>JABTTQ020000398.1:0-198854 GCA_016081115.2 Rehmannia glutinosa
GATGTAGCGTTTAGTTACGTATTGCTATAATTATTATGCTTGTGTTGAGCAGGATGCATTGAATATCTACCTGAAGCTTCCACAAAAGCATTATAATACTGGATGGGTGCTTTCTCTCAGGTAGACTGTTCATTTTTCATTTTTCTCACATTTTTGAAGATAGCACATCCTCCTAGTGGGCATAACTTGTTTTACTTCCATTCTTACCTCTAAACACAAAAATGATAGACTCACTTTATCCGTTTATCCTCATTATAAATATTTCTCGTAACACAGAGCACTTTTTTTTTTTTTTTTAATATATATGTATGCAATCCAAAAGCAAAAGCACCAGACTATATTTTTGTTCTTATATTGCCCAAGTTATCTCCAGTTTCCATGTCGTCTACCTCTATTTCTTTCTGATATTAAATGAATTAAAAATAGGATAATTACATATAAACCCCTAAGGTTTGGGCTAATTACAAAAAACCCAGAGATTTTTGAAAAATACAAAAACCCTTAAGGTGTGATTCCACTTAGATCTTCCCTTCATAAGCAAAAACATTTCAAAAACCACCTTGATATTTGTAGAAATATTACAATTAACCCCTTCAATTTAAAAATAAAATCAAATATGAGGGGCTTTTGTAATTTGAAACATCTCTTGATTTTTGTAATTAGGCCAAACCTTGGGGGTGCTTTTTGTAATTATCCCTAAAAATATTCTACTGATAAAACCATATTTGAATTTATTTTAACTTCATTTTCTTTATCATTTTGCTAACTCTCATGCCCCATTTGAAACTTTGTTTTTCTATCATTTTGGTAATCATGCCCCCAGAATAACGAGTTTGTTTCTTATTTAGACTTGTACTGGTAGAGAACTACTCCCAAGTTTGTCTTTTCAAAAATTATTTAAGACAGCTTTAGTGGAATATATTCTTTAATTGAGTCTAACATATATTATTATTATCTGCTTGTATGCCTACAATTGTGCATAAATGTCTAGTTCGGGCCTTTACAGTTATATCTGACCATGTGGCATCATGTATGGTTTCACTGAAAGACAGGTTGGAAAAGCATATTTTGAAATGGTTGATTATCTCGGCTGATCGTGCATTCAGTCGTGCACGCATTGCCCTCCTTACAGTTTGGAGGGAATGATATATACTCTACTGTTTTATATGTGAGTTTTCTTTTATCATTTTTCAAGATCTCATTCTGTCATTCATTAGTTTCAATGTCACATCATTCTGATCTTGCCAAATATGAAGGAAACTGCCTGTGGTATATATTTGTGGTCTCATCCTTTCTAGTACTGCATAGTATATGTGTCTGTCACTGAGATTCTGCATGCCTTTCATATCTCTTTAATCTATGTCTTGTTGCTGTAATCATATGCAATGATCATGATATGCTGGCACTAACTCCAATGCTGAATGGTTGCCTTTCTGTTTGGTGGTCTTAAATATGCCATTTTCTGGTTTATAAGAATGGATCATGTTATCTTAGATTGCTGCGCCCAATCAAAAGGTGAAATAAGATTCCAAGCATCTGCAAAATATTTTTTTGAGCATTTAGTTGATGAAGTAATTTATTGTCAATTAGAATTATCCTGACTCGTCTCCACTAGAGTTCAGTTCTAATCTGAGAAGTTTTAGATGATTGACTATGGCGATATTTGGGGTTCTCTTAGTTAATATTTCATGTCCGTTTCATTCTTTTAGATGTTATTCAATTGCTATTTTAGCTCAATCTATGTTTGCTTTTTTAGCTTAATCCATGTCTATTACTTTTTTCACTGTTATTTCTACCTCCATTATAGCATTTGAAGGAAGACATGAAGTTGAGTTACCTAGCTCAGAGCTGATATCCACTGACCGCTTAGCCCTCAATCATGGTACCTTTGCCCCCACTTACTGATTTTAGCTTGTTTAGATCATATATTACTTATGTGGCTGTTTTTGTATTATTTATATGTGTTTGTTTACAATGACTTATTGGCTTAGCTTGGTTTGGTCTGCTTCTCACGATGTTCAGCTTAATTAGTGAACCCTCTCTAATTATGTTAGATAGAATTCTCTTGTTGGCCAATAAAATTATTTTATATGTTTGTTTATGATTTTGTGAATGTGATATGACAGGTGTGCTATGGGAAATTGCTATAGCTTACAGAAAGACCATGAAACTGCACTTAAGAATTTCCAGCGATCTGTGCAATTAAATTCAAGATTTGCATATGCCCACACCTTGTGCGGTCACGAGTACGGTTCACAATTTCTATTCCCCTTTTACAAATGTGACACACTGCTTCACACACACACACACATATATATATATATAACTGCTGATTGCTACGTTGTAATGTAAAACTGTCTTTATTCACAGATTTGTTGCCTTGGAGGATTTTGAAAATGGTATTAAGAGCTACCAGAGTGCCCTTCAGATAGATTCCAGACACTATAATGCCTGGTATGGATTGGGAATGATATATCTTAGACAAGAGAAGTACGAATTTTCGGAGCATCATTTCCGAATGGCTTTCCAAATCAATCCGCTTTCCTCTGTTATAATGTCATATCTTGGCACTGCTTTACACGCGTTAAAGGTGATCTATATTAGTAAGCAATTTCTGAAGCCTGGAATTAGTTTTGACTTCTAACTTCATCTTTTAATTTCGTCAGAGGAATAATGAAGCTCTGGAGATGATGGAAAGAGCTGTTTTAGCCGATAAGAAGAACCCTCTCCCTCTGTATCAGAAGGCTAACATCCTTGTGAGCATGGAAAATCTTGATGGAGCTTTAGCAGTTCTTGAGGAGCTCAAAGAGTATGCCCCATGCGAGAGTGTTTATGCATTAATGGGTAGCATCTACAAGCGTGAAATATGTATGATAAAGCAATGCTTCATTTTGACTAGCTTTGGATTTGAAACCTTCTGCAACTGATGTTGCTGCTATCAAGGTAAAAAGGCTTCCTATTATCTCTTTATGATGCAACTAAGAGTAATATTTCCACGGAATACCTCGAAAAGTTCCTCACAGGGGTCTTGGTTGAGAATTTTATTTACAAAAGCTACTATTGAGGTTTAGTCTAATTAGAAAAAAAAAAAAAACAGTTATTTTAAAAATTACTTTTTAACCCTTTTTGAAAATTGATGAAAAAGTGAATAGTGTAATTCATAAAGAGATTTGAGAATTGAAAATGGGATATTTTCAAATGAAAACACTTGAAACGAACATTGTTTCAATTTTATGAATAGTATAAAACTGTATAAATAGGTGTTTGGCAATCGGAACATACAAGGTGACTACTCAATTCAATCCTTGGTTACTGTGAACATCTTATTGTTTCCTTCCTAGTTTTCTGAGGTTCACCTTCTCTAATCTGCCATCTTTTGGACAGGCTGCAATTGAAAAGTTGCATGTACCAGATGAGATAGAGGATGATTGTGAAGCTATTGATTGAATCACTGAAGCTTGTGATGGTTTAATTTGTGAGTGGTGATCATATAAAATTGACCAGCTTGTGCTTTCGGCTGAGTTACTCAACAAACTATTTGCCCTTCTTGCGCATAAAATCCGCCGAGATTTGCTTGCAAATGGCGGGACTAGACAAGATGATCACCCTAGTGAAAGTTTGTATGGATGCGCCAGCAAACCAAGGCATACTGCCAAAAGTGGCACGTCATTAAGTGGAATTTCTTCATACACATCTGAATTGTTGTAGCTCATTTAAAACCGTATGTTAGTAGAGACATATATAAGGTGAATTTTTTGTTAGTTTGTTCGCAAGTCTGATTTATATATCATATACCTTATCCAATTTTTTTTCCAACCTATCATCTTTGACTTGGCGCTCAGCTTTTTGGGTCACACACATTGTGTTCTGAACTAAGTAACAATAGTGCATAATATTGATGCTAATCCATCTTTTACCAGAACCGAGGGACGAAAAGAATCTGTGAAGCAGCCCTAAGAAGGTGTTTGACCGAGCTTATAAGCTCTTTAAACATCCATCTTATAAGCTGTTTTATAGTGTGTGAGAACCTACTAGTTCCTAAAATTCGTTTGGAAAACATTTTTTTGAAAGTGCTTATAAGATTTTAAAAAAGCTTTTAGATGCTTATAAGTTGTTTTGAAAAAAAGTTAAAGAGATTCCAACATTTCTTTTCAAAAGATCTAATATTAATTATCCTTTAATTTTTACTATTTTAATTACAAAATTATTATTACTAACATCTTAAAAGCTTCATCATCTTATTTTATACAAATACTACAACTTCTTTTCAAAATTAAATCCAAGATATTTCAAATAAGTTTTGCCAAACACCCTCTAAATCTTATCAGCTTTTGAAAAATCTTATAATTTGTATAAGAGCCTATAAATAAGAGCCCATTAGACTTGCAAAATCCTAAAAATAGTTTTTAAGTTCTTATAATAACATGAACTAACATCTAATGATAATTTTTAATTACCAAATTGAAATTGCCACATCTGAAAAGCTTCATAAAAACACTCTTTGTTGAATGGTATACAACTGGTGCTTGTTCCAATAGGCATACATGGATAAAGAAAAACATCCTACCTCAACTTTCCAACCCACAGCAGTAAAAAGAACATATAAATCAACACACTTCTTTCCTCCCAAACATATATAGGAAATGAAAAAGTGCATATATTATGCACTTCTACACTAGTAGTCGAAAAAAAATTAATGATCTCACATGTAGTATCATATTATAAGAATAAGCTTATATAACAATGTTTATCAAAATCATCATATGAATAAGTGAAACTCTAGGTATTGTGGAATTAGCTTTTCCCTCAATGCAGGCCATCCGAGACAAAAGCTAAGGGAGTGTTTGCAAGTTCTAAAAAAGTGATTCTCAACTTCTACGTGGAAAAAACAGTTTTTCACCTAAAAGCTGATAATCACTTTTTTTAAGCATTTGCAAACACTCCCAGAAAACACAAGGTATGATCAAGTAAGAGGCACTTATGAGTATTTTATCTATCCACTCTCAATACCTAAACCATACAACACACCAGCATACTTTTCCATCGAACCGCTGAAGAAATTCCCCTTCAACTTCATGAATGTACAACAAGTGAGCAAGCTATCCGAGCCGGCTTGATGGCACACCCCAACTCTCTCAACCTCCAACAACTCAGCCAACTTGTTCAACCCGCGTGCAAGCTGTTACAGAACTTCATCAAATGTTTGATATCGTAAACCACCGGAAAGTAGACACTGATCAAATTAAAGAATCCGGATTGCGACTCGGGCAAGTTCTGACACGTCAGGAGCTTGATCAAATACCCGAAATCGTACCCACTATGAAAAGTCACCCAATATACGTTGTCGTTCAACACGATCCCAGACGACATCAAAGCTCCCCAAATCGCCTGGCGTCGATGCCATTTTCGCGAGTTTCGACGAGATCAATGCCGCTCTGGCTCAACAACTCGATTGAATCGTTCGCGAAAACATCCTCGTTGGGATTGAATTCACGGAAATTGAATTGCCAAATGCAGGACTTATTGGTACCGCAGGTGGGCAAATTCCCGTTTCCGTCGGAAAATGTGAGCCCTAATTGGATCAGCTTCAGAAGATTTACATTTTCTTTCAATGTTTGGTAATGGTAATCATTTGCATTCTTGAAATTGCCGACGGGTCGGAGAACGATGCCTGGAAACTCTGTGTCCATAGCAATGTAAGGAAATTCATCCACAACATCACGAATCAAATCCAATTCTTCATCCAAATTGTTAGCCCAAACCTCCCGGATTTGAATCGAATCGCTTTTGGGCAAAAGGGACATTCCCACAATGAAAACCAGAACAATTCCAGCAAAAATAAATCAAATTCTCTAGCCTTTTCCGAGGGTCCTAAGAAAAAAATGATCAATTTAAAAAATCGCAGCTTTTAAATCATCAAAGCCTGTAGAAACAATCCATAAAATACGCAATCAGCCCCAATTTCACGGGAAATCTCATACATATAAACAGATAAATCACAACCCTAATTATGTATGTAAATAAATATCCAAACCCATATCTGAATTAAAACCAAAATGATCAATCAGACAGCAAACTCACCTTATAATCAATATTAAAATTTATCGGATCTTTAAAGAATGAGTCAGTTGTTGAAATAATAGAATTCAAAATCCAACCTCAGATGCACATGCACATAAAGAAGAATGTGTCTGGGTTTTAAGGAATAAAAGATGAAGACTTGGAAGTTGGAACAGATGACAGCTCTGGAGAATTGCGATTTTCTTTAATGTTTTTTATTTTCATTTTCTGTTTCTATATGCAGGATTAGATAGAGAAAAATACAACTGAAAGAAAGGGGTAGAGTGAGAAGAAGATGACGGAGGACTCTTTTCCTCCTTTCACTTCGGAAAGAAAGAGGAAATGGTTTGGTATGGACGTTGATAACGCAACTGCATTACAGCAGTACCAAGCAAAATGAGGTTACATATTTGCCCTTGAACCATTTAAGCAGATAACATATAATCAAATAATCTGTCACTCGTGGGCACCTAATTTAGATATTCTATTTTACTAATACACACGTATATATATATATATATATATATATATATATATATATAGGGGAGGATCAGTGAGGCACTACTGCCTCTAAAAGGTGACATAATGATTAATCTCAACCATCCCGCATTATTAATCAATGGGTATGATTTAATGGATAAAAAATATATTAAAATATTAATTTAATCAATATAAGGGTAGTAAGGTAAAATAACATAACAAGTTAGTTACAAAATGGAATCAAATCTTTTTCTCTCTCATACATCTCCCAATTTTACCAATCTCTCTCTCTCTCTCTGTCATTCCTCCATTAACGCAAATAAATAAAAGCGTGAAGATCGAACTCAAAAATTACGGAGAAAAACAAGAAAAATCGTGCAATATTACGAGAAATAACGAACGGTGAGTTCGAAAACTAAATATGCAACAAAACTCAACTAAATATGCATTATTCGAAAACTATCTACGCGTAAAAAAACTAATATGTAGTACAAAGATATCCAACTATGCAATACGTCATAAATCGTGCAACAAAATCAACTAACTTTGTATTATCTAAACTATCTACGTTGTGGAATAACTAAATACGCAGACATTTTGTAACATCCCATTTTTATAGTTTCCAAAAGCAACATCACATTTTCATAACTAAATATACATTATATTGAACCTATTTATGCAAGTGTAGAATAACTACATACGCAAAGATGTTATATTCAATTATGTCTTGTTTTCGTAAAAGCCCCCAACAAAATAACTAAATATGCATTATTTGATGTCTAATTATGCGAGGGTTAGAAGAACCCTAACTATGTTGTAAAATAAAAATATTTGGAAAGAAAAAGGTTCCTTAAATTCCGCCACAAAATCCGACAAAGTGTCAATTTCAAACCATAAAATCCGGGACCACTAATTTGAATTACAAAATTACAATCTTACCCTTAAAATCATAAAAATTAGGAAATAATTAAAAAACTGAATTAAGCACATCCCTTCATTTTTTAAGATCAATTGGTAAGATGAGTCCACACTGCCTCACTATGGAGGTGGTCTCATTTGAACCAAATCCTATATATATATATATATATATATGTATCTATGGACGGGATCAAATGAGACCACATTATTAGAAGTGAGACGGTGTGGACTAATCATGTCCACAAATTCCAAATTTTAGATGGTTGAGATTCACCCAATTTAATGGCCTTTTTTTATTTTTTTTTAAATCAATAAAGGGTAAGATGATAATTTTATTATTAGCAATTTCACCCCCATTTGGTAATCGCTTCCAGATCGATTCATGCCCCCTAAGTCGCGGTCGGGCCCATTTAGTCATCTTCTTCATCTCTAAAACAAAATTGTCGGTAATGTCTCTCAATTCATCTAGGAATGACAGTACAACAATCGGCCGCATATTAATAGTCTGTTTGTCTTTTTGTCTTGTTTTTGTGGTATGATAGCTTGCAGGTGGTTGCTCGCGTAAAATCTCCGCTAAGCTTAATTACAAAGAATCGTAGATAGTATTTAATAAGGAGTGCAGATGGAGAAGAAACAAAAGGATTCACAAACTGAAGGACTAGGGGGAAACAATGTTGATCTCTACAGGGTTTAGTTTGTGTCTTTCATGTATTTTTTGGTGATGGTGATTAAGCTTTTGTTAATGGAGGTTCTAGGTTTTTTTCTAGTCGAAGAAGACATGTTTTATATGTTTGATGTATACTTATATTTTAGTAGGCTACTGTATACTTATATATTTTTCGATGTGTACTTGCATGTGTTTTGCTTTATAAGTAGTTAATTTTTGATGTATGTATTTATGTTGCAGTATACTTATGTGTTTTGCTGTATACTTATATGTGTTTTGCTGTATACATATATTTGTTGAAAACTTTAGGAGATTTTTGATGTATAATTATATGTTGATGCTTATTTAGTTAATTTTTACTATATGTTTTTTATATATTCTACTCTGACACTTTATTTTTGGTTTTTTTTGTGCCAGGACTGGTGTTTTGTTAATCATGGCTAAAAGAGATAGAAAAATGAACAAGTGCGTCGAGGCTTAATCGTATACATAGTCCGATTTTATTATATAGTTAGACATAGTTTATCAGATAGGTAGTCCGATTTTATTGTATAGTTAGTCATAATTTCAGATAGGTAGCTTGATTTTATCAGACAGTTAGACATAGTTTATCGTATACATAGCTTTGATTTTGTTGTATAGTTAGACATAGTTTCTTTGTATAATAATTTAGTTAATTGATTTGTGTCAATTAATTGTTGATTTTTTAATTATTGTTATTTGGTATACCGTAATTATTGGTCTATCCGAATAATCTTGTTAATTGATTCCTTAATTCACGCCACATGTTTTTATTGACAATTGTAATATGCAAAGTACATATATGTTAAATATACAAAGATAATAGTATTAAATATACAAGAAATATATGTTAAATATACAATACAATAATGAGCATGATTTTCTCTCTCTATAACTGATTTACTTAATTCACGATCCCCACATGTTAATTAGCGTGATTTCTCTCTCTCTATCTCTCTCTCTCTCTCTATCTCTCTCTCTATATAATCGATTTCTTAATTCACGGTCCCCATGTTTTTGTTTGACCATTTTAATACGCAAGAAATTATGTTAAACATACAAAGAAAAAATAGTGTTAGGTATACAGTAAATATATGATAAATGTACAACATACTGCATGGCAGAGCACATGCGTGATTTTCTCTCTCCCCAGCGCGATTTTCTCTCTCCGCATGTGATTTTCTCTCTCCCAATAACTGATTCCATATTTGGACGGTCCCCACGTGTTTGTTTTGACAATTTTACCCTTCTCGGGATTTAATTAAATGGTTAATGTATTATTATCCCAAACTATTCCTAGCTTTGATGTAAATGGGGAGGATGGGATTAGTCCATACTTTGTCTCACCATAAAATATGGTCTCATTGGATCCTCCCCCTATATATATATATATGTAGGGATTGGATCAAATGAGACCAAGCCCTTTAGGTAAGAGCATAAGATCATATCTAGACCATTTGATTAAATAATCAATGGTCCAGATTTTACTCCTCATCTAAAGCATTGACTCTAGTTCACTCAGGTACAATTGAGTAATTTTGTTTTTAAATATAAGGGATATATTTGTAATTGAGCATGTTTTGAATTTGGTAACCCATATTCTTCCTTATCTCAATCATGCGATTAGTGCTTCAAGTTTTTTTCAAAAATCAAAACTGTCTCTCATCTCTTCTCTCACGAACCACGCCCCTCCCCCACGTTCAAAAACTATAAATTCAACTTAACCAACCAATTTAATTCTCTTCAAGAGGTGCGATTCGGGTGTGTCTTTGCTAAACATCAAAATCGAACATCAAAACATCAAAATCGAACAAAAAAACTTACATTGAAATTGAGCCCTAGAAGCTTAGTCGAACCCTATCAACGAGTTGCACCAAAAAATCGAGATATTCAACCCTAGAAGCTTCACTAATCGATTTTTTGTAAAGAAAGGGATATAGACGACAGTTTCAGTAGGATGGATGAAGCACTCTCTCGATTTATTTCACAGACTAAAAAGGAGATGGAGGAGAGTTGGAGAAAAGGTTTCTGATTTTTTGAAAAGAGAAAGTGGAGAAAATCGTGGGATGATTGATATCAGTTTTGATCCCAAATTCGAAAAAATAGAGATTTACAAATATATCCCTTAACGAAAGGCACAAAATGACTTTCCTACCCCTACCCTCAACAGCCAAGCCTTAAATAGAGTGTAAAATCTGGACCATTGATTATTAAATTAAGTGGTCTAGATGTGGTCTTATGTTCTTACCTAAAGGGCTTGGTCTCATTTGATCATATCCATATATATATATATATATGTATATATATATTTTAGCATCACATAACGTATATTTAGTTTGCTAATGTTGTATATATTAAACAAACAAGTTTCAGCAGGTGTTGTTTTTTAGAGTTTTTGAAGCCCTCTCTATTGCAAACCACGTATTGCACACGAATCTTGTCGTTCTTGAATTCCTTTGTAGTGCTCCTTCTAACATCGAAGCCACTGCACGTTCTATAGTCCTTGTAAAATTGTATTCCAACCTTCATTGTATGGAAATGCATGTCGGCAAGAGGAATTTTTTCTTGGCCTAATTCTGGGATCCAATATTTAGTTGATCCTAGTGAGATTTCGAGCCTCTGCCCTACATAAACCGTGTAATCTGGAGCTTGCTCTGGTAAATACACAAAATTTACATACTAAATATACAAATATGGAATACTATATATACATAACATCAATGTATGGTGCAAAATCACATTTTCACTATTTGTGTTATAAGTACACGTGTTAAATGCACATTGTGTACATAATGACTACTCTAAGAATACAATACATGCATTATAATTACGCAAAATCGTATTGTAAACATGTCGAATATTAATACGTAGTATACATTAAATGTGATACATATTTTATATACTAACCACACAAATATGGAACACTATACACATAGAACACTAATACGTATTACGTATACAATTTCTTATACAATTCCTCATAATTTCCAATATTTTGTTCTAACTATACACATCAACAACACTATACATGCAATATCTTTATTCTAAATTAGCATATTAGTAAAGTTTTTGATTATTGTTATATGAGAATATGTTATACAAAATAAGTACTCTATATGTACAAAATACGAATAGTAAACATACACAATCGTTGTTGTAAATACACATCATTTTTCGCATTTCTGCGCGCGTAAAGTTTTTGATTGTTCAACATTATATGCGTCCGATCCACACATTTTCGCAGGAATTGGTGTTAAATGATTATATTCATTCGCATGGATTGTGGAGTGGAAATCCTGGTTTTGTGGCATCACAATCTTGATTTTGTTAATGTATATGGCGATTTCTGCTTTTTCCGTTGTTTGATAATTTGCGATTCGATTGCTCGGTTCCAATTATGATGTTTTTGCTGGTTTGAATGTACAATTTCTTCTTTATTTTTGCAGGTTTCAATTTGATGTGCTTATGACGTGAAGGGAGGAAGAAGATGGATGTTGATCAACGTGTGTTTAGCTAGTGAATCAAGAAAGATTTCCTTCCCTTAATTGTAGATGACAGTTATTTTTGACCCATTCATGCAATTCCATTTTTACCCCTGGTCGGTCTCCCCTATTTTTCTAATGCTACAAAATCTTAATAAATCTTAGCTTTCCATTTGTTTTATTGGATGGTGTGGATACGATCTTATGTTCTTATCTATAGTTATGGTCTCATAGGATTCTCTCCCTATATATATACACATTATAACAAGACAATCTACAAACACTATCCTTCGGGTGCACAGTAGGGAACCCTCAGACTTGAGGCAATAGCTTGTAAAAAATGACAGTCAGTTAAACTGCACTAGACATATCACTTTCACATCTTGATTATTAGGCTTTCATTCTTGATTACACTTGCACTTTTGAGTTGTATATTTCTTTTAAAGTGTAATCTTGATTGTATTTGTAACATCATCCAAACCAAGAAATCCTAAAGAACACGTTTGGATGATTTGGTTGAAAAGCTTGGTGCTTTTCGTGTTGAAGAGTTTGGTGCTCTTCGAGGTGAAGAAGAGTTTGCTGCTCTTTGAGTTGGAAGATTGTGGTAATCTTCATAAGCGTTGTTGTAAGAAAAGTTTGATTCTCTTCAAGGTAAAGGTTGTAATAGTTTGGTATCTATTAATAAATCTTTTTCCTTTTTCAAAATTCATTATGTACATACCGGGGTGGTAGAGGATTAGGCCCTTGGTGGGCTGAACCTCTATAAATCATCGAGTGTTGTTTACTTTCCCGCACATTTAATTTTGTTATCATTCTCACACTCGAAAAAGAGGGCAAAAATCGGAAAATTGGCATAATCTGTTCACCCCCCTCTAGATTATCGTAGCCACTTGGACTAACAATTAGCAACATCACTTTTATTTGCAAGCAAAACAGCCCATGTGTATTTAGAAAAATCATCAACTATAACAAAGTGTAATATTTTCCACTTAGACTAACCGTGCTAATATCCCCGTACAAATCTAGATGAAGAAGTTGTAGAGGCTTGGTTGTGGAAATTTTATTTTTGGGCTTAAAACTACTTTTAACTAATTTGTGCTTTTGACAAGTGTCACATAAGCCAAGATTTTCAAAATTCAATTTGGGTAGTCATTTGACATGTTGATTTTATAAATGGTTTGTAAATTTTTTGTATCCAACATGTCCAAGTCGCCTATTACATAAACTAGTTAACTTATTGCTAGCGACAAGTCAAGAGACATTTTGACTAACCAAATCACTTGTACAAATTTTATAAAGATTACTTCTTCTACTAGCTTCACAAGTAGTTTTACCATTTTTGAGAATAAGACATTTTTCTTTATTAAAAAGAACATCATAATTTAAATCACAAAGTTGGCTTACACTTATCAAATTAAACTTAAGCCCATCTACTAATAAGACATCATGTAGAGAAAAAGAAGAATTACCAACGTCTCCATTGCCAAGGGTTTTGCCTTTGCCATTCCCGGAACATGACCATTCCTTCTTCTTGGAGCTTGATGTTGGTAAACGTTTGTTCACTTCCAGTATTGGACTCCAAATTAAGCAATGTCAAGAAGGCATTTACATATCACGCACAAAGTATACCAAATAACTCCTAAAGAAGTTCAGAATTGAAGAAGGAAGAACCGTCACTACTCCAATGGCAACCAACGTTAAGCTAGACAAGGATGAAAAAGGCAAGTCGGTTGATGAATCAAAATATCGAGGTATGATTAGTAGTTTACTTTATTTAACCGCATGTAGACCCGATATTCCTCATGTCGTATGCCTATGTGCTCATTTTCAAAGCAATCCCAAAGAATCTCATATGAGTGCCGTTAAAAGAATTTTTTGATATTTGAAAGGCATTATTCTTATGGCTTGTTTTATCCAAAGAACAAGAATTTTTCTCTTAAAGGATATAGGGATTTGAACTATGCGAAAAATATTGATGATTGCAAAAGCACCTCCGGATCATGTTAATTTTTAGGCGATTGCCTAGTATCTTGGTTTTCGAAAATGCAAAATTGTGCTTCCTTATCAACGACCGAAGCCAAATACATTTCCGCAGCCTTTTCTTGCACTCAATTGATTTGGATGAAACAAACCTTAGTGGATTACAAATGTTCTTTTGAAAATGTTTCTATTTTTTGTGATAACACATCCGCTATAAATATTGCTCAAAACCCGGTTCATCATAACCGAACTAAACATATTGAGGTTCGTTGTCATTTTCTAAGGGATTGCATTTCCAAATGAAAAATTGAGACGTGTTTCGTTCCATCTCAAGATCAACTCGCGGATATTTTTACAAAATCGTTAACCGCTGAGTCTTTTGCTCCAATTCGAGCCCGCTTAGGCATAATGCATATCGAATAAGGTCTATGTTTGAATTTTGTGCATTTTTAAAACTTAGGGGTGAAAAATCAGATTTTTAACTCAAAATTCGGACATAAACTAAAAAATTGCTCCAGGGACCGGATGCCATAGGGGGTTGACCGGTCGACCACTGCTTGGACCGGTCTAACAAGGCTAAAACTGGTTTAAGTTTAGTTCTGTCCCAGACTTTGTCATTTCACGTGGTTTTTACTATTCTCGGCCCCTTTGTAAATTTCACACACAATTCACTCAAATTATTTCTTTCTTGTAAATTCTATATTTTTGGACTTATATTACCGGTATATCATCATTATTGCCCGACTTCACCAATTAATTGGTAAGTTTAATTCCTTTTTAATCTCAATTGGGTTGAACCCTTGAGAAAGTGCTTATACTTGAGTATTTTGAACAAATTCTTGTATCATTGTATTGGAAATGTTGATTGTTGATGGATAATGTTTATAGAATTGTATTTGGTGATGAATTTTTGGGCATGATTACATTTACAAGCGTTATATACATCCTTTTATTCTATGCACGCCAAGTGTTTGACAAAATATTTCAATGAAAATTTCATCCCTTATGTGATTCTCTTGATTTTAGAAGTCTTATATGTTTATAGAGATCATGTTTTGACATTCAAATGAGATTTTACAAATCATCTTCTCAAATTTTTCCTTATTATTTGGATTTTTAAGCCTTAAGCTCAAACGCTCGATAATTCGATTGAAATGCGCACTTTGATATGAATATATGATGTTTTTATCGTGCTAAATTCTAAAGGAGAGAAACATGAAATAAGCTCATAAGCTCAAAGAAGCTAGAAAAAGCTTGCGCAAAAAAGCTATAAGTTGTGGATGAAAAAGCCAAAAGCTGAGGATACAACTTAATCCAATGGATGGATTATCGACTTTTATACATGTCTAATGATTTCTTTTTGAGAGGGGGAGCTTTTAAGCTCTTGATATCTAAGCTCACAGTGCATAAGCTCAACTTTAGTTTTTAGTTATTTGCTTCAATAGTTACTCTTGTTGTGCATATTGATAGGGGGAGCTTTTACAAAATATTTTGAAAAATCTTTACTCCCATTCTTATGATTCTTATGCACGAAAAGTATCGCTCAAAATGGATAATTGATTTTGACCGAAATAAACTTGTTTCGTTTTCAAAATCGACCTCTTAAAATTGTTTTGGTTTGTAAGCATCAAAAAGGGGGAGTTTGTTAGATAAATTTTTTTATCGTAATTTTGATGATTTTATTTAACTATGTCTTTCACCAAAACAATGTTCCTAAATGTTGTCTAAATACTCTTAATCAATTTAAAATATTTTTAATAATTTTTCGGAGTATTTCTAGAAATTTATTTTTGACAAAAATTGGACAACACTTCCATTTCGTGGTCAACCGGTCGCCCTAGAGGGCAACTAGTGCCTGAAAGTTTGATTTCTGAAATAGAAAAGAGACGGAAGAAATTTGGGTTTGGGTTGAGGTCGACCGGTCGACCGGTGCCTGAAGAAACAAAACGAATTATAGAACACTCTATAATGTAAAATGTGGGTGTTGGACCGGTCCAATAGGGCGCTGACCGGTCGAACCCCTAGTCGACCGGTCGTGCACCCCCTTAACCGGTCCAACGGGATAATTTTTGTGTTATAATTCGAATTCTATATTAGAGGTCAACCGGTCGACCTAATGTATTATCAACAAACTATCCGTTGAGCAGCAGACAACTTTTCATGATTTTAAGGGTTGATTCTAACATCTATAATCTCTATTTGATTTGCATTTTTTTGTAGATTTCAATCTCCAAGGAGGAGCCTATGTCTGAAAATCAAATCCAAGACCTCTCCTATAAATAGATGAAGGATTGAAGCAACAAGATACAACAACACAAGCAATACAAACACAAGAAAAACTATTTTTCTTCACTTTCATATTCTTGTTGTATTTAGCATAAGTCTTTCACTTGCACATCTTGAGTACTAGGCTTTATTATTGATTACACTTTCACTTCAAAGTTGTATACTTCTATCGAGTTATAATCTTGAATTTGTTTCCATCATCCAAAGCAATATATCCTTCTTAATGTTCTTGTGGTAAGAACACACTTGGGTGATTTTAGGTGTTGAAGAGTGTGGTACTCTTCATAGGTGTAAGAAGAGTGTGGTAATCTTCTTGGAGGTGTTGTAAGAAGAGTGTAGTACTCTTCAAGGTGAAGGTGTAAAAGCTTTGATATCTATTAATAAAATTTCTTTTTCTTTTTCAAAATCCACATCGGATATACCAGGGTGGTAGAAGATTAGGCCCTAGGTGGGTTGAACTTCTCTAAATCATCGAGTGTTGTTTATTTTTCGGCACTTACATTCTTGCTATTGTTTCTTCATTTGAAAAAGAGGGCACAAATCGAAAAATCGGCATAATCTATTCACCCCCCCTTTAGATTATCGTAGCAACTTGGACTAATAAGTGTGAGTTAGTTGATGGGTTTGTTGTAGGGATATTTGGAGAGTTAATTGAAGGCCTAATTTAAGTGTATTTGTTGGGGAATCTTGAATCTACAAAGGTGGGTAAACATTTATTTGGAGGTTATTTTAAGTGGGCTAAAATTTATTTTATTTTTCAAATGAATTTCTTAAAATTATCGTTAAATCATGAAATTTATTGAGTTATTATGCATTTATATGTGGAATTATGTGCTACTTGTGATTGTTTGACAAATTGATTGTTGGATTACTTATAATTGGTAATTTAGTTGACATTTTATTAAGTTTGGAGAATAATTTTGTAATCACTCAAATTGTGGGGCTTTTTTAAAACTTTAAAGAGGTTAAATTGTGGATCCTTGTTGATTACTTTGAATAGTAGGGGTTAATTTTTAATTTATCAAGAGTTTGAGTGGAATTTTGTAAAAATAAAAAACATTAGGGCAAAATTGCAATTTCTAGAAACTGAACTGGCCTGCTTTTTTTTTTATACCTTTAAGGAAGTTGAGCTGATTTTGTAGGTTTTAAAAGTTCATTTTGGAGTAATTTCACAAAAATAGAAATTCTTGAGGCTAATTTGTAAATTTTCAAAAGATTTGCTGTATTATATTAAAATTTTAGAATTATTGAGGGGCAGTTCAGATGACCTGTTTTTGCTTACTATAGGTCTTGTGTCCAGATATTTTTACTTTTCAAGCATTTGCAGTGGAGTTTGTAGATGTTAAAAAATTATTTTGCGGTAATTTTAAGAAAATTGAAAATTCAGGGATTAAATTGCAAATACCAAAAATATAATTGTACCTTGTGGAAAATTTAACTGGGACTACTCATAGGATGTTCAAGGAGTGTTAAAGAATTATTTTGGTTAGTTTTATAAAAAAACGAAACTTTGGGGTAAAATTATTTTGCACTACATGTGTAATTTGAGTCTTTTGTAAAAAGCTTCTTGTTAGCAGAATAAATATTTATTTACCGTTTATTGTTACCGCTGTGAATCCTGTTTCCCATTTTCCGTTGGCGTGTGTGGTTTGGGAAATCAATCGAACATGTCGCCTGTTGATATTTGATCAACTACACATGTGCCTATTCCCATTTTTTCGGTCGGGACCGCAGACGAATGTAACTTGGGTCGTAGTTTGGTATATTCCAGAATATGACGAACGCTGGGTATAAACCCACAACTAAAGAGTCGTCGATCCACCCGGGAGGAATAAGGTGAATATGAGGCTTCGGCGTGGTGCATGGGAGAACGTAATAGGGTTCGATGTCCGATCAACATCGACCCTACGTTTATTTTGTGTATATTGTTGGTTTTTAAAATGGGGCATACAACCATGTTCGTTTTAAATTCGGCTTGAATCCCATAATTTGGTTTTATCGTATTTGTTGGATTTTAAAATAGCGTATATAACCCCGTCCGTTTTAAAATCAACCTG
The DNA here is from genome assembly GCA_016081115.2 of Rehmannia glutinosa. Lineage (NCBI taxonomy): Eukaryota > Viridiplantae > Streptophyta > Magnoliopsida > Lamiales > Orobanchaceae > Rehmannia > Rehmannia glutinosa. The sequence continues at coordinate 17,952 of JABTTQ020000398.1, forward strand.
AATTAGTGAAATTAATTTTTCTGAGTTTGAACTAGCATTATATTTGCATGACCTTGATAATTATAAAAATCATTTACTTATAGTTGTTCTATAAGTTTGTGAGTAAATTAGTGTCTGATTATTTTGTATCGATTTTATGCGCATGAAAACTATTTTGCACACCTATGATTCTCATTTTCGTAACTACCATGCATTCGCATCTCCTACCTACTGGGCTCGTTTCGCTTACCCCAAATTTTTCTAAAGTTTTCATAGATTGGTGAGCCTAACACCAAACCACCTACGCAAGAATAGTAGAACGTTGAGGCTGCTGAATTGAACTAGTTTGAGATTTCATTTAAGTATTTTGCTCAGTGGATTATTTTTATTCTATGTAATTTGTCTTTATTTTATTTTGTAAGTTAAAACTTCCGCTTTATTATATTTAATAAACCTAGTTTATGTATCTCAGGTTTTGTGGACTTTTCGATAGACTTTTATTTCGGCAAGTTATATATTCCATTTACTATAGTTTTGGATAATTACTCTTGTGGAGCCTAATTTGGTATAAATCCAGAATTGTACCTGATAATTGAGATTTTGTGATTATCTTGGTTTATTAAATTTAGCATTACATCAATACTTTGGTTATTGTATTATACTACTATTAAATGTAATTATTTTTGAGTTAGCATAAGAGTTATAAAATTAATTATTTATTTATTTCTGTTATAAAATCATCTTGTTTCTTTCTGGATTTATATCAATTATGAAAATAAATATGAAAACGAAAACCATAGGTTCACAATGAATATTAAACGACTATATTTATCCAATACGATGTCCTCTACATATGTTGATAACATATATATAATTGGACTGCTTATCTCTAAACCTACTTTTAGTTTAGAATCAAAGCTTATGTAATTAAAGTTTTAGTATTCTCTTTTTCCATAAATTCACTCATTTTTTCCATTTAAGTCTGAAAATAATATTATTTATTACTCAAAAAATATATTATGTTAATGAATTTGGGATATAGAAGGTCGATCAAATTTATATTCAAGTGTTAGTATAAATAATAATTAACTAAAGTTCAATTATAACTTTTCTTTGTAACTTCTTAGCACTAAAGTGAAAAATCAAAATAAAACTCAAGTATATAAAGGAAAAAGTTAAATTAACTTTATATGTTTGAAATATATACAACTTTAATAACACTAAGAGTAGTCATCTTTAAAATGAATTATAAATGAAGAGAATAAATATTAGACCAACATCAAAATAATTGGGTTCAATACTATAAAGAATATCAATTATTATTTATTTCTAAAAAACTACATATAAATATAAATATTTGAAAATTTAAGTTTATGAACCATGTATGATTTAAAAGCTCAAAGTTTTTCTTACATATAAAGACTCGTATGTACTATATCATTGAATATAAGATGTTTTTTAAAATTAAATCTTCCTTTTTCTCTAATAATTAAAATTTTAACTGTAAACTTTATCAAAAAAACATTAATGTAAAACATAACTGACAACTATGACACTTTTGTCTTAAATTTTTATCAAACAATAAATTACAATTTCGAAAAACTCAAACATCATGGTATAACTCCATAAACTTACTATGTGTGATTTACATTATTAACTTAAGGTCGATTTTTTTAAAAGAAATTTTTATCATGTGATACGACATATCAAATATGCCTACTGCTCGAACTCATCCAAACTGGACCCAGATGGGACATTGGTGGCAGATGTGATATATCTACCTGGTTAGTTGACATGGCTAGGTTAGTATCCTCACATGTTTGACCGTTATTGATGGGGTGTCCATTGAACAACTTACTTAATAAGGAGCTTATCAAAATGAGAGCCTTTTCTATATAGGAAAATGGATTTTGAAAAATATTTTGGGATATGAAAGGACGATTTGTGATTTATTTAGAACCTGGATTCTAGGAGGTATGGTTTATCTATATAAGGTACGAGATTTATAATTTAATTCTGGAACATTAGGTATAAATCAAGATAAGTGGTAACTATTCCAAAAACTGTATACATACTTTTATTTTTAGCCAAAGTCTTTGAACTTTTTTTTTGAATTCTTCATTGACTTGAGCATCGAAGACTCTACAACTCTCATCACTTTGCAGGTCACCTATTGACATCATTACATCAACTGGTTGAAAAAGTCAAAGTTAGGGAATTTTCTTGGTGATGATTCGTTCGAGCACATCATTGTGAATGTTATACTCGCACTTGCATTATCTTAAAATGAAATAAATACATAAAATTTGTTATAAATGTCAAATTGATATATATTATATTAATGTTTTTCAGTTTGTCTTCTCAAAATAGGATATAATATTTCACAATTAAAGATGGACATTTTTCCAATTTTAGTCGTTGTTCTATTTTTTTCAAATTGTATTTTAATTTAAGTTTATTTGTTCATTGAAATTTATCATGATATCAGACAAGTATATGAGTTTTTACAAATTTTAAGATTACTCCGTTTATATATTGAATTAGTTTATTTAATTCTTCTAAATTTCTTATAATAACATTGATATAACTTTTTTCTATTCATGCTCAATTTTAATTTTAATTTCTTGTGTTAAATTTTATTTAACTAAATCAAGTTCATTTGTCGATAAAACAGATTTAAGATTTTCTAACAATATAAATCCGTATATATAAGAAATAAAAGTTATAATATGTTATGGAACAAAATTTAAATTTTGAAACTAAATACTTATTAGCTAGCATATATATATATATATATATATATATATCACATGAAAAAAAAAATTAACTCTATGTCTTGTTTAAACGTGAGATTTTCTTCTAGTTAATACAAAATATGCCAAGAAAATTTTCTAACAAATAAATTAATCCTCTCTATTCTTCTTCTTAAATTTTCACATTCAAAATTAGTTTTTAGTCTAATTTCATTAAGTAAGAAAATATAGTTTTCACATATTTTATTTTAAATTTTAAATTTTATATTATATAAGCAGTTATATACTTTTTAATTCGTTTTCTATTAATTAAAATTTATATTGTCATAATTATTGCTTATTTGATTATAAGAGTATGTTAAAAAAAAATAATAAAACTGATATATTGGTGGATCTAATTTAAGATGTCAAAGATCACATGCTATATCCATTTTAAAAGAAATTAGTATATCGCCCGTGCGATGCATGAAGTGTATTATTATAAAATATTGTATAGTTTTAATATTAAAAATTTTATATATTGTATAAATTCTAATGAGGCGGGACACACGACGGGTATCTCAAGACTCAAACCCACCACGTCCTTTGAACGAGGAAAAAGGGTGCAGGTTGACATGTATTGACCCAAATAAAATAATGTAGATTTATTAAATTATTATTATTATGGTAATTTAATACATTTTTACAAAAAAATAATGTTAAGTATCAACTATAAATTAAAAATTTAGACAAGTGAGATGGAAAAAAGAAAAATTGATTATATAATTTAGAAACAGGAGAAAAAAATAAATTTATTACATAGTTGAAGTAAGTTTAAACATTTACTAAAACACTTGTTGGCTTGTCTGAAACTTTAAAACTTATATGGTCATTTACTAATTTTCCACAACTAAATTAAATTAAATCAATGGAGACAGTTGAAATTTATACCAATAAACTACCATACATATTACGTTTAAAAATTGAAATAAGAGTGTAGTAAATATAGCCACTTAAAAAATGACTATTTGAAAAAACATTATCAAACAGAAACAAATGAACAATAATTTATTTATTGTTTTATATTAAAAAGTAAATATAGCCAAAATAATACAACAAATAAATAGAATTTTTTCATGTAATCAATATTTACTTATTTATATCCAAAAAGTATGTACAATATTTATTTCTACAAAATATATATACATATATATCTATTTTATTTCTAAAATCACTATATAATGCAAATTTGAACATATATAAATCTCAATTATCAATATTTAAATTTGGGTATATTTTTTCTAATTTTGGGTTTTATATTATATTTATTTATATTTTTAAGTCGGTTTTGAAATTGGAAATTTCAAAATTTTGTTCTCCATATTTGTACTGTATTATCGGACCATGTAGTATACTGTTTGAATTTCTCTTTTTGATAATTACCATATATTTAGTTTTAATTATCCATCAAGAATTATAATTTTCTAAAAAATTAATAAAAATAAATACTAATTTTTATGGGGGAAAAATAAAATTAGTAACTATTAAATTTAGATTCACATTATGTCTAAAATACTATATATTGTAAACCTGTGAAAATCTATAAAGTTTAATGTACTCAAAGTAATAAATTTTATTTGTTTAAATTAAGAAAGTATAAAAGTTACATGTTTGTTTTTATATTAATCATTAGAATTTACCCAAATCATGCTAAGGTAAAAAACTGATTTACTCAAAATAGAAAATTACAATTTTTAAAATTTGGTAAGTATGATGTATTAAATAATTTAATATTTCATATCATGGTTTTTTATTTAATTAAATTATCTTAGATTTTATTTATAATATTTAAATTCATAGAATAATTTTAGATGTAAATTGATTATACTTGAATTTATGCAATGATTTATGTTTTAATTATTGTAAATTTTTGATTTATTTTAATACTATTTATATTTTACAGAAAATAAGAAATTATAAGTTTTTAAAGTTAGAAAGTAAAATTGAGTTGTCAAAATAATATTACCTTAATCATTAAAACTTACCGAAAATCTTAGTAATTTTGATGCAAGTTGTTGACATAATTTGTTTACACAGAAAGTGTGGATCGAATATACCTATTTGCAGCGGAACCGTCGATCCACATAGCCAGGATTAAGCCCGTCTACAAGCCTCCGTTTGATTGAATCGCGAGCAACGAACAAACCCCATGGATTGGTTGAACCACGAACAAGATCACGAACCACCTTTCTCGTTGGTGTAAATAATTACTAGAATTATTTACTTGGAGTTGCACACCTTAAACCCTTGGAGACTTTGGTGATACTCCAAGAAGAAAACAGTAGAGAGAAATTTTAGGAGAGAGATTATTCAGATATTACGTAGGAGACATTCTATTGACCTAGTCTGATTGTAGGGAGAGATATCAATATATATCTCAATCCCCTCAGTACGATTAAGTCACGATGGGAGAGGTTTCTAGATAAACCTCATCTAAATAGGACTCCCTATTATATCAAATATGGATGCAACCTAATTGCACCCAATATCTCCCACTCATACATATTTGACTCGACTCATTCGAATCACATCCTCATAGTTCTCATCTCACGTCTCTTCTTTCATACAGGGAATAAGGCGTGCGACCAAGCGAGAAAGCAAAGGTGAGGAGAGTTATATTAAGTCATCACCAAACTAACATAACTCTATAACTCAATAACTCGCTATGTACCCCAAACCAAGTGGTCGCACCGACCAAGCATCTCTAGATCCTCGCTGAAATAAATAGAGCATGCTCGACTCACTCAAATATGTTTCTATATTCATGACTAGTCAAACACATTTCGACATAGTCATAGGGCTATGAATCATAGAACATAAGTGCGTTACCAACTTAATTCTTCCTCGGCCCCACATGCCAATTAGCTTGGTCTTGTGACTTTCCTAGACATGCTCCGGCTGCACCGAATCACACATGGCCATTGGATACATGCTAAAGTAGCGTCATCAAGCTTACACCTCATGACATGGTCCAAAGTCCCAAAGGGTACAAAAAAATAATATGGGCTCACAAAGTGACGAAGCAGGGACCTATTCAGTCACTTTTCCATAGGCGGTCGCCTCGAAGCACATGTAGTATGAATACATGCTATGATGGAGCTCCCACTCAATTTAGGCATGTCACGCTCTAGACATCATACAAATCTTAGTCCAGTCGTTATTCAAGCGCCCGACCTGCGCACTACTCGTAGTCACTCCCAAAGTGTCATACGATAGTTCGCACATTCGGCTAAAAATAGGCTTTTATGAAGTTTGGACATACTTCATAATCGATCAACTCGGATCTCATCTTAACCTCTAGTTAAGGTGACTGTTATTTATACTTAATAACCTTCCTCACTGCTCTAGCGCGAAGGCGATCATTCGCAAACCTCCTTATGCGACACAATCTTTTAAGTCTCATCTTGCTCGCTCTCTTAGCGCTAGGGCGATTGCCCGTGTGAGAGGGCCAATCAAAGCCTAGTGACAACTCACAAATTCAGTACCAAACACATAATGAGAATCCAACATATCTCATTAATCACAATATGTTATCAAAGGCCACATAATCAGTTCTGACTTAATCCCTAATGACTCACATGCCTTTGGAGCATATCTCCAAACAAAGGCTCGTAAAAGGGATGATCGCCCACACCGCTCGTAAGTATGCCTGAGAACAATATTAACTATGCGCAAAAACTCTCAAGTGAAGTAAAGCCTCGAGTAAATATGTTTGGTCTACCATCCATGTCCGGCGCCCAAACCATACACCAAAGCAGTTTTACTATCACAAGATAACAAAATACATCATGAATGTGCACGCAATGCGCATCATTTCATGATGCCAAATTTTCTCTAGCAAATCATAGACCAATATTTTAAGATATCTAAATATCCACATGTCGGCATCATAATAGCGCATGGATCACTTCAATATCCACTCACCAATCACACTGCTAAGTACATAACTTACTGAGTACGCACATAGCGCACATCAAACATTCAACAGTGCTTACATAAACTAGCTAGCATTTCTTTTCATCTTCCGAAGATATCGTTTCTTGACTAAGAATATGATCTTTGACCATGGAGTGTAAAGTCAGCCAACACTGAGTGGCGATAACTCCATGTTCTTTCTAGTCATCACATTTTTGCCATATACAATGAGATACAACTCTACATATGCTAAGTGAATTAATTGACCATCGTAAGCCTACCAAAATGATAGCTCGATGAAATCAATGATGACTCAAGTCACAGCTGGAGCTTCTTGATCAACAATCAATGCGCTCTTACTCCACTCTTGAATTCAGCGGGTGATCCACACAGATCTCCTTATTCAACTTTCACTGAACTATGTCAACATCAATCATCCAGGACAAACCTAGATGGAAGTGGCAATAATAGATAACTTATCAGGCGAATTTAGGCAATCTCACCACTTAGGGAGAACATCTCAAAATATTTACGCTCTTCTAACAGGCGTAAATATTTCGCCCTTAGTCGAGCTACACACATGTTAATCAACTCATCTATATTGCACTTGACCTACTGAAACCACATGTTTCAAATGGACCTGCATCTAGATAGAAGATTAACAAGATCTTAGACTTTATTCTCAGTCGTTCGGCTCATCTTTTCCTTCGCAACAACTATCCACTTAGGGCATCAAGTGAAGTCACATATTCTATCGACTCATCAACATCCACAAAAGTAATTGTGAAGGATACCCACTCAATATAGATGATGGGGAATATTTCATATTTACTCCTTTTACTCGTGGAATTTGAGAATCCTTTTCGTGTGAGACACTAGTTCCCACCGACTTAGTGTCGCTCCCATTATCCCAGCGATTACTAGATGAGTATAAAATATAACATCCTCGCTAGAGAAACCAGCGCCTCCTAAGGATCTTGCAACTCACATAGTTTTAAGATCTCTTTTGACTTCACAAATGCTCAATAAATCCCTTTGAGGGGAAATCTAAATCGTGCGACTTGATTCTCCACGTGAGAACACATTTTCTCGAACTTACATAGGCACAAACCCACTAATTTGGACTTGTTACCAAACTAAAGATCATACAAGGTTGAAGAATCATTTGGAGACACAAATTTTATGATATAGGCAGCAACAAGATACAAAAATCAATTTGCGCCATCATAAATCTAACCATTGCGAAGTGATTGTCCCTTCTTCGCAATCTCACATAGCTGGAAAGTATTTGGAACCATCATTCAACTTGCAAGTTTATTTCTTCAACTGTGTGTCCAAACTAGACTAGACACATTATTTCCGCTCCCTATTAGTACATCTCATCTGTTAAGAATCGCTCAAAGCAATTTGGCGCTTCTAACTGATGATAGTGAGAATGTACTAACTTATAGCGTAAATAGCAATGAAAGAAAATATAATGCGTTAATTTTGTGCCTCACACTCATAAGTCTGCACTCAATTTAGTGGACTTAGCTTTAAAGGAAAAAATAGTCATCTTTCATTCTTCCAGCAGGCTTATCCCGCTTGAAAAAAAATAATGCAGAGGGAGATTGTCCTTAGCGAGTTAGACAATAAAACCTCCTCGAGCTAATACAATCGTCCTCCTAACCTCACGTACCACGATATCATTAGAAGATCTAAAAAAATACTATATAAAGCCTAGCATCGCAAAGAAAAGATAGACAAGTCTTCTCACTCAACAAATATCTTACAAGTGCATTTATCCAAGTAAGACTATATCGGCACATCAAGTTGCTCACACCAACTGTTGAGCTTGAGGTGACTCTTTTTAGCCTCCTCTTGTGCGCTCTATAGTTGCACAACCCGATAATAGTCATACACATTTGCTAAATCTCAAAACCACATGCTAAGTCAACCAATATCTACAATCCACCCATGGAGAGATTTGGAAATATTAGCGAAAAAATAAGAAAGCAAATAAATAGTCAAACTTCATCTCAGTACAACTATGAGCGAAGTTACCAATCTCGTAAGTGCACTTAATATTTGTTGATACTTAATTGCCGCATTCAATAAGGTGACACGGCTTATTGTCACTTTATGGATCAATCTATAGTTCTAGTTTTAGCTTTTGCTCTTGTCAAACTATATTATGCTTGTTCCAATATTCACCCGAGTTGGTTTATATCGGTCAGCACAAGCGACAAGTGCACTCACTTGTGTATTTCTTAACTTTTTATAATCAGCCTCTAGATATGCGATTTTCATTAATAATAACACAAGTAACTAATATCCTTGATTCAACTCAAATAGTGAATTTGGATAACTAGAGTATTTATTTGGGAGTAAGCTCATATTCCAAAAATAGAGCTTAAACTCCTTTATTAAATTTGCAGCTTAAACAAATTAGAGTGCAAAATTAATTCTTGATCCACATCATCGGCATCTCAATTGCGATTATTTCGGGCAATTAAGTTCTTACATTTGCTGATTAATCAAATAAAACGCAAATTCTTTCTTTAATCAACAAAAATATTGTCCGCGTCTAAGTCGCGACAATAGTGGATACTTTGTCTATTTTCATAAGTTGGTGAGTTTGGTCTAAAAACACATTTCAATAATTTGCGCAAACAATTAGGTACTGATCTAAACATTTTATTCTTGATCCAAGTAATATTTATTATTTTCTTCAATTCAATGAGATCGAAAATTTGCCACCAAGGCTAGTAATCATCTCCCACCGAATTGAAGATCATAATAAAAATTACTGATCCATGAATAAAATTATCAAAGTCCATAAATACATCATGCATGCATCCATGCGATATAAGTAATACCAAAAAAAATAGCCCCCATGGGCGACATTGACATATGGTGCATCATGTGGAGATAATTTAGAACTATGGTGGTAAAACAAAAAAATATCCTCGTAAAATTGATGTTACATACCCTCCATAAATCGGCTCAATAAATACACACCTCGAAAAAAATACATATTTTCAAGGCCTTTTACATCAATCTAGAAAAAGTAAAAAATATAAATGAGGATATCGAATTACCACCATTGTCAAAAATTAACTCTCACAAAAAATATTAATATAAAACAGTAAAACTTCACATACATGAGCACCCATATGTCAATGTCCATAAGTCCCAACAAAATTAATTGCAACACAAAAAAAATTGCATCACATAAGCAATTAATAAAGCATGCAACTGAAAAATTAAAAAAAATATAGAATATTTTTGCTTGCACCTCAATGCGCAAAAATATAATTTTTTTACGCATCTTATGCGGAAAAACAAATCCATGCACCAATGTGCAAAAAATAATTTTCCCATGCATCACAATGCATAAGAAAAATATTAATATATTACAAACATCTTAATGCGCAAAAATAATTTTTTTTTCATGCAACTAATGCGAAAAAAAAATATCATTGCTACATATGTGCAATAAACAATTATTCATGCATCATATTGCACAATAATAATTTTGCAATCACTAAATTGCGCAAAACATTTTTACATGCATTAACACTATAACAAATAAATAATGCACAAAAAATAACTTTGCAAGCGTCCCAACGCGCAAAAAATAACTTGTTATCCAGTTTATACATAAATAAAAAACAAGTTGGGATAATAACAAGAAATCATCTTAGCCCAATGATAGACATCAATATGATAAAACAAAAGGTCTTAGGTTCTAATTTATGTTAGACCAACAATCCAACATTATTTTTTATACTTGGCTGCCCAACTCAGCGCTCGCCCGTGTGGCGATAGCTTCATATCAACAACGTCGATTGTATAAGCCCCTTCAGTTGTTATGCATTGCTCACACAAATCCAAGAGGAATATAACGGTCAAACAAAAAAGTAGAGAATAATTGCATCCCTGGCACAACTTTCAATGCACCAATTTGGTTTCCCTTAAAAACTTTGAATTGCCATAACTTATTCGTTTCAAAACCGTTTTATATGCATAATATATCAAATTAACCGTCTTTCCGAGATCTACAATTTGACATCAATATTGCATATATAAAAAATGGAAAAATCAGATTCAAATTTTTTTAAATAAAAAATCAAATCACATATATCATCAAATTCAAGCATATTACATAGGCGAGATCGAGCAATAATGGCTTTGATACCACTGTTAGCAAATATGGGTCGAAACTATAAATCACATATTTACACATAAAGTGTGGATCGAATATACCTATTTGCAGTGGAACCGTCGATCCACATAGCCAAGATTAAGCCCGTCTACAAGCCTTCGTTTGATTGAATCGCGAGCAACGAACAAACCCCATGGATTGGTTGAACCACGAACAAGATCACGAACCGCCTTTCTCGTTGGTGTAAATAATTACTAGAATTATTTACTTGGAGTTGCACACCTTAAACCCTTGGAGACTTTGGTGATACTCGAGAAGAAAAACAAAGAGAGAGAAATTTTAGGAGAGAGATTATTCAGATATTACGTAGGAGACATTCTATTGACCTAGTCGATTGTAGGGGAGAGATATCAATATATATCTCAATCCCCTGTATCAGTTAGAGTCCTGATGGGAGATGTTTCTAGATAAACCTCATCTAAATAGGACTCCATATTATCTCAAATATGGATGCAACCTAATTGCACCCAATATAATTAATTCAACATTTTCTAGATTTAGAAAATTTTCTTATTACTATTTATAGGTCACTCTCTCTTTATATATATATATATATATATATATATATATATATAGGGAGAGGGTTATATGAGACCACTTCATAGGGTAAGTCCATAGGGACCAATCCTAGCCATATATCTAATTTTTCAAAGGGTGCGATTTAAGAGGCAAAATTACAAATTACAAGCTAGTTAATTAAACACAGGGGTAAATTAGTCATCATCTCAAAGCAATATTCATGGGATTCACGTATTCATGGGATTAACGCAATCCTTCCAAATCTCAAAACAAAATCACGTAACAATCTTCCTCCTTCTTCAACGCACTCATGTGAGAAATTCTTCATCTTTCTTCTTCTTCAAAGCATTAAAAAATAAAAAAGTTGCGACAATTCGCCATAGTTGCTAAAACTCGACTACGAGTTAGAAGGTTGCTTATGAAGATGTAATTTGTTGCTTGTATAGATGTGTCATGGTGCTTTTAGATATATTAACTACATAAACAAGTCATGAGCAAGAAATCCATACTACATAAGCAACAAGTCTATACTACATAAGCAACGAATATACACTACGTATGCACCACGAATACATTAACTACATAAGCAAGTCATAAACAACAACCCCATATTACATAAGCAAATGTTTATACTACATAAGCAACTAATATACACTATGTATGCACCACAATTGCATTAACTACATAAACAAGTCATAAGCAACAAACTCATACTACATAAGCAACACGTCTATACTACATAAGCAACGAATATACACTACGTATGCACCACAGATACATTAACTACATAAGCAAGTCATAAGCAACAAACTCATACTACATAAGCAATAAGCCTATACTACATAAGCAACGAATATACACTACACATGCATCACGGATACATTAATCGTATAAGCAAGTCATAAGCAACAAACCTATACTACATAAGCAAAGAGAAATTTTTTAAATGAAACTTATTGGAGAGAGAGTGTGCGTGAAATCGCGTGAAAGAATGAATGAAATCTTAGTAACTGATTCTAAAGTGCCAAATTACCACCCTACCCTTTTTAATTGCTGAAACAAAAAAATAAACATAAAAAAGCCCTAAAAATCTGGACCATCCAAAATTGTTGATCTATGGTTAGGATGTGTCCCCATGGACTCACCCCAAGTAGGAGGACCTATTTGATCCATATCCTATATATATATATATATATATATATATATATTTCCTAGTATTACTTCACTATTACCAATTTGATGTTAAATATTGCAATTATATTTTTACCATTATTGAAGGGTGGTTTAGGTGGAAAATTTATTGAGATACTATTTATAATGGACTTGATTATTATATACATATATAAATATATATTGAAAAGATCATGTTTTATATTTGGTAGCATAAGATTAGGAAAAAATAAAACATTCAAAAAAAGTAAAAACTATTCTATTTTTATATACACAACTGTCAAAAAAAAAATATAACAGACAAATTCATATCTAATAGTCCAAATATAACTTTAAAAGTTGAATATCAAAATACGTTGATAAATATAAAAATAATTTCTATTTAACATAAAAAGTACGCTAATAAATATTAAAAATAATTTTCTATATAAAAATCACTATTATGAGTATAAATTTATTTGAAATATAAATTTAACTTATTATTACATAAATATATAATTCTATGTATGGATATGTGTATAATATATATAATATTTGGATATACATTATGATATTTTTTTGAATTAAAGTAGGTATTTTTTAATTGAATTTAATAAACTTAAATATAATTTATATAATTATGAAAAAATGGGCTAAGCCCAAATGAAAACTATATATATATATATATATATATATATATATCACAAGTACCAAAATACATGAATTTACAAATTGATGTCCAATAGCCGAAAATGCACAATTATTATAGCCATTACAAAATAAGATTTTTCGTAAATATATCTTATATTTTTTACTTTTAGCTTATTTTTTAATTTTATATATGCAATATGGGTATCAAAGTGATATTGTAAAAAAACTATTAATTTGATATATTATACGTTAAAAAGGGATCAAAAACAAAAAATATATTAAATTTTACAAAAGAAAAACAAAAGGACAAATAATAATTAATGCAATACACACACATATTTAGAAAGCTTATTTTTGTATAATGCTTTTTTGTTATATATACATATAGATTTTTCAAAATTAATTTACTAATTACCAAAATTAATTTTACATATTGTAATTATATTTTACTAATTCTAGAAGGGTGTTTTAGCCAGCAAATTTTTTAATTACTATTTACAAGTGAGTTGGTTATTATATATATATATATCAAATAAAGATTAATGCAAAATTTTGATACCCAAATTTCTTTTGTTCTGATTTTTAGTTCGCTTATCTAAATACCATTTACTATTTCTTTACAATCAAAGCATTTGGAGTTAACTTTGTTTTGTTTTGTTTTTTTAATTCAATTGTAAATTCAACTTATTGTTTTTCTCTAAAAATACAATAGAGATGCATCATTTGTTCGTAAATTGTGTATTATATTCATCTTTGAATGGTAATAATATTATCATATAAATTCCATATATATGCTTATGAGGTATGTTTGGAAATCTATTGAGTCATATTTTAATAAATATTCTTATTACTCAAAGAATTTTGACACAAAAAATAGATTTCTAGTATTTGCAAAAAAAAAAAAAAAAATTTGTATATGGATGGACACTTGAAATCTATATATATATAATAGTAGAAGTCCGAAACAAACAATTTCCTGCTCTTTTTACTTCTTATATTGGGAAAATATTGTAAATGACATTCCTACATTATATATGTATATAAATTAGGAAAATATTATAATTGGTATTAAATTAGGAAAATATTATCAATGATATTCCTATTTTACTATATATATGTATAAAAATCAGGAGTCCAAAATAAAAAAATTCCCGCTCTTTTTATTTCTTATGTTCGGTAATATTTTAATTTAAGAAAATATTGTAAATGGTATTCCTACTATCTATCTATCTATCTCTCTCTCTCTCTCTCTCTATATATATATATATATATATATATTAGAAAAATATTATGAATGATATTCCTATTTTTTATGTATAAAATTAGAAAAATTTTATAAATGGTATTCCCACTTTATACCAAAAGTGAGTCTGTGCTATCAATTCTATCTATATATTTTATTCATATTTTAAAAATTATATAGTCATTGACTATAATTAATTAATTAATCTATCTATCTATCTATATATATAATAGCAGAAGTACGAAACAAAAAAATTCCGCTCTTTTTACTTCTTATATTAGGAAAATATTATAATCGAATATTTAAATATATTTTTAATCAAATTTGCAGTATTTATTTATATTTTTAATCAAATTTGATATTGCTATGTGATGAGATAATTAAAAATATGTTTAGAGAAAAATTGACAAAATCTTACCTTAAAATAAAATTCATCAATCTAGAATTTATTACGTCAATAAAAGGACAACAATTTGTTCAACGCGATAACTTTTTCAAATTGTATAACACTCAAAATGGACATCTATGTATTACCTTTAAGAAAAAATCTTATTCAAATATCTACCAAAAATAAAATTCGATCTGTGCATTGCATTTTTAAATATACTTCCTAGATAAACTTTTCCAGGTTGTGAAAAATTCCATCATACTTTATAATTTCTTTTGATTGTTGAGTGATTACAATAATTCATTGTTGATCAAAATGAGAAAACTCAATGGGTTTACAACTACTGTGAATAAATGATAGAAAACGAACATAGATATATGTCAATGGTACGATTTTTATTCTCTGTTTCAGTTATATCATGTTTAAATTCAAATTTTTTAGTGTAATGTAATGATATTGCTGTTAAATTTGCGGTAATTCAACTACAATTTATATCTAATGAAAAATAGTTTGTTATAAATTTTTATTCATGATTTTTTTCTGCCATATTATTTTGAGTAATATCTCAATTTAAATTTTATTAATTAATTTTTTTTGTAGAAATCTTTATTCATTCTTCTTTAAAAGCGTAAAGTCAATAGTATAAAAAATATTTGTTATATAGCAAGCATATTCACGATGAATTTGAGCCTTTTCTCTTTCTCATTAGTCACTATAAACAAAAAAAAAATACAATTGCACCATTAATACCCTATTATCTTGAATTATCTTACTAAGTTATACCATAGAATTAAAAAATAGCAAGTTTTTGTGTAGGTGGGAAAAACGTTAAGATCATCTTTATGTATTTTTATATTATATGTATGAATAAATTTATGAATTGATTATTAATTCTTAAAATTTTGATTTAATTTAGAATTAAAACACTTGAATGATTAGTTTTCACACAATTATTTAAAGTATTGAAATCACAATTAGACATAACAACAACAACAACAACAACAACAACAACAACAACAACAACAATAATAATAATAATAATAATAATAATAATAATAATAATAATAATAATAATAATAATAATAATAGCATGCATTTAATTTATTACTATCTTAAATCATTTGTAAAGTGTTGGTACTTTGTATGTTTGCAAAAAAAAATGAATTATTAGGATCCACATCTACATATCATCTCTCAGAAAAGTCCGAAAAACCTACAAACAGTGAAAATTTCGAATTGAGCATTGAAACCAATCCATTTCAAAAAACCCTTTCAGTGATAAATGGTATTTATTGACTATATATATATATATATATATATTACTTGGCTTCAGAGTTCAGACTATTTAAGCCGTCCATAAATTGTTTGAGAAAAATATTGGAAATATTTGTTGGATGATGTTTTCTACAAAGAACGTCAACTGAGAAAATGCCAAGGTATCAAATATAGACAAATTGTTTGGATTAATATTATTATATTGAATTATTAAAATTTACTATATTTAATTGACCTTTTTAATCGATTCATTGATGTTTTCCAAAATTGAATTTGAAATTTAAGTTTATAATTGAAAATGTAAATTTTATAAATAAATTTTATTTTTATTTACTTTATATGAATATTTTGTTATTAAAATAAAGTAATAAATACCAACTCATGTTAATAGATAGTTTCAGTATAAACTAATAAAATAAAATAATAATACCCGTGAATAATAATAAAAATAATAATTACATGTCAATAATAATAAAATAATAATACACGTGCAACGCACGTACGTGATTACTAGTTATATTATAAAAGACAAGTTCAATTATATCCTCTTCTTACACTATTTAATAAATACTCATTAGGGTTATAATAGATACATCAAAAGTTTCAAGAAATCATTTAGGTGATTCATACTTTTATTAATAGTATAGTATAAATATAGATAGATATAGGTATAGATTCATTTTCATAAATTCTATTTTGTTAGTACATTACTTATGACCTCAATGAAACTAAATTTTTGTTTTCTTGGTGCAGCTTGTGATAATTGCCACTATCCATGAGTGGTGACAGAATACTTTGAGGACAAGACAAGAATTATGAAAAAATCGACATAACTAATGAGATGTAATTCTCTTCTTTATGTGTGCTAAATAAACTTTTAAGTTTAATTTTAAGTTACATGACTATTTTGAAAACCATGCAATTTGTAGAACTATTTTTGTAAACTTTTACATAATTATAAAATTATTTTACAAACCATGTATTTTGCAGGACCCTGGAATTAGGGGCATTGGGGACATGGTTGAGGCTTTCTCCGTGAAACTTTGATGGAGATTTAGAAAAAAAGATTCTATTTGGTCTCAATTTATGCATGCTAAGTATGTTGGAGGTATGTCTGCTTTACTTGCTCCTTATATGCCTTATCATAGTCCTATTTGGAAAAAATTATGTAAAATTAAGCACACTATGAATCCTCATATTGCATGGTCTCTTGGCTCTGGTTCTATTAGGTTTTGGTATGACATTTGGTTTTTTTCTCTCTATACTAGTGCTACAACAACGTATGACACTTGGTTTTTTCATGGTCCTCTACATTATTTAGTGTTTGTTAATATTGATGGCTTTGAAAACATTGATGTGAATAGAATAATTTTGGCATCAAAATCAGGGGATGTTCATAGAATTCAACTTCTTTTGGGGCCTGATTGGGCTTATAAAATAGCCAGATTCCAATATCCCAGGATCAGGGAGACAATATGCTCTGGAAATCTTCCAGAAATGGCTCATTTTCCGTCATCTACTTGGTCCATTCTGAGACACTCTAATTTTCTTAACCCTTCAATTTTTGAAATCTGGTCCCCTCTTCTTACACCATCCGTCTCTACATTCATTTGGTGGTTATTTCAACATATAATCCCTGTGGATACCATAATGCAAGCAAGAAGATTTTCATTGGCATCTAAATGCTAGCTGGTGTTGTGATATTTCTGCTCAGCAAACTTCATGTACCCCTTCCACATTTATTTGTTGTTAACCCTCACGTGCACAACATGTTTGGGGTCATTTCTCCAGGTGGTTTGGAATCTCATTACCACACATAGAGCACACTAATATATCATTTTATTTCTATTTGGAGAAACATCAAACCATCTGCACACACCATTCACATTTCTTTTCTAACTTGTTGCCTTATTTAGTGGTATATTTGGAAAGCCAGGAATGCCAGTAGATATGATAATATCAAGTTTAGGTCTGCTTATATCTTCAAACAAGTGGAAGCTCATTTACAGCTCTTATACTAGAGGAAGCATTGGCTGGGGTTTTCTCAAATAGACAATGCTCTTGGATTATTTTTCAGGGTGTCTACATCTAGTCCCCATTCCACAGTCTTATGGATTAAACCTCATGAACCATGGTTCAAATTAATTAATATTGATGCATGGCGATGGTGCTTACATGTTTCCTTCCACTTGCAACATACATACAGAGAAGGGAATAAATTAGCTGATGCTCTTGCTAAGCTTGGTCAATCTGTCCAAATCACTCAATTTTTTTGTGAAGATACTCTCCCAAGATGTATATTAGGCATTCATAGATTAGACCAATTAGGTTTACCTTCTTTTAGATACAATAGATCTCATTAGACTCTTATGCTCTGTGTATAACAATTTTGTTGGGTAATTCATAGGTTAGGGATTGTAGGACTTTTTGTGATTGCCTTTTAGTTACATAACTAATTTTGTAACATGTGCCTAAGAATAAACCATGATATAAATTAAAAGATCTGCAAATCACGTTTTAACTCAAATAATACGTCAAGCATTAGAACCTAAGTACGAATAAAAAAACAATTTAAATAATTGAACAATCATAATTTAGTACGTCTCTATTGAAAAAAAAAAAAATTAAGCCAGATTTAATTAGATATATCATATTCAAAATAAAGCAGTAGTTAGTTCAACCCTAGAGCCAGACATTTAATTCTAATCTTGTTTAGTTCGATAAAAACATCTGTGATTGATATTCGATCTTGGGATAATTCTCTTGAACAAGCCACTCCAATTCCAAGTACAGAAGCCAAACAGTCCCCAAAATTAGTTGTTAGTACTATGTGGCCTTCTTTTAGCACGATGAGAGGATCGGCAATCTCCATTGCACGGTCTGGTAAGCTATTTGCGACAAAGTTGTGAAGATTTGCATACTCACTTAATAATGTATCACTTATTGGTCTTACGTTTGTGAACAACTCCAACAAAAGAATACCATAACTATATACGTCCCCTTTAGTTGAAACTGTGCCAGCCATGCCATATTCTGACAACATAAGATCAAGAGTTATTATTTCCATTTACACTTAATTACTTAGGGAGTGTAATTTGCAAACACTAAAAAAAGTACTTTTAGCTTTGTGTTTGCAAATACCTACTTAATTCTGCTTCTACACATAAGGTCAAGAGCTATTATATCAATTTATATTTAATTACTTAGCGAGTGTTTGCAAACATGCACTAAAAAAAGTATTTTTAGCTTTTGGCTAAAACAATCAATTTTCAAGTGTTTGCAAATACCTATTTCTGCTTTTACTTCTGCTTCATTTAATCCAAATTCAAAAGTTGGGGGTTACATGTTTCAATTCTGGAGAAGTGGTTTGGTATTTTGTTAAATAAAAAGAAAAATTCACTTTTTCATTTTTATCATTATCTATTTCTCAAAACCCAAAAATGCCCTTGGCATCTTAACGTGTCAATCATAAGATTTATAAGGGTGTTTTTGTGATTATGGTGCTAATCCCATTTTGACAGTTTTTTTCTTTCCAATCACTCCAATTTTGATTAAAATAGCTTTTAACCTCTTTTTTCCAAATACCAACAACTTCTAATTCTCAACAACTTTAGCTTCTACTACAATAAAACACTTCTTCTAGAAGCAAATTTTTTTTGCAAATACTCCCTTGGTTAATTAGCATGCTAATTTGCAATTTAGATCTATACTTGTAGGAGTATTGCAAAAATGGTCATGTTTAAATCTCGATTTGTTAAAAACACATGTAATTTTCGAGAAACTTTCAGTTTAGTAATTTGGTTGGAAATTGAAAATGTGACGGAAAAATCCACTTGTCTATATTTCTGACCAACCAGCTAATGTAAAAACCAAATTTGCTTATGTGGACATCCTCGAAGTGAGTTGACATGGAAATTGATCCTCTACATTTAATTTGTGTGAATTTCAAGTAAAGTTGGGGAGAGAAACAAAAATCTATATATATACATACACCTATACATACACATATATATACAAGTGTATGTATAAATGCATTGTGTCTTTTCTCTCTAACTTCACAAGAAAATTTATACAAGTTTGAATATAGAAGATCCAAACCGAGTTAACATGTTAATTGAGATTTGAGACATAGACTCGTGGAAAATCTCACTTGGAAGATGTCCACATAAGTGAAAATAATTTCCATATTAGAGGGTTTGGCCGAAAATGTGAATATGTTGATTGTTCTAACAAAACTTTCAATTTCCAACGACCAAATGGCTGAAATCAAGATTTTTTTTCTTTAGACATGGAACCTTTTAGGAAATCGTAATTTGCAGGACTATTATTGTCAACCTCCTATAGTTATAGGACTAAAATTGCAATTTAGTCTTAATGAGCAAGAGGCCAGAAATAACCAATATATACACATATATACATGTATATATATATATTAACTTATTCTATATGGGTAAAGGATTTGCTTCTAATATGCATTTTCGGAAAAGTTTCTGGTTTCATTAATTTATTGAAAATATTTTTATTTTTCAGAAATGAAACTAAATGTTGTCAATAATTTGGAAGTTTTATCCCCTCAAAAGTCAGCCCTCTGTTTCCCCAAATATTTTAAAAAATCTATAATCATGATTATAGGTATATTAATTATTACACAGTCTTATTTAAGTTTTAAGCATATTTCAATCTTTATATTAATATATATATACACACATCTTCTATTCATTATCTTAATAAAAAACCCAACATAATATAATCCATTCTAACGAAAAACCACCAAAAAAAAAAAAAAAAAAAAGCAAGGAAGCCAAACCTGGTGCAATATAGCCAATGGTCCCCGTAACTGCAATTGAACTGCTTTCCCCTGCGGCAAAGCCACTCGGAATGTTGGACATCACTTTTGCCAATCCAAAATCACCAACATGGGCAGTCATATCATCATCCAAAAGTATATTACTCGGCTTCAAATCACCATGAACAATAATATCTGAACCAGTACCACTATGCAAATACTCAACTGCACATGCAACATCAATAGCAATATTCAGCCTCTGCATCAACCTAAGATACCGATCCATATTTTCGTTCTGATGCAACCAATTTTCCAAGCTCCCATTGGCCTTAAACTGATAAATCAATGCCGTAAAATCATTGCCTCGAAAATCTATGCTCAAAGAGATAGATAATATCTTCAAAAGATTTCTATGTCTAGCACCTCTCAACGCATTGCATTCTGACAGAAAACTTTTTTGGGCACCCCTGATATTGAGTTTAAGTACTTTAACTGCTACTACTGTCTCTGATGGTCCATCCTCGAGAACTCCTTTATAAACGGTCGAAAATCTACCCGACCCGATCACATTAGCCTCGGAAAATCCATTTGTGGCTTTTAAAAGGTCTGCATAGGAAAGCTTTTTGAACTGGCTCTCAAATGACGAATCGTAAAGATTATTTCTTGATTTTGTTTTCTTTTGAATTAGTATAAACGACAACACTAAAACCGCGATGAATAAAACCACGGCTGGAATTAAGACTTTCAATAGAATATTGGAGGATTTTTTTCTTTGTAATTGATGGACAGTAAGGAAGTTTCAGCTCTAAAATGCCTCCACATAATTCATTATTACCTTGTAATGAAATTGCACTCGTGTTTGAAAAACTCCATCTAATGGAACTGGCCCTTGAAGTCGATTAAACGACAGATTCAAGTTAAGTAGATGAAGTTCGTCTAGAAAACTTGGGATTAGGCCTGAAAAGTTATTTCTAGAAAGATCCAAGTCTTGTAAACCTCTCAAAACACTCAAGCCCTGAGGTATTTCTCCGGTAAACGCAATTTCCGTCTAAGTGAAGACGCTGCAAGCTTATGCATCCGCGTATAGTGTTTGGAAAAATTCCAGACAATCTATTGTGAGACAAATCCAGGTCACTAAGATCTCTCAATAAACCAACTTCAGATGGAACAGAGCCAAACAAGGCATTGTATGATAAATCCAAGTAAATAGAAAGTGAAGAAATGCTCATTATTTCTCTGGGAATAACACCACTAAAGTTGTTAACAGAAAGATCTAAAACTAACAAACGCGAAAAATTAGCAAGACTTTGAGGTATACTACCCGAAAAGTTGTTTCTTGTTGCGTATAGAATGTTTAATAAAGTCAAGTTACCAAGCGAAGATGGTAGCTCGTTCGTGAACCTATTCGCGCTCAAATTTATTTCTTGCATCTTAAAAAGCTTTCCGATGGTCGAAGGAATTGGACCGCTTAAAAGATTGAGCTGAAGAGATAAGGTATTGAGGCCGATGAGGTTTCCAATACCCGAAGGAATTGTTCCGCGTATATGGTTTATACCAATGGTTAGTTTTCTTAGCTGAGTGGTGAGATTGGCTATGGTGACAGGCAGTGAGCCGGTTAACATGTTATCAAAGATATCAACGACAGTGAGTCTAGTACAGTTTGTCAAAGACGAAATAAAACTGATATCATCTTCAATGTTAGTCGACCAAATTGAGAGGAACCTAAGGTCTAAAAGCCTGTCAAGGTTTTTTGGCATTGGCCCTGTAAAACTGTTGGCAAATAAGCCTACGAATCTAAGAGACGAAGCATTTGATAAAGAAACTGGAAGAACACCACTGAAATTGTTGTCACCCAAACCAAGATTCCTTAATTTAGGAAGTGTGGAGCCAATATCAAAAGGTATATTCCCTTGGAGCTGATTAGTGAACACAGCAAATGTCTCAAGGGTGGAGATATTATAAATACGAAAGGGATTTCTCCCGTTAATTGGTTTGTGTCTAAGATGAGTTGTTTTAGATTCCGAAGATGGACTAATGACTCGGGAATATATCCATGTAGACCGCAGTTGCTCAAAGAAAGTACAATGAGAAGAGTAAAGTTTCCAAAGAATGGTGGGATAGTATTTCCTGATAAATTGTTATCTGACAAGCCTAGAGCATCAAGTTTGATTAGAGAACTAAGCTCACTCGGTATAATTCCAGTGAGTTCATTGTCGATCAAGTTAAGGTAATGAAGATTTCGACATTGGGATAAGTTTTTTGGTATCTCACCACTAGAAGAATTGTTGCTAAACTCAATGTATCCAAGTCGTCTCAATCGACCGAGTTCTTGTGGGATTGGGCCATGAAAACTGTTGTTTCTGAGACTGATGCTTCTGAGGAAAGAAAGATTACCTAAATGAGGCGAAATCGATCCCATCAAGCCTTGAGAATCGAGATTTATCGATACTACTCTGTTTCGATGCTTGTTGCCACAAGAGATGCCTTTCCAGCTACAAAAATGAACTGTTCCATTGGATAAGTTCCATAAGTCTAAAGCACCTTTCGGATCGATTGTGTTGTCCTTGAACGCTAGCAACGCGAGTAAATCCGTTTCGTTGTTCGAGGATGTGGCGGGGTTGCTTGTAAAGTAGAAGAAAATGAAAAAGATTAGCCACTGAGCAATGGTGGAATTTACCATTTTTGTTATCATAGATTAGTTTTTGTAATTGTTTTTGGTTTCTCTGTACTCTTTCCCTTAAAAGTCTTTTATTTATATAGACAACCGCCCTTTTTCTGTATTCCGATTTATTGCTCAATTTTCCTGTTGATGTATCAAAACAAGGGATAACTACAAAAACTATCCCTAAAGTTTCGGTTAATTATTAAAAAAAAAGCAATAGATTTTTGAAAATTACAAAAAAAACTCATTTGATTCTAAATTACATTTTACCCCCTTCATAAGCAAATAAATTTCAAAAAATCCCTTACATTTGTAAAAATATTGCAATTACCACTTACAGTTAACACATAATCAAACCTCAAAGGATTTATTGTAATTTTCAAGATTAACTCAAACCTTAGGAGTAGATTTTGTAATTATATCTTAAAACAATTATTGGACCAAATTTATCTAAATAATATGTGTTATTCATCCAATTAAGTGGAACAAAGAACGCTGGTCCGTTTTTTCTGACTTCAACTACAACTTGGAGAATGGCGACCATACTTCCTGGCATGCAGTTAGTGGTGGCGGAGGATTGAATAATTGAGACGGAGTCAAAACATTGGAACTGACCTAAATATATATCCTCTGCCCGTTGAGTCGGATATATCTATATGGTAATATTAAATAATGCAAGTAAAATGTCAACCATGACATAAATACATGCACATCTATTGCTGACTTATACAGAAGTTTAAGAAAATCCAAGCCGTATGTAGTCGTATTCACCAGGGCATCTCCACATTATGTGGTGGCAGGCCTGGCGGCTTGTAGGAGATGACATACACATATTTACTATCTACTATCTACTATCTACTACTATCTTAAATTCCTGAATGTTTCTGTAAAAATATAGTATGACTAAAATGCCCTCCCTTACAAATATTAAGTTAAATAATTTATTTAATTTAACATGTTAATGCAATTTAATTTGAAAGGAAACGACTGGAAACGAAGGGTTTTATTTCTTCACAAGACACACCTTCCATCTTCTCTCTTCTGCCACAAATCCCCAAATCACAAAATTTTGTTTCAGACCCGGCGAGAGGGAGGAAAATCTCCAATGCAAAAAAATCATCTGAACCGACAACATTCATGGAAATCTGAAGATTTGATCCTTCTATCTTTGTTCATCTGTACCTTATTTGGTGCCAGGTATTTATCGTAATTCATCTCATCTTCATCGATGTTTATAATTGATAGTTTTTGTGAATTTCTTTCTTTAATCACTTTATTATACTCTATTTGTATCAAATTTTTTGATCTCTGATAATTACAAATTGAAAGTAATTTAATATATTTCCAATCTACTACCATTAAACTTCAAGCAAAATAGGAAGAATAAGATGGGGTAAAACAAAGATAAAATTACGTTTTAGCAAATTTAAGAAGGATTGTGGTCACCAACTTACTTTGGGATTGGAAATTGGCAGGTTGCCAGTGATACTTGATGTAATTATCGTCTGGTTTGCTACACATTTGGTAATTAAATATTGGGTCAATTATGGGACAAGAATATTGGTAGAGAGGATAGGTATTATTTGAACCCAAAAGCCCATGAACTCTGGTCGACTTGAAGTATTGGTCTCATGTGCTGGCCATTATTATGGTTATGTTGTTCCTCAGACAAGCCCACACCAATGCCTGGGTTTTTTGGTTTTCCTTTGATTTTTGATGTGTAGGGTGCATTTGAAGGTTGATAAAAAATGGTTCCCGAGCGTGTCAATATATTCTGATCTTTGCTCCTTTTTTATTTGTTGTCGATTGATTTTAAGTTTAATGGAAAATGAATCCAACACTCGGATACTCTTAGTCTTTTGCATTATCTTGATAAGAGCGATTCAGGGTTTATAGATTTCACTCTCTTTGGCATAATCTTGATACAGAAGCATGGGGCATATACAAAGACGTCTCTCATGGATAAATTTTTGAGTGAACAAATGGACAAATACCTGGTGATCACACCGCTGGCAGCGTGATGAAGCCTTCAACACATTCTTCAGCGAAAATTGGATTGGAGAAGGGAAACACATTCGTTGCCCGGTGTTCGTATCTCTCTACAGAACCATCAAAATTAAATTTTTTTTGTTAGATTTTCTCATATTACTCACTGTTCACCAAGATTGGAAACCAGGTCGTCTCTTTTATCTTTTTTCTCATTCGACAGTTCCTTGTCTTTCTTCTACATTTTCTCCTATTAGTTCTCTATATCTCTGCTTCTCCCTGTTTATTTATTTTTTTCTGGTTAATCTTACGACTACATGAAGCAATCTTTTGCGACAAGGAAAGTTTGCTTTGAATTTGTGAGAAAAGTAGGCATATTTTATGAATTTTCAGAATATGAAGAGCCCCTTTTAAGTGAGAAGATCATTTGCAGTAGAATTAATGTGAAGAAATCTCATGAAATGGGGTTGATGCAATTTTAATGACATGGAAAGGTTGGAGAAATCTCATGAGATGACAATTACAATATGTTGTAACTAGACAAAGAATTGTTTGGAGCTTTAAAGGTAACAGTTATACCCTGGTACTAAATTATCATTAAAAAAATTATGTGACCATAGATGAAATTTGGAAGAGATTGGCTTTGTATAGGTAAAGTTAAGTATTTGGTGACCTGAATTGACTTGGAACTATTGTTTAGTGGACCAGGATATGAGAACTGAAACAATTATGAAATTTTCCAACAAATTTTGTATCACTTTAAACAATTATGAATTTTATATTTATATATGATCTCCCCATTACTGTCCAGGTGCTATCAGAGCCTTCCCAATTTTGGTTGTCTTAATTACCTTAACTCAGCCTTAAAGAAATTTGGGGATGTAGGTATTTCAGTAAATTTTCTGTATACC
Source organism: Rehmannia glutinosa (assembly GCA_016081115.2). NCBI lineage: Eukaryota > Viridiplantae > Streptophyta > Magnoliopsida > Lamiales > Orobanchaceae > Rehmannia > Rehmannia glutinosa. The sequence goes on from JABTTQ020000398.1 coordinate 44,415, forward strand.
AACTTCGCATGTTCTAAAAACTTACAACGTCATATGCTTTTCAGTTCCTGCAGTTTACCCTCTAGATATGTATTCTCAACTATGCACAGTTGATAATCTTGAAAAGTTGGGGATCAGCCGGTATTTTACGAAGGAAATTCAGTCCGTGTTGGATGAAACGTACAGGTAATCTCTAGCATATACCATGTTTATAAATTATTGCTTGTTATCCAAGGTATCTGAGATAGAAATTATTGGGTGATTACGGTTGTCTGAGATCAAATGTGAACGTTTTACATAAATATTTCTCTTGACATTAGCCCACAAGAGATGATGACTGCAGGGCGATGAAGAGATATTCATGGATGCTTCAACTTGTGCTTTAGCATTCTGAATATTACGAATGAAGGGATACCTTGTGACTTCAAGTTAACCTTAGAAGCACAGTTCCATTTTTCCCTTTTCATACTTTAAGAGGAAGATGGTACTTAACTTGGAATATGTATAAGTATTTGGTTTGTCATGCAGATCGGTTAATAGAAATTCTGAAAGAATGCCTTTCAAGTTCCTTTGGTGCAAATATAAGAGACATACACACAACTCTTGAGTTATATAGGGCATCAGAAATCATACTCTACACATGAAAGAGATCTGGAAAAACAAAACTTAAGGCTTAAACATTTGTTTGAGCAGGAACTATCAAGTGGTTTAACTTATTCAAGTCAACTTGGCAGAAATATTGACCAAGAGTTGATTTAACACTACATATGTCAGAAAATCTAATTTCACGAAATTCATATTCCCATATTATGTTTAGTTGATTACTACTATGCATTTGGAGAAAGTGTGGAAAATACTTCATTATTTAACACAACAAATTTTAAGTATGGTTTATTTATATCCCTCCATGACAAAACAATTTTTCAGAACTAACTGTCTTTAGAGTTTTTGTTAATTTGAGAATTAAGATTGCTTTGGGAGGTGGAGAACTGCTTTTGAGGTTTCGTGAGGTTGATCATGAATTTCTATTTTGCATTTCAAAAAAAAATTATATATATAGTCATATTAACATTTTTAGTACCCGTTATATCACATTGAAATAAAAAAATAAATTTGTCAAGATATATACCACTATCTATGTATCTGCAAACATCCTTGCATGATACAGATGTAAAAACATGATTTATCTGTGACTAAAAGGTGTCATTTATAAAGTATTAACTGAAAAGAGCTTAGAGTGTTCCTTACTTGGTCACGGAATTATCAACCACATGATTTCATTTGTTATTCTCTTTTGTCAAAACATTAAACTTGAGTCGGTTTTTTCTCTCTAATCGTCCTCCCTTAGTAGGTTGTGGGCACAACTTCAAGTAGCAGGCGGCAGGATTAAAGAATAGACGATCGACTATTTTTGAGTGGTAGTCTGGCCGAGTTTTTTTTGTAGGTCAATGAATTTACAAATGTCTGTTTTTCTTTATTTGATTATTAATCATTCGGAAAGTCGTAGAATCGTACAATGTTTGTTTTCTGCTTTATCTTCAAAAAATGTTTATTTACTACTGTATGACTTTGTTTTTGTTTGTCCATTTATACTTTATTTCGGATTTAGAATACCTTGTATGGGATTCTTGGATGGATAGTATTTTTGATGGCTATATGCGTGTTGAGTGTGTCCTTACTAGGGTAAAGGCAGAAAGGATGATGATTCAGTGCTTATAATAATAATTTATTAAACAAATAAAATAAATAGTTCAAATTCTCCATTCTATTTGATTATTACTTGTACAGTTCTTGCACATGAGAAAACTTGTAGATGTAATGATCATATAACTGAATTCTTTGTCATTTATTATCGGCAAATTTAAGGTTTGCTAAAATTGTCATATGTGCACATCCTGAAATTAGATCTTGGAGTAATTTGTATAAATGGTTTTATGTTAGAGGTTTTTGGTGTAAAACAGACCATATATAAAGTTTCAGTGATATCCATAGATGCATCTTTCGATGGCTTATAAAACATCTCAGGGCTTAAACAGGTTTTAGCTATTCTTTAAAACTTAATTATTGCATTGATGTTATTTGGGATTTTGTTGCTGGATGTGAATGGTACTGGAGTAGATCTTAAAGATGTGCATAGTCTTAAAGAAGTTAGTTTTATAAGATCAATGCAGGATGCATTTTATATCAATATTTTTTGGTTATCTACATTGGATTTAATGCCCATGACATAGAATTGGGTTTTCGTCGAATCGAAACAAGAACGCCAAATGCGTAAGTATTGGTTTGAGTTTAGTGCTTTTAGTGGATCTAGGTAAGGATTTCTGAAATTTGACAACAAAAAGTATTTCTGCTGGTTCTGTGTTTAATATTTGGATTCTTACGGGGATGTCAAAAGAAAGAGATTTTATTGTACTGAATTTTCTCCTATGACATTTATATATCTCTGTCTCTACTAATTAGAATAATTTTCACCCATTTATTTTCACCCATTACTTAGAGTGCCCACAACAGAGTTTTTTGGTATGCCTTTTAGTAAGATTGATTGTGTCATCTTATTTTAATATTTTAGTGCTCAAAGTGCTATCTTTTGTTGCTCAATGAACCCTGAAACGAAAATTGTAAAGTATAACACATTAGCAAATAACAAGTATTTACATATTCTCTCTTTGGGAGTGTAGTTAATCATAGGGAGCTTTGTCTGAAAAGTCCCTCTAATTTAAGTTTAGACTAGCATTCGGATGTGTAATTTGAATATAGAGTTATTTGGGCGTTTTATTATTACGACTTGGTTCCATGAAACCTCTTTATCTATTTTAAGCTCTATATGATATCTTCGAAAAGTAGTTTATTGATTTGGGATTCCCCTTCATGAAGGAGTGGGAATACATGTGATTTTGATGTCAAAACGATTAAATAGATTAGATTTGTAGGGGATTACTTCAATTAAATTTTTTGATCATGGATCATTAGTTAAGTGAATGGGTTTTGTTGTCCGGTTCTCTTTGTCGCAAAGAAATTGTGGATAAAGGGTCTTCTATATTATCAATATGGGTTAGTCTCCTGTCAGACTGTCTAACGGATCTAATTTGTTAGACGAATCCAAATATCTAGCCCGCGATATTAAAAATATTGTTCAAGGGATTACTAATACTTTTCAGTTGTACTACTAATATTTTTCAGATGTACTACCAATATTTTTCAGGAGAAAAACTAATACTTTTAAAGGCACATAATATTACGAAAATGTCACTGGTGAATGAAATTAAAAAAAAAAACCTGGTCAGATTGGATCCATCTAACGAAAAAGACCCGTTAGACAGCCTAACTCAAGTCTTTGTCTATCAACAGACTATGATATATCTTATTGTGATATTATGCAAAGTTATGATTAATGAATCAATTAAGTGCCATCATTTGCAATTTTTGTAAACAAATGGTTCATCCCTCCCTAATGAATATGTTATTCTTAATCAAATTGTTAAAATTATATGGTCCACGTACAACGCACGTGCACTTTACTAGTATATATAAATACATAAAGAACATAAAACATCATAAAGTCAATAATTGCTTTCAGAAAAATCATAAAGTCAATAATCGTTGTCACTATAGCCATTACTTTGATATGTTAATTCGTTAAATAAATTTTTAACTTCGCGCGCAAGCGTTTACCCGATGAATCTTAGATTTAGAGGGGTGTAGAATGGAAAAAAGAGTCCCTTATGTTACATAAAAAAAATAAAATACCAAAATCAATGTTTGGTCTAGAACGGAAAAAAGAGACCCTTATGTTACATAAAAAAATAAAATAACAAAATCAATGTTACGAATGCAATTTCATTGATATTAGATATATGAAATAGAGCTAGTCTCCTGTCAAATCGTCTAACGTATCTAATCCGGACGGATCTAAATACTCGACCCATCGCCGCAACCCATGACACAATCCTGCAAAAAATAAAAATAAAAAAAGCAAAATCGAAAATCACAGAATTCTCGTGAATGGAGCCCTGATCCCGCTGCTCCTTCAACCCCCACCACCGCATATCACACCCACCAAAAACCACCACCGCACAATGCAAAAACCACCATCAGGTGCGCACACCCGGGCACGCACACACTACGTGATTTTTGTTAGTTCAAGTGGCTATGAAAATCTAGAGGGGAGGGGTGAATAGATTTTTCAGATTTTCTGATTTACGCCCTTTTTTTCGAATATGAAGATGATGACCACAATAGAAGTGCGGTAATGTAAACAACACACGATGATTTCTGAGCTTCAACCCACCAGGGCCTAATGCTCTATCACCTGGTATGTCCGAATGGATTTCGAAAAGGAAAAAGTATATTAATAAATGTCAAACTATTACAACATTTACCTCAAGAGCATCAAACTCTTCTTACAACAAGACTATGAAGATCACTATAATCTTCAAACTCGAAGAGCACCAAACTCTTCTTCACCTCGAAGAACACCAAACTCTTCCAACTCGAAGAGCACCAAACTCTTCAACACCTTGAAGAACACCAAACTCTTCAACACTAAAAGCACCAAGCTTTTCAATCAAATCAACCAAACGTATTCTTGCCGAAAAAGAACACTAGCAAGGATTTCTTGTTTTAGATGATGTTGCAAATACAATCAAGATTACATTTTAAATGAAATATTACAACTCAAAAGTGCAAGTGTAATCAAGAAAGAAGCCCAATAAGCAAGATGTGAAAGTGATAAGTTTAGGCTAATACAACAAGAATGTTGAAAGTGAAAAATAATATATTTGCAGATATTTTTCTTGTTGTGTTGTATTTTGTTGTCTTGTATTGATTCTTCAAACCTTCAAGTATTTATAAGAGATCTTCTTGAAACATAGGCTCCTCCTTGGAGATTGAAATCTGTAAAAAATTGTAAATCAAATGGAAAAAATAACTGTTAGAAATTAACCCCACAAGTTCATGAAAAGTTTTCTATTGTGCAACTGATAGTTTCTGCTGATAAATCCTTAGGTTGATCGGTCGACTAATATGAGAAGCACGTTAAAAATTGAATTGCACTTGAAAAATCTGTTAGTCGAATTGGCTACGATAATCTAGAGGAGGGGTTAATAGATTATGCCGATTTTTTAGATTTGACCCTTTTTTTCGAATATAGAAGTAATAGCAAGAATGTAAGTACAGGAAAATAAACAACACACGTTGATTTATAGAAGTTCAACCCACCTAGAGCCTAATCTTCTACTACCCCAGTATATTCGAAGTGGATTTGGAAAAAGAAAAAGAAAATTTATTAATAGCACCAAACTATTACACATTCGCTTTTGAAGAGTACCACACTCTTCTTACAACAATACCTTGAAGATTACCATAATCTTCTTACACCTATGAAGAGTATCACACTCTTCAACACCTAAAATAATTACCCAAGTGTGCTCTTACCACAAGAACACTAACAATGATATTTTCTTTTGGATGATGGAAACAAATTCAAGATTACAACTCGATAAGAAGTATACCACTTTGAAGTGCAAGTATAATCAAGAATAAAGCCTAGTACTCAAGATGTGCAAGTGAAAGACTTAGGCTAAATACAACAAGAATATGAAAGTGAAGAACAAGTATTTTGCTTGTGTTGTTGTATCTTGTTGCTTCAATCCTTCATCTATTTATATGAGAGGTCTTGGATTTGATTTTCAGACATAGGCTCCTCCTTAGAGAATGAAATCTACAAAAAAAAAAATGCAAATTAAATCAAGATTATAGCTGTTAGAAATCAATCCCTTAAAATCATGAAAAGTCGTCTGCCGCTCAACGGATAGTTTGCTGATAAAATATTTGGTCAACCAGTTGAACACAAATGAAGATTTTCGAATTATACACGAAAAAATCTCAGGTGGACCGATCCAATAGGGCCTCGACCGATCGACCTAGGGTCCGACCGGTCGACCCTACCTTGGACCGTTTTATTTTTGTATACGGGGGAGTTCAGTTTCATTTTAATTTCACCCAGGGACCGGTCGACCCCCTCAAAAATTTCAGTCCATTTCATTTTGTTTCAGAAATCAAACTTTCAGGCACGGGTTGCCCTCTAGTTAAACCGGTTGACCACAAAATAGAAGTGTTGTCCAATTTTTGTCAAAACTAAACTACAAGAAATACTCTGAAAAATTAGTAAAAATATTTTAAATCGATTGGGAGTATTTGGAAAACATTTAGGAACATTGTTTTGGTGAACAAATCATTTAAATAAAATCATCAAAATTACCATAAAAACATTTAACTAACAAACTCCCCGTTTTTGATGATTACAAACCAAAACAATTTTAAGAGGTCGATTTTGAAAATAAAACACATTTTTCCGGTCTAAAACAACTATCCATTTTGAGCGACACTTTTCATGCATAAGAGTCATAAGGATAGGAGTAAAGATTGTTTAAAACATTTCGTAAAAGCTCCCCCTATCAACATGCACAACAAGAATAATTATAGAAGCAAGCATTTAAAAGCTAAGCTCAGCTTTTACATTTTGAGCTTAGGTATCAAGAGCTTAGAAGCTCCCCCTGTAAAAAAGAAATCATTAGTCATGAATAAAAGTCCATAATCCATCCATTGGATTAAGTTATATCCTCAGATTTTGGCTCTTTCATCCATAGCTTATAGCTTTTTTCGCGGGCTTTTTCTAGCTTCTTTAAGCATATGAGCTTATTTCATGTTTCTCCTCCTTTGGAATCATCAAAAAGAATGTTAGCACGATAAAAACATCATACAATCATATCAAAGTGCGCAATTTAACTGATTTATCGAGCTTTTGAACATAGAGCTTAAAATTCCAAATAAAAAGGAAAAATTCGATAAGATGATTTGTAAAAGCTCATTTGAGTGACAAAACATGATCTCTATAAACTTATAAGACTTTTCAAATCAAGAGAATCATGTAAGGGATGAAATTTTCATTGAAACCTTTTGTCGAACACTTAGCGTGCGTAGAATGAAAACGAAGATGTATATAACCCTTGTAAATATAATCACGCCCAAAAATTCATTACCAAATGCAATTCTATAAATATCATTCATCAATAATCAACATGCCCAACATAATTATACAACAATTTCATCATAATACCAAAATATAAGCACTTTCTCAAGGGTTCAACCCAATTGATATTAAATGGGAATTAATCTTACTAATCAATCAGTGAAGTCGGGCAATAATGATGATATATCAACAATATAAGTCCACAAGTATAGAATTTACAAAAAAAAAATCATTTTGGGTGAATTGTGTGTGAAATTTGCAAAGGGGTCGAAAATAAAAGAAAAACCGTGTGAAAGGCACAAACCATGTTGTTCGACCGGTCTAAGGGGAGGTCGACCTCCCTTCATCCGGTACCTGGAGCAATTTTTTTTAGTCTTTGTCCTATTTTTGAGTTGAAAATCCGATTTTTTCACCCCTAAGTATTAAAAACGCACAAAATACAATCATAGACCTTGTTTGATATGCATTATGCCTAAACGAGCTCGAATTGAAGCAAAAGACTCATCAATTAGAGGTTTTGTAAAAATATCCGCGAGTTGATCTTGAGACGGAATGAAACACATCTCAATTTTTCGTTTGGAAACGCAATCCCTTCGAATATAATGACGAATCTCAAAATATTTAGTACGGTTATGATGAACCAGATTTTGAGCAATATTTATAGAGGACATGTTATCACAAAAAATATTTTTAAAAGAACATTTGTAATCCGCTAAGGTTTATTTCATTCAAAGCAATTGAGTACAACAAAAGGCCGCGGAAATGTATTCGGCTTTGGCCGTTGATAAGGAAACATAATTTTGCTTTTTTAAAAACCAAGATACGAGGCAATCACCTAAAAATTGACATGATCCGAAGGTGCTTTTACGATCATCAATATTTTCCACATAATCCGAATCACTATATCCTTTAAGAGAAAAATATTCATTCTTTGGATAAAACATGCCATATGAAATAGTGTCTTTCAAATATCGAAAAATTCTTTTAACGGCACTCATATGAGATTCTTTGGGATTGCTTTGAAAACGAGCACATAAGCATACATCATGAAGAATATTGGGTCTACTTGCAGTTAAATAAAGTAAACTACCAATCATACCTCGATATTTTGATTCATCAACCGACTTGCCCTTTTCATCCTTGTCGAATTTGACATTTGTTTCCATAGGAGTAGTGACGGTTCTTCCTTCTTCAATTCCGAACTTCTTTAGAAGTTCTTTGGTATACTTTGATTGTGATATGTAGATACCTTCTTGATATTGCTTAATTTAGGATCCAAGGAAGAAATTGAGCTCCCCCGTCATACTCTTTCGAATTCACCTTGCATCAACTTAGAAAATTTATTGCAAAGGGAATCATTAGTAGCACCAAAAATAATATCATCAACATAAATTTGAACTAGTAAGCAATCTTGCCATTTTTCAAAAACAAAGAGAGTAGTATCAATTTTACCTCTTGGAAATCCATTTTGTAAAAGAAAAGAGCTAAGTTTATCATACCATGCTCGGGGTGCTTGTTTTAAACCATATAAGGCCTTTTTAAGTTTGTAAACATCATTTGGCCTAGAAAAAATTTCAAACCCCGGAGGTTGTTTTACAAAGACTTCTTCTTGAATAAAACCATTTAAACTGCAGATTTAACATCCATTTGGTAAAGCTTGAAATTTTTAAAACAGAATAGGCAAGTAAAATACGAATAGCTTCTAAATGTGCAAAGGGTGCAAAAGTTTCATCATAATCAATACCTTCTTCTTGACAATACCCTTGAGCCACTAACCTTACCTTGTTTCGAACAATATTGCCTTGGTCATCGAGCTTGTTCCGGAATACCCATTTTGTACCAATAATTGTTTGTGATGGAGGACAAGGTACTAATTCACAAACATCATTCCTTTCGAATTGATTCAACTCATCTTGAATTTCTAAAAACCAATCCTTATCTTCAATTGCTTCATTTGCATTTTTAGGCTCTTTTTGAGAAATAAGAGCTTTTTCAGAAAATTTCCTTCCAGTCATTACCTTGTCTAGAGGGTCCCCAATTATGAGATATTTTGGATGATCTCCTTTAAATTTTAGAGCAATGGGGAGATCCGAATTATCACATTTTTCTTCTTGTGGAACATTTGAAGTTGATGGTTGATCATTTGATGTAGAAGGTTGATTATTTTGAGCATCATTTGGAATAATTGGTTCAATATCATCTTCCTCATCACTTTCATCGTTTGGTATCCTTTCAATACCTGAAGCTTCATTAAATTTGACATTAATAGATTTTTCAACCACCATGCTAGTCTTATTGTAAACCCGATATGTTTTGCTTTTGGTAGATTACCCCATAAATATTCATTCATCGGCCTTAGGATCAAGTTTGTCCAATTGATCATTAGTATTTAAAATAAAACACTTACACCCAAATATTTTTAAGTAACTAATATTTGGAGTTATTCCTTTCCAAAGCTCATATGGTGTTTTATTCAACTTAGGACGAAAGTAAACACGATTAATAACATAGTAAGAGGTACTTACAGCTTCGGCCCAAAAATATTTTGGAAGAGAAAATTCGTTGAGCATTGACCGACTTATTTTTTGAAGAGTCAGATTCTTTCTTTCGACTACTCTATTTTGTTGTGGTGTTCTTGGAGCCGAAAAATTATGAGCATATCTCTTGGTTTCACACAAGACTCTAAATTCACCATCAAATTCTCCGCCTCGATTACTTCGAATAGATTTAATGGTATCTTCATTTTTATTCTCAATAAGTCTACACAACTTAGCAAACTCATTAACGACATCGCTTTTATTAGCAAGAAAAATAGCCCAAGTATATCTAGAAAAATCATCGACTGTAACAAAAGTGAAATGTTTTCCGCTTAGACTAGCCGTACCAATATCCCGTACAAATCAAGATGAAATAATTGTAGAGGCTTGGTTGTGGAAATTTTATTATTGGGCTTAAAACTACTTTTAACCAATTTGTTCTTTTGACAAGTGTCACATAAGCCAAGATTTTCAAAACTCAATTTGGGTAGTCCTTTTACATGTTGGTTTTTATAAATATTTTGCAAATTTTTGTATCCAACATGTCCAAGTCGCCTATGCCATAAACTAGTTAAATCATTATTGGCGACAAGACAAGAAACATTTTGACTAACCAAATCACTTGTACAAATTTTATAAAGATTGCCTTTTCTATTTGCTTCACAAATAATTTTATCTTTTTTAAGAATAAGAGATTTTTCTTTATTGAAAATAACATTATAATTTGAATCACAAAGTTGGCTAACACTTATAAAATTAAACTTAAGCCCTTCAACTAAGAGAACATTACTAAGAGAGAAAGAAGAATTACCAATTTCTCCATTTCCAAGAATTCTTCCATTGCCATTCCCGAACATAACCATACCTTCTTCTTGGAGCTTGATGTTGGTAAAAAGTTCTCTCTTGCCTGTCATGTGGCGTGAACACCCGCTGTCCACGAGCCATTTTGAATCTTCCGTAATGGTTATAGCCCCTAACACATACACATGAATTATTTTTAGGTACCCTGTAATTTTGGGGTCCATGGGGTTAGTTTTGAGACTTTTGGGACTCCAAAAATAGCTAAAGTTGTTTTTCAATTTACAATAATTAGCATAGTGTCCATTTTTACCACAATAAAACAGATGAGATTATTAGGACTACTAGCACATATAAAAGTCGGACCTTGGTCATTTTTCTTAGAAATATTTTGAAAAGATTTATAACCAAGTCCTAATTTAGAATGCTCACTTCTTTGTGCATCAAGAATTTTTGTAACTTTATCCGTGCTTAAATTTAAACGATGCAAATCCTTTTTCAAATTTTCAATTTCTTTTGTGAGCATTTGTTATTCGAATCAAGAGCATGCATTTTTGTAATAGTAATAGCATGAGCACGATCAAGTGATTCATAAGAAGTCAATAATTTTTCTTTTTCCAATTTGAGCTCTTTAAACTCCTTTTTCAAAAGTTTATATTTACATATCATATCTCTAAATTCATTTTAGAGTTCATCATAATCACCTTGCAATTCATCAATTGAAGAAGAAGATGCAGAATTTGAGCGTACCTCGTTGTTTTCATCATCTATGGCCATGAGACCATGTTCGGCTTCTTCTTCCTCGTCGGTGGCAAGTAGCTCATCCCACGTTTTTGTTTCGTCATTTAGAGCTTTCTTTTTGGAAAAAAGGCTTTTTCTTCTTTTTCTCCTCCTCTGCTAATTTTGGGCAATCGGCTATGTAGTGCCCGAGGTTCCCGCATTTGAAGCATGAGTTGTTTCTTGATTTTCTTGCCTTATTTTTATTCACAAATTTGGCAAAGTTTCGAACAAAAGCAGCCGTCTCCTCATCATCCTCATCACTAGCATAATATGAAATATTAGAAGAAGATGCTAAGCCTTTAGGAATAATTTGCATACCCGATTGAGAGGTGGATGGTTTGGAATTTTTCCTCTCCTTAAGATACACTTCATAAATGAAGAAGTTCCCAATGAGCTCATCGAATTTGAGTGTTTCAAGATTTTGAGCTTCCATAATTGCCGCCACTTTTTCCGATCATGACCCGGGGACAACATTTAAAACTTTGGTGACGTTGTCTTCTTCGGATATGATTTTCCCAAGTGCCACTAGAGGATTGACTATGTTGTCAAGCCTTTCCACAATATTTGAAATATTTTCTCCATCAAGCATAATGAAGTTTTCAAACTCTTTAACAAGCGTGTTTTTTCTTGCTTGTTTGACTTTCTTTGTACCCTCATAGATGGTTTCCAATTTTTCCCAAACCTCATGTGCGGACCTTATGCCTCTAATATGATTATACTCGGTGGCAGTAAGAGTGCAATGCAAAATATTTAACGCCTTACCGTTTAGAGAAAATAACTTATTGTCGTTATCGTCAAATTCCTTGAAGGTCTTAAGAACCGAGGTGTCGTCCTCTAATTTCTTGGTTGGTTGTGTTATCCCTTCAATGACCGCATTCCATATATCGAACCCGCACCCTTGTAAGAAGCACTCCATTCTGTCTTTTCAAAAAGCATAATTATTGGTGTCGAATAGAGGTGGCTTGTTGGTGGAGGCGTCGGTGGTGAGGTAGCTTTCACTCATAGCCATGGATTTTTCCTCTTTACTCGCAGTGAAGAAATGAGCTTGCCAAAGAGTTTGCCTTTGATACCACTTGGTAGTCCAAGTGGCTACGATAATCTAAAGGGGATGAATAGATTATGCCGATTTTTCCGATTGGACCTTCTTTTTCGAATGTCGAAGTAATAGCAAGAATGTAAGTATGGGAAATTAAACAACACGCGTTGATTTATAGAAGTTCAACCCACCTAGGGCCTAATCTTCTACCACCTTGGTATATCTGAAGTGGATTTCGGAAAAAGAAATTTTATTAATAGCACCAAACTATTACACATTCACCTTTGAAGAGTACCACACTCTTCTTACAACACCACCTTCAAGATTACCACAATCTTCTTACACCTATGAAGAGTACCACAATCTTCTTACACCTATGAAGAGTACCCCACTCTTTAACACCTAAAATCACCCAAGTGTGCTCTTACCACAAGAACACTAACAAGGATATCTTATTTCGGATGATGGAAACAAATTCAAGATTACAACTCGATAAGAAGTATACAACTTTGAAGTACAAGTGTAATCAAGAATAAAGCCTAGTACTCAAGATGTGCAAGTGAAAGACTTAGGCTAAATACAACAAGAATATGAAAGTGAAGAACAAGTATTTTGCTTGTGTTGTTGTATCTTATTGCTTCAATCCTTCATCTATTTATAGGAGTCTTGGATTTGATTTTCAGACATAGGCTCCTCCTTGGAGATTGAAATCTACAAAGAAAATGCAAATTAAATCAATATTATAGCTGTTAGAATCAATCCCTTAAAATCATGAAAAGTTGTATGCTGCTCAACAGATAGTTTGCTGATAAAATATTTGGTCGACCGATTGAACACAAATGAAGAATTTTGAATTATACACGAAAAAAGCTCAGATGGACCGGTCCAACAGGGCCTTGGTCAGTCGACCTAGGGTCTGACCGGTGGGCCCTACCTTGGACCGGTTGGACACCTTGATTTTTGTATACGGGGGAGTTCTGTTTCATTTTAATTTCACCCAGGGACCGGTCGACATATAGGTCAACCGGTCGACCCCCTCAAAAATTTCAGTCCATGTCATTCTGTTTTAGAAATCAAACTTTCAGGCACGGGTTGCCTCTAGGTCGACGGGTTGACCACGATACAGAAGTGTTGTCCAATTTTTGTCAAAACTAAAATACAAGAAATATTCCGAAAAAATAGTAAAAACATTTTAAATCGATTGATAGTATTTGGACAACATTGAGGGGCATTGTTTTGGTGAAAACTCATTTAAATAAAATCATCAAAATTACGATAAAAACATTTAACTAACAAAATCAACAGGTGGACCCATCCAAGGGGGTTGGACCGGTCGACCTTGAGTTCGACCGGTCGCCCCCCAAGGTGGACCAGTCCACTTCACAAAAAGATGAAATAGAGAAGAATTTGTAAAACACTCATCTTCGGACTTGGTCGACCACACCGGTCGGCCTTTTCAGGTCGACCGATCGACCCCTGCACCGTTTTAGCTCTTGTTTTCGTATCTGTTTCAAAATTTCAACTTCAGGCACGGGTTGCCCTCTAGGGCGACCGATTGGCTTCAAAACAGAAGTGTTGTCCGATTTTTTCAAAAGTAAACTTCAAGAAATACTACGAAAAATTAGTAATAATATGTAGGTCCTAAAGGGTGTGAGTAAGGTTTAGAAGGGGGGTTGAATAAACCTTACCAACTTTTCGATTTTAGTCCTTTTAAAATATTACAGAGTCACAAACAGCTAAGTCCTTGAGGGACAGCTAAGTTGGTTATTCAGCAGAGTTAGCCACTCAATATACTCGTTAGAGATGTTGATAGAATAACTCAGTTGTCTAACCTGAATCTTAACTTGGTTGTGTTGGTTTTATCAGCGGAAGACTTAACACCCTTTGAATTGATTTAAACTTGTTTTAACACTTGATTTTAGCACTTGGTTATTAATCAGGTTGGATAACAAATAAGTTTATCAGCAGATATAAGGTAAGTATGCAGAAATGTAAATGTGCTGAAAAATAAATGACATAGTTAATTTTTATAGAGGTTCGAAGATGGGGTAATTCTTCTAATCCTCTCTTCTCCAACTCCTGGAGGAATCCACTATGTAAAAGATCGTTTACAAAGTGGTCACGATCTAGAGAGCGACCTTGGTAACACAAAGTGGCTTCTCTTCCCGACTCGCCTTCTTCACAGGCATTTGCGCTTGCTACTTGACTCACTTTCTCAAGCTCTTGGATTTGATCACGAAGCCCTCCAATAACTTGATATTGGTTCAACCTTGAACCTTCCTATAATCCTCATTGGAAAGTAGACCCATTTTGATTCTTCAAAAGTTTCCTCTTCAACAGTTTGAAGTTGTCTTTCCTTCACAGCTTTGTGTTGGATCGATTTCCTTCGAGTTTCAGGCTTGAGGATTTGCTTGAATATCTTTGAGATTATTTGCAGGTTTACAGCTTGAATATTGCTTGCTTATTCGTGGTTCAGGTAACCTTTTCTCAATGAGTTTCCTCAGCCTTTTATAGTGAACTTTCAAAAATCTGCCCGTTGAAGAGATGGCTGATTTTCAAAAGACACTTGTTCGTTGGCTTGTGTTTTCTTGGTCCTCAATCTTGAGATGCAGACCCTTCCTCGTATTAAATGAGTTTGCAGCTTTTCAGGTTCTGACACGAGGTGCAGTGCTTCCCATTGGTTTATTCCTTTTGCACGTTTCTGGGATGAGCAATGAGCACTTTAAGACCTGACATCATGGAAGTATTACTTATTTAAGTAATGTTCTTGACTTCTGTGCAACGGATTCATTTCAGTTAACTCCTCTTGGCAGCTGCCTTTTTCCCCAGGTGATTGAGTCTACTCCAATCATTGGATGACTCATCTGTTACTTCAACTTGAGACTTGGCTTCTTAAGTTGACTTTGACTGACTCTTCACACAGCTGTTCCTCAGCTGATACATCTTCAGTCGAGTTCTTAACCTTCCTTCTTTGCCATACTCAGTTGTTCCACAGTGGAGTCTTCACTTCAGTCTTCTGTTGACTTCTTGTAGTTTCAGGCGTAGCTGACTTGACTCAGCTTTTCCAGCCCTATCTATTACAATGAAAATTACAAGGAAAATGGGGTGCCAACTTTCTAGTTTAAGTTTTACATGGCATTCATCAAAATCTATAAAATAAATTTTCCAACAATTTCCCCCTTTTTGATGATGCCAAAACTTAAAAACATTAAACAACATGTAAACAACAAAGATACATACAGTCAATGCAGTAACAAAGAATATATGCGTAGAATCGATCGTTTTATTGATCATATCATTCTTGTCCTTTACACAGCTGTTTACATTTGGTATCAGAGCATTTTATATCAAAGCAAAACATACATATATCTATGCTAAGATACTAGAATAAATACAAAGTGAAACATTTACAGGGAAAATCACTAAGTATTACAGATGACTTACAAAAATGTATTTACACAAGTAAAATACATGAAGGGTTCGCAGCAACACTTCATCGCCTTTGCTGCCTCCTTCTTTCCTCTTCATCAGCTCTGTCGAAGTCATGAGCTCTCTTTCTTTTTCTTTCTTCTTCAGCTGCTTTCTTCTTTTCATAAGCTCTTTTAGAACCATCATCCTTCCGCTTCCTCTCGAGCCATTGCTCTATTTGCCTTATGTTCTCCTCTTCCTGTCTTCTCACATATTCCGCATTCTTCTTTGCCACTTCCAAGTTTTCCACTTCATCATACCCAGTCCAGTAGATCTTTCCTTCTTTCTGGGATCTATGTATTCAATGTTCATGGGTTTTGGACGAGGTCGGGAACCTCTTCCACTACCACTTCTTCCTCCTCCTCTGGGTGTATACTGCACAGGAGTCTTCTGCTTGCCACCGAGTGGGTCTTGGTAGTTTTCGCCTATCGCCTTCTTCTTCGCACAATGTAAGACCCTTTTTCCAGTACAGATCCCAGGCTTGGACTAGTGACATCCCTTGGAAATAACCTTCGGATTTGAGCGTCTTGAATTCTTCAACAGATCTTGGCTCGGATCCATTGTCAGGAATAACATCTTGATCCTTTCCTGTCGGAATGCCGCCGAATTGTTTCATCACTTCTTCAATGCGGGCATCCGTCCTCTTGTTGAAATCTAACATCCCTGCTTTGATGATTTTCCTTTTCTCCAACATTGGCATAGCAGAGTGTTCGATTGGCAGAGTCACTGAAAGTTTGCTGATAATAGAAGCCGTAACATGACCTTTGAGGGGTTTATTATCATTAACATCAAATCCTTTGAACGTTCCCCTCAGCTGCTTTTCCCTTCATCTCAGCTTCAGATCCTTTTAACTTCTCTTCTTTCAACTTCCTTAGGGCATCATCTTCCTCCTTTTTGGCATCATCAAAGGAAAGAGGGACCCCAGGGAACATGCCTGCGAGCATAAAGTTGAGTCTGTTGAGAGTGGAATTCTGTTTGGAGTCCTTTGCCGTATAAGTGTTCGAAATTCTGAGCGAGTAGCTTTGGACTCGGCTACCACCAACTTCATTTCAGCTATGAGAAGGCTGAATCTATCATTCATTGAGTTCTCTAGACACAAAATTTCTTTTTTCTGGAATTCTTGCAATAGCTCCATATTTGTTTTGTGAGATGCATGCAACCTTTCAATATATGCCTGCATCCTTTGTTTCAGATCAGCATTATCAGCCATCCAGACAAGCATTCTACCATACAGTGCCTTAAAATAACGAACTTGTTCAATTCGCATGGCAGATTGCTGTTGAGACCATTCTCGAATCCGCACCACTATCCCTCTCAAATCTGCTGTGAGGGTAGCGTCCCTATTGTCCAGTCTCAGATCGAGTGAAGTTTGATGTCTTTCTATCTTCTCAATCTCTTCACAAATCTTCTTGAAGATTTCACGAAATTCAGTTGTCTCACATGATTCAGTTGCAGGCAACTCTTCAGCAAAGTTGAACTCGCCTGGAACAATTGTGTCTGTCAGGATGATTGGATCTTCTCTCACGATGAATCTTCTTTGTTCAACGATCTCTTCCTCCAAGTCTGGTAGGATTGGCGTGAAAGGGAATACCTTTGGAAAGGCATCATCACTCACATATGGAATTGTTTGTGAGGGTTTTACCTGTGATGATTCAGCTCCTCGTGCCTCCACATCGATAGCTTCATCGGCGGGTGGTCATTTGTGGGAGCTGTGGACGGAGCTTGAGTGGTCGTCTATCTGCCGGCATTTGTGGAAGCCTGTGATTGACTCGGTTTCAATCGGGCGATTGAGATAGTTTACCGGTGACCGAGCATTGTTCGCCTATATTTTTAGCTTCACCTTTGCAAGTGTACGATTATGCGTTATCGAATAGGGTAGCAAGGTCGCATCCACGGAGACTAATAAATTAATATGCTAAGTATTGATCCAAGATAGTCTTATTTTTATTTAGACGATCGAAATTGGATGATTGTTGTATTGAGATTAAGACAATTTAAATTACTAAAACACAAGATTAAGATAACGTAAATGAAAGAAGTATCAAGATAATGAAATGGATTTCCGAGTTAAGGTTTCGATTAATAATCCTCTTGTTGTCTGATTTAATCAAGCCACGTTATTATCAATATTCCTATAAGGTGATCACAAAACTATTTTATCCTCCCTCTCGAGATGCATATAAAACGTAGATCGAAATACTTATGCTAGCATCTCTACTCAACATGAAGCATTCAACTCCCAAAAGTACAAAAGATCAAATATCCTCACAAATATTTACAAACCTCTCGATTCATGCAAATATTTGTGTCGAGTATTCAAGATCTAATATTGAAACTCATCTCTCGAATTATGAATCAATATATCAAACAAGTTAAATCATTGATCAAGTGATAAAACAAGAATAAGCTCAAAATACTCAAATAGGCTTCAAGATAATAACTTCAACTAAGATTAAAACATCCAACAAGAGTTCGTTAATCTACTTCCAAAACCCAGAAATCACAAGATGTTTAGCTACACATGATTAAACAACTTATAAACAAAGTGTTCAAAGTCATTACAAATGAAAATGAAAGATTGAAACTAAAAGAGAAGCAAGAAAAACTTAGGAACGTCGATAATCTCTCGATATATCTCCGTTCTTCAAGCTCCGATGCAACCCGATTGTCTCCTTGATGTCTCCTTCCAAGAGTTGACCCTTGTCTTGTGTTGTAGATCCCAAAAATGCCAGAATATCCTTGTGTGCGCTCCCCAAAAAGCATTTTTATACCCATCGTCAAGTTTAGGGCTTAATGCTGCAGATTATGGGATTCCAGCGCAGATGCACGGGTGGTGCGCCCACGCACGGGTTACCCGTGCGCCACCCTGCGGAATAACCCAACTCTCTGTAGGGCGCACGGGTGGTGGTGTCGAGCACGGCCTACCCGTGCGCCACTCCGGTGAAATAATCCGATCCTCTGTAGGACGCACGGGTGGTGCGCCCATGCATGGGCTACCCGTGCGCCATGCTACAACTCCAATAATCCTTATACAGGGGTGCACGGGTGGTGTCTTGAGGCACGCCCAACCCGTGTGCCCCCTGTCTTTTCCGTACACTCAACTTTCGCTCTTTTAGGCTTCACTTTTCGTATATCCACTCAATTCTCCGTGTTTCCACTTTGCTTTCCTCGTATTCATATTCAATTAGCTTCAAATATCATGAAATTCCTACAAAATAAGCAAAGTGTAATATCTTTTCCACAAGGAGTGAATATGTAACATTTAACGCGAGTATATGGATGTTTACTCATCATTATAGCTCGAAATACGCCTCAAAATACATGCAAAACTCACGCCTATCAAAATCCCCCAAACTTAAACTGTTGACCGCCCGATCAACAATATTTAGAACACGATAAAGCATAACAGGGAGATAAAGATAACAACGCACACATAGAATCCACAAGAAAATCCATATTGTTCGTCATGAATGTTGAGTACAACTCAATCAAGCCTCAAATATCTAATCAAAGAACACGCCTCAAATAAAACAAAGTGAAATGCTCTAAATTCCAACTCTCGAAGTTAAGTGTATACTCTCATCTCACAAGGATATAGGACGTGTTTACACTCAAATCAATTCGATGTCGCAAAATTTCCATAGGCTTGCAATTCGTCTCATATCTCCGCCACTAAAGTGTATGCAATTTGTGAATCAGAAAGGACTTTCTCATTTGGTTGTAATGAAGGCTCTTTGGTTTGGGTAGGAAATTTTGGATAAAGTGACTCAAACTCGAGTATATAGACCGATGAGCATATCAATCATTTTCATTACAATCCCAAATGCTCTCCAATCATCCCTCATTTTTATCAACTTCATTTATCTCCATTTCCTTTCTTTCTTTTGAGAATCGCCTCCATTCACAATCCTTCGCCCCCCAAGTTTATCAACTTCATTTTTTTTTATTTTTTCATTTGTTCAACTCCTTTCCTTTCTTTTTCTGTTCCATTTAACCAAATACGCCCAAGTATCTTATTTTTCAATTTCCACTCATTCAACCTCGTTCATTCCCCTTTTACTCAACGTTATACACTCGAGTTTAAAGTGATGGATATATATTAAGATCAAGGGTTAAATTTTGTGGTTATCAAAGAAATAGGTTATAGGCTCAACTTGGCTAACTAGGAGTTTTCAACATTTTTAGGTAGGCAAAAGGCTTGAAAGGCTAGCAAAGATGGCCTTTAATCACATTCACAATTCATACACATGTGGCCTTGACAGAGATACCCAAGCAAGTTCTACAATTCGACAACACGAATGATACCCTCAATCACAACAAGGCGCACAAGATATAAGCAATAAAGGCTCAAAGCTCACGAGCTTGTCAAAATGTAATTCAAAGCATCACACCAAGTTTTTCTTATTAACATGCTCAAAGTTATCTATTCAAGGATCAATCAATTCATAACCAACATCCAATCCCAACAATATGAATTCTCAATCAACACACAAACAACAAGTTGCAACATGCTTGGTCAACACACTCTCTAACCACTACGAAAGCAATAGATGTGCTAAAGCTATAAACGTGCTCTAATGCAAATGCAACCTAGAATGCTCTAATGCAACTATATGAAAACACAAAATGCATGAATAAATTTGTTTTTTTTTAATTCGTATCCACACTTTTCATGTATTAAAATGCTATCTCTCCCCCAAACTTGAATGAAATTATAGTGTCCTAAGGGGAAAAATAGAATTTCAATAACAAAAAGTGGGGATATACCTGAATTACTGCGGCGGTGGTGGTGGGAAGTGGCCTTGAGAAATATGCCACATTTGTAGCTGTTGGAGCACTTGCCACGTCTCCTCAGAACGCCGATCAAATCGCTCGTTGAACGCGAGAAAATCAGCCCTATGTTGCCTCAAATCCTCTCCTTGCCGCCTCAACTCTTCTTCTTGCCGCCTCAAGTTCTCCCCAAACGCATAAAACATGTCTTGAAAATCGGTGTGTGCGGTCCGGGGTCCTCCACTATGAGAAGGATGGGACGATCCCCGCTTTGAGAATGTCGGGGGTAATCGCCTCCGTGTGAGGACTCGGGTATATCATACCCAATTTGGGGGTGAGGAGGTTCCATCCCCATTTCGCGTCCATGTATCTCAGCCTCCTCTGCCACCATATCCTCTTCATCCAAGAAACCCTCAACTCTGCGCCTCTTTCTTGCCTCTATAGCCTCGGTAACTCGGTTATGTGCGTCAGAGTTCATTAGGAAGTTGGTGGTGTCCGTCAATGTATCGACGGTGGTGTATGGCGGGTTAGGCAACGGAAATGCAGCACCTTTCTTTTGTAGAAGTACCAATGTGTTGTCTTCATTTGCTATGAACTTCATGTGGTCCAACGATGCCAAATTAACCCGAGTGCTGCCCGGGATAGGCTCCAAGCCTCGGAAATCGACATTGAAATGCCGGACAATAGGGGTAATGAGGCCTCCTATAGAAATCGTACCCCCTTCCCGCCTAGCTAACTGTTCGATTTGCTCGGCAAAATTGACGGCGGTGTTGTAGGGGGTGTTTGTGACCATACACCAGAGGAGGTAGAGATCCTTAGTCGTCATCCCTCCAATATTTTCTCGGGCAAACACGGAGGATGCAGTCACGCGTTGTATATACCGGAAAATGGGATTCCGGATCTATGAGGCTTTGGCGGTCCGCGCGGCATACAACATCGGCCCCGTTTGTGGTGTTTCCACAAGCATTCTCCAGAAGTCGTATTGATCATAATGGGGCATCGGGCGGGTACGAGCGTTTGTAGGGACCTCAAAAATGGTGTTCAATTGGGTCATAGACAGTTGTTTACGAACATTCCCCAACTGAAACTTTATCATATATGGTTCAAAGGTCCCGCCTTGTTTGAGTACTTCCACGGTACTCAAAAACTCCAATGTGTATCTTTTAAATGTCGGCCACCTTCGGCTCATGAAGTTCGTCCATCCAACCTTTGTGAAAAGACACCACACGTCCTCATGTATCCCTAAAGTTTGGGTACAATCATCGTCGGCATAGCGGGATGGAGCTATTTGGCGACCGATCAAGCGACTCCATCGCTCAAGATCATCGGTATTTGTCAAGTTGACCCCATATGCCTCTGGACTGTTTTGGTCGACCTCTTGCGGTGCCACTTCGCGTTGTGCTGTCCCGCGTGCACGTCTCCTTCCACCCTGGGGGTTTCTTCGCTCGGCCATGAAGGGTTTGTACCTGAAATACATTCCATCAGCATCCCAATATCATCAATGGCAACAACAAAGTAGGGGATTAAAGCTAACATATTAGGTGATGCAAATTCACTTGCCCACGTTACTTTTGATCGATCAACTACCCCAAACAAGCAAAAATTATGGCCATTCTAGACAAGTATTAGCTTAAACAATCATTGGCCATGCCTTACTCATCAACAATTCATCCTAAATCTCCTCAATTACACAAGTCCACAAGGTGTTTGATAATTTGCCTCAAAGAATAATTCACATAATTCATAGCAAAAATATCAAAATAAACACCTACCATGCTCCCTAATACATAATTGACAACGAATTGACAAGGAGAAATGGTGTTCTTACCGGAATTCTCTTAGTTAAACTCGAAGTGGATGATTTGAACCCTAGGTGCTTGTGCTCACAATTCTTCAAGCAAATTTGAATTCGATGTAAAGTGAAGTTCAATTGTGGTGGGGGAGGGATTATGTGGACGAATTTGAGTGAAAACTTGGAGAAATTTCGAAAACAATGGAGGATTAGGGCTTGCGCGCGAGTTGGAGGGTTTTGATTATGAAGAACATGTTTAAAACTGTCCAATTTATCCCTCATCTGCAGGGCGCACGGGTGGTGTGCCGACGCACGGGTTACCCGTGCGCACCTGTCCAGCAATTCAGGT
This sequence comes from Rehmannia glutinosa, assembly GCA_016081115.2. Lineage (NCBI taxonomy): Eukaryota > Viridiplantae > Streptophyta > Magnoliopsida > Lamiales > Orobanchaceae > Rehmannia > Rehmannia glutinosa. Next base: position 66,954 of record JABTTQ020000398.1, read on the forward strand.
ATATATATATATTTTTTTTTTCTTTTTTTTTTTTTATAAAAACTCACAAAAATGAAACAAAAACACACAAATCACACTCATAAAAACGCATGTCAAATTACTCCTATTCACACAAAATTGAAATTAAACACACACAAAAATGAAAGTCACACGAAAAACCGTTGGGTTGCCTCCCAACAAGCGCTATATTTAACGTCCTTAGCTTGGCCTTTGTTTTGTTAAATTACGGATCGCGCGCAAGGTGGTGGATGTCACCTCCTCTTGATTCCTCGGTGGAAATAGTGCTTAATCCGTTGGCCATTTACCATGAAAGTTTCGCCTTCTTTTGTCAACAATTCTACAATCCCAGGTGGATTTAACACTTTCTTTATCACGAATGGCCCCGACCACTTAGACTTGAGTTTTCCCGGGAAAAATTTAAGGCGTGAATTGTATAGGAGCACTGGTTCTCCTGGTAAAAACTCTCTTTTCTTGATCATCTTATCATGCCACCTCTTGGTTCTTTCCTTGTAAATTCGGGAATTTTCGTAAGCTTCATCCCGAAATTCTTCCATCTGATTCAAATGGAGCAACCTTTCCTCACCGGCTTTCTGAAAATCCAGATTCAGTTTCTTGACTGCCCAAAATGCTTTGTGCTCCAATTCTACTGGCAAATGGCACGACTTACCAAAGACAAGTTGATATGGAGATGTGCCCAACGGTTCTTATATGCGTCGGTATGCCCACGAGCATCATCCAATTTTAACGCCCAATCCTTTCGGTTGATGTTCACCGTCTTTTCAAGGATTTGTTTGATCTCCTGTTAGCCATACGCTTGTCCGTTGGCTTGTGGATGATATGCCAATGCAACTTTATGTTTGACCCCATATTTTGCCAACAAGTTGCTCATCAATTTGTTTACAAAATGCGACCTCCATCACTAATTAAAGCTCTTGGAGTCGAATCTAGTAAAGATGTTTTTCTTAAGGAATCGCATTACAACTTGCATCATTTGTTTTGGAAGGAATCGCCTCTACCCAACGGGATACATACTCCACTGCAGGTAGAATATATTGATATCCCGAAGATGATGGAAACGAGCCCATAAAATCAATCCCCTACACATCGAACAACTCCACTTCAATTACGTTGGTCATTGGCATCTCGTGCTTCCTTGAAATGTTTCCCATTCGCTGACACCTATCACATTGTTGCACAAACAAATAACAGTCATTAAATAGAGTGGGCCAAAATGTTTCCCACTTTGCAATACCTTCGCTGCGGTGCGAGTGGGACCAAAATGTCCACTAGATGGTGAAGAGTGACACTGTTGTAGGACTCCCTCCCATTCTTCTTGAGGTACACATCTCCTTATGATTTTATCCGCGCACCTCTTAAAGAGTAGGGGGTCATCCCACATGTAGAACTTTACATCATGTAAAAATTTCTTCTTTTGATACGACGATAGATCCGGAGGTAGAACTCCGGCAACCAAGTAGTTTACAAAGTCCGCATACCATGGGAACTTTGCCTCAAGCATGAGTAATCTTTCATCAGGAAACTCCTCTTTGATCAATCCCGTACCTCCTTTTGCTCCCTCTTGATTTTCTAATCGAGATAGATGGTCCGCTACCATGTTCTCGCATCCCTTCCGGTCCTTGATTTCCACATCAAACTCTTGCAATAATAAGATCCATCGAATCAACCTCGGTTTCAAATCCTTCTTGTCAAAGAGGTATTTGATAAGCCGCATAATGGTCGGTGCACTGTCGTCTTCATCCCGATCAAGTAAGATCGAATTTATCGAATGCGAAAACAATCGCCAACATTTCTTTTCGGTTGTGGTATAATTCATTTGGGCCATTGCCCAACGTTCAACTTGCATAGTAGATGGATCGGAACAATTTTTCCCTCTTTTGACCGAGAACAGCCCCAACCGCATAGTCGCTTGCATCACACATTAGCTCAAATGGTTGACTCAATGGGGCGGACAGTATAGGTGCGGTCACCAATGTTGTCTTCAGCGTTTGAACGCCCGCAAACATTCATTGGAAAAAATGAAAGCGACATCTTTTTCTAGCAATTGGCTCAAGGGCTTAGAAATTTTAGAAAAGTCACGGATAAACCTTCAGAAAATCCGCATGGCCTAAGAAGCTCCGAATGGCTTTCTCATTTGTAGGAGGTGGTAACTTCTCAATTGCTACAATCTTTGCCCGATCAACTTCCAAACCTGCAGAAGAGACTCGATGACCAAGTACAATGCCATCACGTACCATAAAATGGTACTTTTCCCAATTTAGTACTAGATTGGTCTCTTCACATCGCCGCAAAACTAGGGAAAGATTGTGAAGACAATTATCAAAAGAATCACCAAACACAGAGAATCGTCCATAAACATCTCCATAACTTTTTCAATAAGATCATGAAATATAGCCATCATACAACATTGGAAAGTAGCAGGTGCATTACATAAACCAAATGGCATGCGACGAAATGCAAATGTGACATACGGACATGTAAATGTTGTTTTCTCTTGGTCTTAGGCGCAATCATGATTTGATTGTACCGAATAACCATCTAAAAAGCAATAATAATCATAACCTACAAGACGATCCAACATCATATCGATAAAGGGGAGTGGGGAAGTGATCTTTTCGAGTGGCATCATTAAGTTTTCTATAATCGTACATATTCGCCACCGGTAACAATTCTAGTAGCAATTTGTTCCTCATTTTCATTTTTCATCTTGTTACCCCCGTTTTTCGGTACCACTTGTATCTTAGGACTCACCCATGAACTATCAGATATCGCATAAATGATACCGACATCCAACAATTTCAACACTTCTTTCCTAACCACATCTTGCATAATAGGGTTTAGTCGTCTTTGGTTTTGCACTGATGGTTTATAAACATCTTCCATCCAAATTTTATGCATCACAATGGATGGACTTATGCCTTTTAAATCAGTTATAGACCATCCTAGTGCCGACTTATGTTTTCGTAAAACCCTTAACAGTTTATCAAGTTGAGTAGGAGTGAGAAGAGATGAAACGATTACCGGATTTGCGTTATTTGCCCCAAGGAATGCATATTTGAGGTGTTCATGTAATTGCTTGAGTTCCGGAGTCGGTATTGTTATTTCAGTATCACGCACGGGCTGCCCATGCGCCGGCGCATGGCCCATGTGCTCTTGAGAGCTCAGCCCGTCTCTACGCATCACGCACGGGCTGCCGTGCGTGGACGCATGGGGTGCGTTCGCAAGTTCGTCTCCCTTTATTTGTCCTTGCGTTCTCGCCTCTTGCGCTATTAGGTAGTCCTCGCATATGATCTAAGGCACAAACATAGTCGTACAAATCTTGGTTATCAAAATCAAGTACAACACTCGACATTGAGCACGAGTGGGTTAGACCAAATTCCAAATCATCGTAGACAATGTATGATCAACATAATCCTCAATGCATGAACTAACTATATCCAAAAAATTACAATTCTCTACCGAATCATGAAATTTCATTGCCTTATATATAGAGAATAAAACATGCTCATCATTAACACGTAATGTGAGCTCCCTTTTGCACATCTATTAAGGCTTTACCCGATTTCTTGCTAAGAAAGGGCGTCCAAGTATCGTGGAACGTCTCGATCTTCTTCCATATCCAATACCAAGAAATCTCACGGGAATATAAATTTATCAACTTTTACCAAAGTCTTCAATAATTCCCCTTGGATACGTAAGTGATCGGTCGACAAGTTACAATGTCACCGTAGTTGGTTTCACGCCGCCTAATCAAGTTTCGAAAATGGACAAAGGCATCAAATTAATACTTGCCCCTAAATCACATAACGCTTTATTAAAGAAATTACCACCAATAGCACAAGGGATAGTGAAACTCCCCGGATCTTTCAGTTTTTGTGGTAGCTTCATTTGGATAATTGCACTACATTCTTCCGTCAAATTCACCGTTTCAAAGCTTGTCATCTTCCGCTTTTTTTGACATAACATCCTTAAGAAATTTCGCATAGTTCGGCATCTGTTCTAGTGCGTCTGCAAAAGGAATGTTAATGTGCAATTTCTTAAATATATCAAGGAATTTGGCAAATTGATCATCCAACTTTTTCTTTTGAAATCTTTGAGGAAAAGGAAGAGATATAGGCAACTTAGATATGTTCGAGCTAGATGATGATTTTTGCTTTTCAGCCCCTGTTTGTTCCGCCCCTTTGTTCTCTTCTTTCCTATTTTCTTCAATATCATCCTTCATCACGGATTCTCCTGCTTCCGGCCTAGATGCTTCATCCGACGATTTCGGATTCCCGATTTTTCTTTAGGCCCCTCATATTCCGTCTTAAGTAAACGAATCGCTTTGCATTGTTCCTTAGGATTCATTTCCGTATTACTCGGAAATTGACCCTTTTGATGTTGACCACCCACAATTGTAGCCAATTGACCCATTTGATTCTCCAGATTCTTTATCGAGCTTGTCACTTGTTGTTCTAACTTATCCATCCGAAGATCTTGCTTAGCGAGGCGGCTCCTCGTGTCATTCATGAAAGCATTAGATTGATTAATGAAAGAGGTGAGTGCATCTTCCAACGACGATTTGCCTTCCCCATTACCGCCTCCACTTGAAGCATTAAATCCCGGCGGAGGTTGTAACACATTCTTTGTATTTGCATAGGAAATATTTTCATGATTTCTCAACCCTGGATGGTAGTGCGTTGGGTTTGAATTATTTCGAAATTCTTTGAAATTCCGGTTATTCACATAATTTACCTCTTCCATCGGATATAGAAGAGCTTCACTACCTGTGCTCGTGCTTGTTTCTGGCCCCTTCGTAAATACACTCAATTGAGTTGTCAAAGCCGCTACTTGTGCCGTCAATGTTTTAATTGGGTCCGAATCCGAGATTTTGGCTACTCGTTGTACATTGGATCTTTCAGATGGCCTTTGGTAACTGTTCATGGCCATTTCTCAAGAAGATTTAAGGCATCTTGTGGAAACCTTGCCAACAATGCTCCCCCCATTGCGGCATCTACAAATGCTCTCGTTTGTCTCATTAAACCATTGTAGAAGAAGCATAATGTTGTTGATCCTCTCGGAAACCCATGTTGTGGACATCTACGTAACAAGTCCCCGAAACCTTTCCCAAGCCTCATACAAAGGCTCGAGTCGAAGCTGTCGGAATTGAGTAATCTCGCTTTTGAGCTGCAAAGTTTTGCTCGGTGGAAAGAATTTAAACAAGAACTTTTGGCTCGATTCGTCCCATGTGCTTACACGCTTTGCGTCAAAGTACCCAACCAATTTCTCGCCTTATCCCTTAAAGAGAATGGGAACAAGGCGCAATCTTATGGCGTCATCCGAGACTCTATTCATTTTGATCGTATTGCATATTTGGATAAAATGCGCAAGGTGAGAGTTAGTATCTTGATTTGCAAAGCCCCCAACCGATTCTCATGTTGCACCATATTGATTAGTGCGGTTTGAGCTCGAAATTGTTGGCATTGATAGGAATATGGGCAATACCACCGTAATTACGATTCGTTTGTGGTCGAAAGTAATCACGAATGGCTTCTTTGTTGAACGGTATCGGTAACTCGTTCCCACCATTATTTTGCGGTATTGGTAGTTCATTCAAATCCCCCATTATCGGATTGTGTTGTCTTTCACCCGTCTAGTGGTAGCACGATTCTCGCTCGCGAAAGCCTCAACTTCCGGTATGAGCGGTATTAAGTCCCCGCCTAGAGCGCGTGTTCATGCACTACCGGACCAAACTAAAAGAAACAAGTCAAATAATGTGGAATTAAAGTCATACTAAAACAAAATAAATAATAAAAAATGACTAAATTAAGAATAATTCTATCTATCGCAATATTAGCACCATAAATTGTATTAGTCCTCGGAAACGGCGCCAAAAACTTGTTCGCCTATATTTTTAGCTTCACCGCAAAGTGTACGATTGTACGTTATCGAATAGGGTAGCAAGATCGTATCCACGGAGACTAATAAATTAATATGCTAAGTATTGATCCAAGATAGTCTTATTTTTATTTAGACGATCGAAATTGGATGATTGTTGTATTGAGATTAAGACAATTTAAATCACTAAAACACAAGATTAAGATAACGCAAATGAAAGAAGTATCAAGATAATGAAATGGATTTCCGAGTTAAGGTTTCAATTAATAATCCTCTTGTTGTCCGGTTTAATCAAGCCACATTATTATCAATATTCCTATAAGACGATCACAAAACTATTTTATCCTCCCTCTCGAGATGCATATAAAACGTAGATCGAAATACTTATGCTAGCATCTCTACTCAACATGAAGCATTCAACTCCCAAAAGCACAAAAAGATCAAATATCCTCACAAATATTTACAAACCTCTCGATTCATGCAAATATTTGTGTCGAGTATTCAAGATCTAATATTGAAACTCATCTCTCGAATTATGAATCAATATATCAAACAAGTTAAATCATTGATCAAGTGATAAAACAAGAATAAGCTCAAAATACTCAAATAGGCTTCAAGATAATAACTTCAACTAAGATTAAAACATCCAACAAGAGTTCGTTAATCTACTTCCAAAACCCGGAAATCACAAGATGTTTAGCTACACATGATTAAACAACTTATAAACAAAGTGTTCAAAGTCATTACAAATGAAAATGAAAGATTGAAACTAAAAGAGAAGCAAGAAAAACTTAGGAACGTCGACAATCTCTCGATATATCTCCATTCTTCAAGCTCCGATGCAACCCGATTGTCTCCTTGATGTCTCCTTCCAAGAGTTGACCCTTGTCTTGTGTTGTAGATCCCAAAAATGCGAGAATATCCTTGTGTGCGCCCCCAAAAGCCTTTTTATACCCACCATCAAGTTTAGGGCTTAATCTTTGCGCATTATGGGATTCAGCGCAGACGCACGGGTGGTGCGCCCACGCACGGGTTACCCGTGCGCCACCTCTTGGAATAACCCAACTCTCTGTAGGGCGCACGGGTGGTGCGTCGGAGCATGGCCTACCCGTGCGCCACTCCGGTGAAATAATCCGATCCTCTGTAGGACGCACGGGTGGTGCGCCCATGCATGGGCTACCCGTAAGCCATGCTGCATCTCCAATAATCCTTATACATGGGTGCACAGGTGGTGTCATGAGGCACGCCCAACCCGTGTGCCCCCTGTCTTTTCCGTAAACACTCAACTTTCGCTCTTTTAGGCTTCACTTTTCTTATATCCACTCAATTCTCCGTGTTTCCACTTTGCTTTCCTCGTATTCGTATTCAATTAGCTTCAAATATCATGAAATTCCTACAAAATAAGCAAAGTGTAATATCTTTTCCACAAGGAGTGAATATGTAACATTTAACGCGAGTATATGCATGTTTACTCATCATTATAGCTCGAAATACGCCTCAAAATACATGCAAAACTCACGCCTATCAAGCATCAGCTGTCTTAACAGCGTCTTCGGTCTCAGTTTTCTAAATGAATAGCTGGTTCCTCTACTGCATCATCAGCGTCATCGGATGATGATGAGACCTGTGGGCTTGGTTCATCATCGAAATTAATTTATTGACGAGCAGCTTTATCACTTAGTTGACTCGTAGTTTTGAGAACATCCTCAGCTGGGTCCCTTTGATCTGCAATGGGGGTGGACTCAGCTTCATCTTTAGACCCCAAGAAAGATGTGTCTAAGTTCTCCTGGGAGTCATGAAGTGCACTTATCTCTTCTTCTATTTCAATGCTTTGAACAGGAGGAATGTTCGTGTCTCTTGAGCTTTACCCAGGAAGTCTCAACCTCCATTGGGCCTTCACTATTGTCTTAGGGTCTTGGACCATGGCATCCATAGGAGTCTCAACCCCTAGGATTGCACTTTCATCGCCCAGAGTGTTAACTCCCGGGGCATTTCCATCCTATGCCTCAACTGTAAGAACATTGTCATCAGCTTTCAAAGCAGCTGACATTTCAGCTGGGACAGACTCAACTGTCTGAGCCTCGTCAATGTCACACTGCTGTGGTTGTTTCTCAGTCTCCACTTCGCCTCATTTCTTCAGATTTGAGTCATCTGCAGCATCCTCCGACCCTGCTGCAGTGGAATGAGTTTCCTCCTCAGCTGGCACACCAGCTGAGTGACTGATGATGGAGTCACTCTGCTTCAGACTCGTGGCTTTTTCTTTTGAGTGCTCAGCCGCTGGGGCAGGTGGTAAAACACCTTCTTCAGGGGTTGGCTCAACTTGGGTGCCCAAAATCCCAGTTTCATTGCCAATTCCCTTGGACCCATCTTCCGATAGAACCAGGGACGTGGCTACAACGATGTCTGTGGCAATCTGCTGCACCACTCCTAAAGGGTCATTTGCATGAGAGATTGAGACGACTCTCCTGGTCCTTTAACCAATTGCTGCTCATGCATTATTCTAGATTCCCTCAGAGCCTACTGCATGTCTGACTTTTCTGTTGCAGCAACGGGATCAATATTTCATCACTGTCTGTGTACTCAACTAGATTGTCATGAGTATGCTCGCGAGTTCCAGTGAACATGCACATCTTTACTTTCTCAAGAGATTGTGCTTCCTCGGCTGCCTTGGCTTTTTCCTTCTCGTTGAAGATGTGGAGAATATCCATGCAGTTATCTTCATTCAGGGCCTGAAGCACAATATTGAATCCGAGAAATCACAGCAATTCCTCCTCTTCTTCGATATACTCAGGGTGAGCAAACTGCGCCCTTGAGTGATCTAGCTTCCATGCTCTCCATTCTCTGAGACGGCGATGAATGTCTGGGTATACTGGAGAGTACATGATTATATCATCGTCATCATCTTCTTCTTGTCCTTCATTTTTCAGGGATTGGAGGCAAGATGTTCTGCTGCTCCTCGCTTCAGCAACATCAGTGGCAGGTGGAGAGACAACACTTTCAACTATGGGTTTAGTCATCTCTGCTATCTCACTATCTGTTAGGAATTTTATTGTTTAGATTTTGATGAATGCCATGTAAAACTTAGAATAGAAAGTTGGCACCCCAATTCTTGTTGTAAAATGCATTGTAATGAATAGAGTGGCCAAGGCTGAGTTAAGTCGGCCTACGCCCTAACATGCAAGAAGACAATCAAGATCGGAAGGAAGACTCTGTGAGAGACAGTGAGTATGGCAAAGAAGAGTAGACGGGAACTCTCTTGAAGAAGCGGTGAGATGCGGTGAGTGGAGCATCGGTCAAGTCAACTCAAGAAAAGCCAAGTCTCAAGTTGAAGTGACGGAAAAGAGTCATCCGATGATTGGAAGCGACTCTAAGTCACCTGGGAAAGCAAGGAAATGCGGTCAAGTCGAGATAATCGTAAAAGAACCGTTGCACGTAAATCAAGAGATTTACTTAAACAAGTAATATCTCCATACCACCTTTCTTGGAGTGCTCGGCCCCGTAAGCGTGCAAAAGGAATGAACCAATGGGAAGCACTACACCGTGTCGAACTCGAAAAGGTGAAACAACAATTCATACGAGGAAAAAAGAATTCCAAGAAGCGCAAGCCAACGATCGCAAAGTGACTTTCAAAAATAAGCCTATCTCTTCAACGGGCAAATTTTTGAAAGTTCACTATAAAAGGCCGAGGAGTTTGTTTAAAAAAAAGAATGACACACACGTGAGATATACAAGCATATTAGAAAAATGAAACATTCTCAATCCTCAAGCCTACATTACGAAGTACATCAATCCAACACTTACCTCGTGAAGGAAAGAGAACTTCAATCAGTTGAAGAGGAAACTTTTGAAAACAAAGGGTCTACATTCCGGGAAGGATTGTAGAAAGGTTCAAGGTTGAACCAAGTCTTAAGCTTTTGGAGGGCTTCGTGATCAAATCCAAAGAGCTTGAGCAAGTGTTTGTAGTAGCAAGGCAGCTGCCCTGTGAAGAAGCTCGAGTCGCACGAGAAGCCAGGTGAGTGATCAAGGCGTCTCATCTGAGTCCCTAAGGATCAAGTCGCTGTTGTGATCAAGACTTGTATCCTGGACTGTTACCACTCTGTAAACCGATCATTACTTAGTGGATTCCTCCAGGAGTTGGAGAAGAGAGGAGTAGAAGAATTACCCCATCTTCGAACCTCTATAAAAACTTTCTTTGTGTCATTTACATTTCAAACATTTAAATTCCTCGCACTTTTAATTGCTTATATCTGTGATAAATTTGCTATCCATTTGATAATTTACAAGTACTAAATCAAGCTCTAATATCTTGCTTAATCAAACTTAAGGGTGTTAAGTCTTCCATTTGAAAATAAAACCACAGTTGAGTTAAATTATAGCCAACATTGAGTTAAATTATAGCCACAGTTGAGTTACTCCATCAACAAACTTAGTGAGTTCTGTTGAGAGATTAACTCTCTTGAGTGACTAATTCGATTGTCCATCAAGGACACTGTGATTGTGTAGAATTAACTCTGTAGATTTAAAAGGACTAAATCGAAAATTTGGTAAGGTTTATTCAACCCCCTTCTAAACCTTACACTTACACCCCTTGGGACCTACAAGTGGTATCAGAGCGGTTGGTTCATTGAACCCTCCGCACTGGTTACTGAACTAGATCTCTAAACTTTTCAAAGTCTGCTTTAGTACTTGAACTTTCATAACTCTTCTTTATCATTAAAAGTCATTATCATGGAAGCAAATTTGACACGCATCCCTATGTTCACTATTGAGGAATTTGATGATTGGAAAATTCGTATGCAGGCTCATCTATCAGCATTACATGATGAGATGTGGATAGTGATAGAAGATGGGCCTCTACAAATATTAAAGGTGAACACAACATGCGAAGAGTTGCGGTGAAGGAGAAGAAGATGTTGCTCCCGGACGGTCATGGTTGAAAAACCAAGAACTGAGTGGACAAATGATGACAGAAAAAGATACAACCTGGACAATGTAGCCAAGGACATCCTCTACAAAACCTTGGACAAAGCCATGTTCAACAAAGTCAAATCATGCAAAACGGCTAAAGAAATCTGGGATAAGCTGACATTGATTTGTGAAGGCTCCAGAGCAAATCAAAGAAAACAAATTATCGGTGGCGGTACAAAAATTTGAAAACTTCAAAATGATCTCGGGAGAAAACCTGGATCAACTAGACGCTCGTTTCGTAAATCACAAATGAGTTGTCTACACTTGGAAAGGAATATACACGAAGGAAATGTGTATGAAAATCCTAAAAAGTCTTCGGTGAATGGGAAATGAAGGTCATGGCATCGAGACACTCCATGGACCTATCAAAGACATCCAATCATGAGTTATTCTCGGACCTCAAAGCCTACGAGTTTGGTGAGAAGAAAAGACCAGGAAGAGACAGTTGTACCCAAAACAATTTGCTTTAATTGTCAAAGATGGGAAAAGAGCCGAGGTCAAAAAGTAATTGACCCGGGAAGAAATAGCCACGATGGTTAAAAGATTTAACAAGTTCTTTAACAAGAACTACAAGAGAGGAAAGGGTGAATCTTCCGTAAGAAGACACTCGGCTCCCTCCAAATCAAGGGAAGACAGGCCAACCAAGAGAACAGATCATCAAAAAGTTGAGTATCAAAGGGTGACAACTCAAGAATAGAAAGAGTCGATCAAAAGTGAATATCTATGTTGGAAGCGTAGACAACCAGGTCACTATGCCATTATTTGCTCATATCCGGTAGTCAACAAGTACTGAGAGATGAAGAAGAAAGAAAGATCTTGAGGAGAAAGAAGACAAGAAAGGAAAAAGGCAATGATGGTGAGAGCTCAAAAAACTTGACCAAGTCAAGGAGACAAGTGATTGAGAGCGATGAAGCCGACTACTCAAGTGACTCGAAGAAGAAGCCCGATCCGCTTGATGGCCAAAGAACAAGATCAAGAAGATGAGGTACAATCTAACTCAACAAACTCGTACACTAGTGATAGTGGCGTGACACACTCACTTCATCACCTACTGAGATCTTTATGATTCATTAAGCAAAATGATGAAAGATTTTGAACACATTAAATCCTCACACACACTATTGAATGAGAAAAACACCTACTCAAAAGTCAAAACTCAAAGTCGACTAAGGAGCCGAGTACTCTAAGTCAAATAGTTTGTTGAGAATGAAAGGTTAAAAGGTGAAAATGCTAAACAAGTAGCGAGAAATTGCCGCTATAGAAAAAGAGGAGAATGACCTCAAAAATGTTATTGCCTCATTCACTAAGGCATCTAAATCATTGGATGATCTTATTATGAGTCAAAGAGAATGTGGAGACTAGGCAGGCTTAGGATTTAATTCCTCGTGCCATGTCAAACCTCAAGAGTAATTTTGGAAAAAGGAACTTCAAGTCATGAAGAGTCCGAAAAATCCAAAACTCTAAGTGTTGCACACACATTCACTCCAAAACACAATACTAAGCAAACCGGCCTTGGTTACAAAGGAAAAGGAAAATGCCCGAGTTGAGTATCTTTGAAAGGACAAAGTGGTGAGAAGAGATTCCGAGTCCTCAAAGAAACTCCAAAAGAAAATACTACGTAAAGAAGAAGCGAGCTACCAAAAATCCCAGAAAATCCATAAAAGAAATACATATGATGGGGATGGTAGAAAATATCCAAGCCAAGTGATTGGAATAATGTGAACTATCGGCCTGAGACTTATGGAATATAAGCCCAAATGGCAAAGGCACAGAACTCAAAGAAAGGCCATTCCAAAAGCATAAGAGCTTTCATCGGCACACATATGCACCTAGGCACTACACTCAAAGACACCACAATTACCAAGGAAGGCAATTGCTAAAACACATATGCGGCATACAGACAAAAGAGACAATTTGTATGACCTAGAATCCCCAAGCAATTTGCCAGGATTAATTATGATTATGGCAGCGATAGATGGCAACCTCTTAGAGTCAAATCATTTGGCTATAGGTTGGTTGGATCATCTTACAATTCTAACCCCTCGGGACCCGGACAAGTATGGGTACCTAAAACTTAATTTCCTTGATTGCGGGTTCAAGGAGCAAGTGAGTGCCAAGGAACCTGGTACATGGATAGTGGTACATTCCGGACATATGATAGGAAATAAGAGAAATCTGTCAAAATTCAAGGAAGTCAAAGGAGCAAAAGTCATATTTGGAGGAAATGAAGCTCCTGGTGAAATAAGAGGCATTGGATCCATCAAGAGGAATGGATTAGAAATCACAGATGTTGCATATGTTGAAGGACTCAACTTCAACTTCGAGTATCGATCGGCTCTGTGACAAGGGCTACAATGTTGGATTCAACATGGGTATATGCCAAATCAAAGAAATTGAATCAAATGAAGTGGTCTTTTGCAAGGATGTAGACGAGAAAAATATGTATGTAGTGGATTGGTCAACCGCAACACCCAAAGACATGTCTACTAGCAAAAAGTACAATTGAATCAAGTTGGTTGTGGCACAAAAAAAAGTGAGTCACCGAATTTCAAAACAATTAACAAGTGGCAAGAAGTCATCTTGTAGAAGGACTTCGGACTCGATACAAGAAGGAGAGTATATGTGATGCATGTCGGAAGGGAAAGCAAATCAAGTCGTCATTCAAAGAAAAGACATGCCCATCCTCAACAAGAATATTGCATCTACTTCATATGGATCTATTTGGCCCGGTGGAACCAGCCAACATAAGTGGAAAGAAATACACCTTGGTGGTAGTAGATGACTACTCAAGATATACATGGACAATATTCATGTGCAAGAAGAAAAGAAACTCTACACAAACTACCACGGTGATGAAGAGGATTCAAAATGAGAAGAGTCAAACCATTATCAAAATAAGATCGGATAGAGGAACCGAGTTTGTCAATGGAATAATAACTCGATATTGTATTGAGAATGGCATTGGTCATGAACTATCGGCAGCAAGAACTCCCACGTGAGAATGGAGTTGCGAGAAAGAAGGAATAGAACTCTCAAAGAAGCAACAAGGACCATGTTAGGCAAGCGGGGTTACCAAAAGATTTTGGGTCAAGCAATCAACACGACTTGCTACACCCAAAACGGATGTATGATAAATGACGGTGACAAAGACTCCTATGAGATCCGGGTGGAAGAAAACCAAATGTTGCATATTTGAATATTTGGATGTAAATGCTTCATCCACAACAATGGCAAAGACAACCTAAAGGCTTTTGATGCTAAAGCGATGAGGGTATCTTCTTAGGATACTCAAATTGAAAGCAAAGCCTACAGAGTACTCAACAAAAGAACTATGGTTGCGGAAGAATCCATTCATGTAGTATTCGATGAGCCAAATGTAAATGGAGAAGACATTGAAGAGTCGGTGATAAGTGAATCACCCAAACATACGAAGAGTCCCTATCTTCAAGTCAAGCTGGGATTATCAATTGGATGAAGATGAGATATTTGAATCTCAAAAAGTGGAAAATCTGCGGCTAAGTGACCACGAGAGAGTGACCCACAACACACGGTGCAAGTCGATCGAATCCGGCTAACTTACTCCAACCTGACGTAAGATGGCCGAGAGACCATCCACGAGAACTTGTCATTGGAGATATAAGAGAAGGTGTCAAGACAAGATCGAACTCAACAAGAAGCAATGTTCACATGCTTCATTTTATAAATAGAGCCCAAAGATGTGTCACAAGCATTGGACGACACACATTGGATTCAAGCTATGCAAGAAGAGTCAATCGGTTTGAGAGAAATAAAGTATGGGAATTGGTGCAAAGACCCATACATCAAAATGTTATTGGAACCAAATGGGTATTGAGAAATAAGATGAATGAGGAAGGTTCGTGGTAAGAAACAAAGCAAGACTAATAGCCAAAGGATATTGCCAAGAAGAAGGATAGATTTTGATGAAACATTTGCCCCTATAGCAAGATTGGAAGCTATAAGGATGTTTCTTGCCTATGCACTCACAAGAATTTCATTGTATATCAAATGGATGTAAAAAGTGCATTCCTAAATGGTTTATTGGAAGAAGAAGTGTATGTTGAACAACCTCCAGGATTTGAGCAGAAGACTCTTGGAGACAAGGTATACAAACTCAAGAAAGCCCCGTATGGATTGAAACAGGCACCCAGGCATGGTATGACACCTGTCACAATTCCTAATCGAAAATGGATTCACAAAAGGAAAAGTAGATAGAACACTTTTCGTAATTCAAGACAAGAAGAGTATCTTTGCTTGTTCAAATATATGTGGATGACATCATTTTTGGATCCACTAACAAAGAGTGTGTGAAAAATTCTCCAACCTCATGCAAAGTAAATTTGAAATGAGCATGATGGGAGAGCGACATTCTTCCTTGGACTCCAAGTGAAACAATTTGAAGGATGGAACCTTCATAAGTCAAACAAAATATGCCAGGAGATTTAATGAAGAAGTTTGGTATGGAGGAGAAGTCTTACGTAAAAATACCAATGAACACATCGTCAAAATGGACATGGATGCGGATGGCAAGCCGTAGATCAAACAAGATCTGAGCACTTATGGATCATTGCTCTATCTCACGGCAAAGCGGGCCGGACATCACTTTCTTTGTAGGTGTATCGCCAAGATTTCAATCTGCTCCAAAAGAGAGCCATATGACAAACGGCTAAGAGAATATTGAGATACTTGAAAGGAAGCCAAGAAGTAGGCTATGGTATCCAAAGGAAGGTGGATTCAAGCTAATTGGCTATTGATTCTCGACTATCTTTGGATGCGAGTGGACAGGAAGAGCACTTCAGGCACATGTCAAATGCTAGGAAACAGACTAATTTCTGGTTTAGCAAAAAAAGCAAAACTCAATAGCCACCTCTGGTGGCGAATACATATCTGGGCAATTTGTTGTGCCCAAGTCCTATGGATGAGACAAGTGAGAGACTATGAAGTTGAAGAAAAAGAAATTCCAATCATGTGTGATAACACAAGTGCCATTGCAATCACTCAAAATCCTGTGTTGCACTCAAGAACAAAACATATTGATGTCGGATATCATTTCATAAGAGATCATGTTGAAAAGAAGGACATTATCTTGGAATATATCTCAACCGATAAACAACTAGTGACATCTTCACAAAACCATTATGTGAGTCAAGATTTGAAGAACTCAAGCATGAGTTAGGGTTAATTGGTGGTGACACTCGAGACGAATCAAAGAAGAGAATTAGAAAGAAAAGGAGTGAAAAGAGCCGAAAACAGTAAATCACCAAGAATCACCGTATCGGAAAGATGACTACACCAAGTCGGTGATAGCCGAGTCACTAAGAGAAGCTGCGAGGAGTAGAGTTAAATCGCCTAAGAGATAAGTGAATAACTTATGAGCAAAGTGACAAAAAATGTCGTTTTGACTTAGCGGGAATGTTTTAAGGAACACGTCAAAGATAATGATGATGTGTACGGACATAAAGCTACACACCAAGCTTATGATTGGATATAAATGCTTTGCCGCATTAAATACGAGACGTGAAATGCTCAATAGGCGTGCGAAATCCAAGCCGTTGATTTCGATCACAATTCAAAACCGTTTGTACGTCCTTTCATAAACCATATTTAAACCATTTTCGTCCGTTTCTCTCTCACACTTCTAAAACTGTTCATCTCTTTCTCTCAAAAGCAAAGGCAAAATACTCTCGAAACCCTATCAACCTTCAAATCAATTTCTGAGATTTTTCTTGATATAATCCCGAGAAATGGCACCAACTTATGACTTTACCAAGTTAGGAAAGCAAATCCACACCGGTTCGACGGTGGATTTCGACGGAATGTTGAAGTAGGGTTAAAGCGACACCCTGGTGAAGAAAATTGGCCGAGAAGTTGGAAACGTCCGGGCTAAAAGCAGCAGTTTCTAACGTTAGAATATCCGATGACCTATGTGGAGGAGGTCGCACAATTCTACGTGAACGCCGAGATTCACGATGAAGGAGTCAAGTCATACATTCACGGAAAGCGGTGACTATCACGCCAAGGATTTGGTGAATATTGCTTACTACCGTGAAGGAGCATCCGAGATCAAAAAGCTGATGTAAACTTGGCCGACGCTTGAAAGAAATAGCCAAGTCCGACTTTGCCGATAAAATAATTTACACAAAGAAACAAGAGACTATTTGAAGGAGGATTATCACAAGTTGTTGGACATAGTTGCCAAATGTATCGACATCAAATTTGGCGGCTTTGACCAAATCACAAAGGCGAAGCGATTGTAATGGCCGCAATCATCGAAGAAAAGAAGATCAACTGGCTGAGTTTGTCTACAACAGACTCGCGAACGTGGGAACAAGTCCTTCAAAGAAGATGGTTCATTTGGAGGATCCCTAGGATATGGCACGGTGATTGGCCGGCTATTGGAGGTGAAAGGAGTCCCTCTTAGACATGGGAAGGCTTTCCATGTTAACAAGAGGATGTTGAGCAAACCTTTCTCGGCGCCTGAAGAGAGCTTACGCCAAGAGAGCGACACACGGTGAGGGGGAATCGGTGACCAAGATACTGTACCGCTTCCTCTCGGCCTAAGAAGAAAAGCCCTGCGGCCAAGAAGATCACGCCCAAAGAAAGAAAACAAACATGCTCCCGCCCCTGCGAGAGTCACCGCCCAGCGGCCATGTCACTGCCCTGCCCCGCTGCGGCGGTCGAGAAGGACTCACAAATGCCTTCTCCGATCGTCAAAAGGAGGAGAACCGACAAGCCAAGACGGCGGCTCCTCGAAACAAACACAAGACCGGCCCCGCGCCAAGACTCGAGGACACCGCCTCGAACTGAAATTCCCCGGTACAAACCAGGAGACGAAGAAGACTCGTCAGCGGTCGAACAGGAGAAACCGGTGAGTCGATTTACTCGGCCTAGCACAAATACGGAGACTACCGGAGAAGTAGAGTCTCCGGATGTAGTTGATGAAATGACCAAGTCCTTTGAAGGCGATCCCAGAGGCAACCGAAGACACAACAGAACTCACACATTTTGAAGCACAAGAAGAACTCCGTCGGAGCGAGATAGTGATGTAATGATTCTATCTCCACCTTACCCGGACATCCAAAATCGTCTGGCGTGAGTGGAGGAAATGGAAGTTGAGCAAGTCGAGGGAACAGTTCCAACGGCCGAGTTCATAGAAGAAGAAGAGGAATCGCTAAATTTCCTTGGACTAACTCTGTGCTCCCAAAGACTTGATGAGGACAATTGCTAGACATCCTGCAAATCTACAAGGACAGGAGAGAGCAAAGCAAGTCAAGAAGCCAAGCACGTGAGAAGGCAAGCATCCGCCCTATCTCCGCACCACGTAACACACACATCCTCTCCTTGATGTCTTCTCCGAAAGTGACGAGGAACCCGAGGAGAATCTTGCCGCTTGCCCGGAGAAGAGTTGCAAATGCAGCGAAGCATTGCACGAATCAAGAATCCTTCACGATCAAAGACTGATGGAGGGACCGGAGAGTCCTCGAACACGGTGAAATCGATCCAATGGGAGTGGTTGGCAAATAGCCACGATGATGTTCTGCTACCACTTCCCAGCTCACTCGGCGAAAAACAATAAGGGAAATGGCGATGAAACCGGGATAGTGGGGACCCGGTCGAGCCAACCCCTATTGAAGGTGTGCTACCACCGCCCAACGGTGAACCTTCAATCGAAACAACCGGGAGTTTGGAGACGAGTGACCCCACTCCAAGTCACTCGGTGGTGCGCCGAGGGGAAACTCCTCCACCGCTGCGGCAAGGTCGGAGGATCTGCAGATGACTCCACAAAGAAGCAAGGAGGCGAAGAAGAGAAAGTACAATCACAAGAAAAATGACAAAGTTGCCATCAACGAAGCTCGGACGATTGAGACTGTCTCTCCGAGGTGCCAAGCGCTCGAAGGCTAATGACGCGCCGATGCGGTCGAGGCACGAGAAGGAACGAGCCACGGGAGTTAACACTGCAGGCGATGAAAGTGCAATCCATGGGGTTGAGACTCCAATGGATGCCATTGTAGAAGACCCTAAGACAGTGACCTTTGTCGAAAGGGAGGACAATGCCTTGCGGCAGTAGAGAGACTGGCTGGAGGAAATGAAGGCCACGGGAGGTTGAGACTTCCGGGGTAAAGAGGTGAAGCGAGAGAACATCCCTCCCGCAATCATCGACCCATCCGAGAAGGAGATCGGGCGCACTTCATGATTCCCGGGACAACCCCGATGTCACTTTTCCGGGATCGGAAAGGCGAGGAAGAAGTTTCGAGTCATCCCCATGACAAATCCAAAAGTCTCATTGCGGATGTTCCAGGCACGAGCAAGTCTCGATCCCAAGACTACTCGTCAAACTTTTAACTTTGATGATGAGCCACCATTGAAATCTCATCATCGTCCGATGACGCTACTAATAAGGCCGAGGACCGATCTATTGAAATGGAAAAATCGGTGAGACCAACGGTTGTTAAGATGTTGAGGCTCGCAAAGCGGGTCTACCTTACAAAAGAACCCAGGTGAACCGAGACCACCGCTCGGGCTCCTCAAGGCTGCAGCAGATCGATTCCCAAAAGGACTTCACGCGCCCGCTCATCATCGAACGATCCCGGTTGGCGGTGAAGAATCTTTTTGTAGAATCTTTTCCTTTCTCCTTTGGAGATACGAGAACTCCACGAAGAGTCGAAAATGAACAAGCACGCTATTACAAACCAGCTCTGTTCTTCCAACAGACACCATTGTTCCGGCTAATTATGACCCGATCTTTGTATGGCCATCACCGCAATGAAGAATTAGTTTGAAGTTCGAGAAGTGTTCAAGGCACTCTTTTTTGAAGTTGAACGGATGGAGAGGCATCGAGGCCTCTTTGGACATGCGCTGGACAACGAGAGATGCCTCCTTACGGTGATTTGAGAGGCATGATCGGGATAAGGGAATGGTGGCAAAAGAAGAAACAATGCGAGTGGAACAGTGCGATACTTGAACATTGTTCAACAAGTCAGTGTGGAGAGCTGAAAATGCCGATGCAAAAACAAAGCCGAGAGAACACATTGAGCATATGCATGAAGCTCACACTTTGTCGAGATCAAGGCCGCTGCGTGAGCAAAATACAAATGATATACGGCGTTTGGAAGAACACATGACTAGAAAATTCAGCCTCCTCATGGCTGAGATGAAGCTGATTTGTGAGAATCCAACGCTACTAGATCGAATTCCGTCTCGCATACAACGCAGCAGACTTGAAGCGAGAATTCAACCATCGAAGACTTCGACTTCATGCTTGCAAAGATGTTCCTGGGGTTATCTATCCTTTGATGATGCCAAAAGGGGAAGAGGAATACCTTAAAGCAAAGAAAATCAAGTGAAAAGAAAGGAGCGGTGAAGGAGCAATGAGAAGGGAAAATCGGTGAGGAAGTCTTGAAACAGAAGAAAGGAAAGCTTGTTGAGGGGGAAGGATCAGCAAATGTAACATTGATGATTGCACAAACTCCCCAACAAGGTCCTCACGGTGACATTATAAGCGCAAAAACTCCCGTGACTCGCCACTCCAACACTCTCTTTGTATCTATGGCCGAGAGAAGAGAAAAGCAATTGAAGTAGGGATGAAGGAAGTGGAAGGAAGAATGGATGCCAGGGTGATGAACATCTTGAAAGAACATGGAGGCATTCCAAGAGACAGAGACACGTATGCCATTTCGAATGATCTTAGGACAGAGCCACGATCGGTTGATGAATTCAAAACGCTCGAATCGAAGGATATTTTGCAAATATGTCCATGGCTCAAGCTTGGGACTTGTATCTTGGGAAAAGGGTCTCACGCTATGTGAAGAAGGCGACAGCAACGAGACTTCGAGCGATCGCTCTGCTGGTCACTCGCTAGTCACTCACGGGAAGAAGAAGACCCCAAGACAAGATACGCCCAGGTAGAGGAAGAAGCGATGAGTGGAGGAAGAAGCTTGGACCAAGGCCTCTCGCCCAAAAACATTGAATACGTGGATCCGGGGAAAGAAAGGAGGGATCTTTGGTGGGCTTGACCAAGTGGCAAATTTAAAAGTGGCTAAAACTAACGCCGAGTATGCACAAAGAATAGAAGAAGAAAACAAGAAACAAACTCGGCTATGGCGGGAGAGACAGGAAAGAATAAGAAAAGATGAAGTCGCCAGGAAGGCATATGAGAAGAAAAAGAAGGCGGTGACGACGAGAAAAAGAGGAGAAGAGAAGAAGATGTTGATCAAGATGAAAGAAGGAGACAGCGAAGGAGATGAAGTGTCTTTGTCCAACCCTTCGTGTATTTTATCATGTAAATACATACAATGTAAGTCTTACGTAATAAAGCTATAGATTTTTTGAAGACAATTATATACTACGATACACCTTGTGATTGTGTTAAGTACAAGAATGATATGATCAATAAAAAGATTGATTCGCACATACATTCTATGTCAATACACTATCTCGTATGTATCTTTGTTATTTGCATATTTGTATGGTTTAAGTTTTGGCATCATCAAGGGGGAAATTGTTAGGAATTTTATTGTTTAGATTTTGATGAATGCCATGTAAAACTTAGAATAGAAAGTTGGCACCCCAATTCTTGTTGTAAAATGCATTGTAATGAATAGAGTGGCCAAGCCGAGTTAAGTCGACTACGACCTAACATGCAAGAAGACAATCGAAGATGGAAGGAAGACTACGATGCGACAATTGAGTATGGCAAAGAAGAGTAGACGGAACTCTCTTGAAGAAGCGGTGAGATGCGGTGAGTGGAGCATCGGTCAAGTCAACTCAAGAAAAGCCAAGTCTCAAGTTGAAGTGATAGAAGAGTCATCCAATGATTGGAAGTCGACTCTAAGTCACCGGGGAAAGCAAGGAAATGCGGTCAAGTCGAGATAATCGTCAAAAAGAACCGTTGCACGTAAATCAAGAGATTTACTTAAACAAGTAATATCTCCATACCACCTTTCTTGGAGTGCTCAGTCCCGAGCGTGCAAAATGAATGAACCAATGGGAAGCACTACACCGTGTCGAACTCGAAAAGGTGAAACAACAATTCATACGAGGAAACAAAGACAATTCCAAGAAGCGCAAGCCAACGACGCAAAGTGACTTTCAAAAATAAGCCTATCTCTTCAACGGGCAAATTTTTGAAAGTTCACTATAAAAGGCTGAGGAGTTTGTTTAAAAAAAGAATGACACACACGTGAGATATACAAGCATATTAGAAAAATCAAACATTCTCAATCCTCAAGCCTACATTACGAAGTACATCAATCCAACACTTACCCGTGAAGGAAAGAGAACTTCAATCAGTTGAAGAGGAAACTTTTGAAAACAAGGGGTCTACATTCCAGGAAGGATTGTAGAAAGGTTCAAGGTTGAACCAAGTCTTAAGCTTTTGGAGGGCTTCGTGATCAAATCCAAAGAGCTTGAGCAAGTGAGTTTGAGTAGCAAAGCGCACTGCCCTGTGAAGAAGAAAGCGAGTCGCACGAGAAGCCAAGCGGTGAGTGATCAAGGCGTCTCAGATCGAGTCCCTAAGGATCAAGTCATTTGTTGTGATCAAGACTTGTATACGGTATTACCACTCGTAAATTGATCATTACTTAGTGGATTCCTCCAGGAGTTGGAGAAGAGAGGAGTAGAAAAATTACCCCATCTTCGAACCTCTATAAAAACTTTCTTTGTGTCATTTACATTTCAAAGCATTTAAATTCTGCACTTTTAATTGCTTATATCTCACGATAAATTTGCTATTCATTTGATAATTTACAAGTACTAAATCAAGCTCTAATATCTTGCTTAATCAAACTTAAGGGTGTTAAGTCTTCCGTGAAAATAAAACCACAGTTGAGTTAAATTATAGCCAACAAAGTGAGTTACTCCATCAATACAAACCGAGTCATCATTTGAGAGATTAACTCTTGAGTGACTAATTCGATTGTCCATCAAGACACACTGTGTGTAGAATTAACTCTGTAGATTTAAAAGGACTAAATCGAAAATTTGGTAAGGTTTATTCAACCCCCCCTTCTAAACCTTACACTTACACCCCTTGGGACCTACACTATCCTTAGTTGTCTTCTGCACAGCTAGGTCTTCAGTAGGCCTCTGCTGATCACCCTCAGCAGACTTGGCAGGTACATCAATAACTTCGGGAGACTGCTCTTCTAGATTACCGGCAGTCTCAACTTGTGATTCCAGCTGAATGGCAAATTCAGCTCTCTTTTCAAGCTCTGATTCCTTGAAAATTCTTCTTCTCTTGGTCCGAACTAGAGGAACTTCTGGTTCTTCTTCTTCTTCTGAATCTTTGGCGGCGGGGGCCGAGGCATCCTTCTTGGAGAGAGCTGCCTTCTTGGAGAGGGTAGTCCTCTTCTTTCGTATGGCTGGAGAAGGGATTTGGGGTTCCTTCTCAGCCTCAGCTGCAGGAGCAAGAGACTCGGCTGCATGGGCAGGCGACTCGGCTGCAGGGGCAGGTGCATCCTTTTTCTTAGCTGCAGGGGCAGTTTTTTTCTTCGCAGCTGCTTAGGTAGCTTTCTTCTTTGGTGGAGGGGTAACAGTTGTGTCCTCGGGTTCAGCTGATTCCCCCTCACTTGTTTCCGCCTTCTTCGCGTGGGCTCTCTTCTGGGCTCTAGAGAGGTTTGCCTTGAACATATTCTTGTTGACATGGAAGGGTTTTCCATGTCGAAGAGGAATACCCTTCACTTCCATCAAATGGCTAATCACGAGGCCATATCGAAGAGATCCTCCAATGGATTCGTCTTCCTTGAATGACTTATTCATCACATTCTGGCAGAGTCTGCTGTACACGAACTCAACCCAGTTGACTTTCTTGCCATGCATGATCACAGCCATGATGATCAGCTTAGTCTTGGACAGCTGATTAAAGCTTCCAAACTTCATGTCTACACACTTGGAGACAACATCCATCAATTTATGATAGTCATCCTTCAGCAGCTTCTTATCAGCTGTGTAGACCACCTTAGTAGCACACTCCGGTTTGGCTATCTCTTTCCATGCAGCAGCCAAGTCAACGTCAACTTCATTTATCTCCTCCATGCCTTCCGACAGCAACAAACACTGCTCCACAAGGTCCTTAGCAGTTATCATTATGTCCTTGCGGTGGACAGAAGACTTGATTCCCCGCCCCCCGCACTTCGCGTTTCGAGAAGCGCGCCACCTCTTCTAGGTAGGTTTGCGAGTATTATGTAGTCAGAAAAGCCTTGAGACCTGACTTTTCTAGCATTTCAGCAATTCTCTTAACAAGGGTTTCATTGGAACCCTGCTTCACCATACCTTCAAAGTCCACTGACGATCCTGAGTGGATCTGCTTCGATAGCTTGATGAAATCAAACTTAGGTGCCATTTTCAGAGATTTTACCGATTAAAACTTGACGAACTTGCTTGAGGACATTTAAGGTTTTCGAGAGAAAATAGCTTGCTTTCTTTTTGCTTGAAGATGAACAGTTTCCGAATGTGAGAGAGAAAGCTGGAAAATGTGTATATAAGGGTTATGAAAGGACATATCTTTGGATTTTGAAATTTTGATCAAAATCAACGGTTCAGATTTAGCACGTCAAACCGCATTTAATTCCTCGCATTTAATGCGGCAACATTTATATCCAATCATATGTTTACTATGCAGCTTTTGACTGTACCCGTGTCATCCTTAAAAACATTCCCGCTCATTAAAAACGACTGGGTTTTTGTCATTTAGCTCATAAATAACTCAGCTTATATCAAAAATGATTTATATATGCTTCTCTCCTTTCATTAAGAGACTCAACCTGTCGCCTAACTCGTCTGATTGACTTTCCAACATATCTGTTTCACATGGTTGATTCGTGAAACTTGCTTATTTCTCATTTTCTCATCTTTCATCTATACTGGTTGAGTCTTCTGAGTGTTAACTCAGCTCAATTAACCCTAGCTCATGCTTAAGCTCTTCAAATCTTGACTCACATAAGGGCTTGGTGAATATGTCAGCTAACTGCTCATCAATTGAGATATATTCCAAAGTGATGTCTTTCTCTTCAACATGATCTCTTATAAAATGATATCTGACATCAATGTGCTTTGTTCTTGAATGCAACATAGGATTCTGAGTGATTGCAATAGCACTTGTGCTATCACACATAATTGGAATCTCTTTTTCTTCAATCTCATAATCTCTCGATTCTTTGTCTCATCCATAAGACTTGGGCACAACATGTTGCCCATGACTATGTACTCTGCCTTTGTGGATGTGGCTATTGAGTTTTTCTTCTTGCTAAACCAGGAAACCAATCTATTTTCGAGCATTTGACATGTACCTAAAGTACTCTTCCTATCAACTCTACATCCAGCATAGTCTGAGTCTGAGTAACCAGTAAGCTTGAATCTACTTTCCTTTGGATACCATAGGCCAATTTCCTGGCATCCCTTCAAATACCTTAGGATTCTCTTAGCTGCAGTCATGTGGCTCTCCTTTGGTGTAGATTGAAATCTTGCACATACACCTACCGCAAAGGTGATGTAAGTCTCATTGGCCGTACATTAAGTAGAGCAATGATCCAATAAGTGCTCTATATCCGGTTTGATCTCTGACGCTTGCCATCTGCATCCATGTCCATCTTGACTGATGTGTTCATTGGTATTTTCACAGAAGACTTCTCTTCCATACCAAATTTCTTCATTAAGTCTCTGGTGTACTTTGTTTGAATTATAAAGGTTCCATCCTTCAATTGCTTAACTTGAAGTCCTAGGAAGAAAGTCAGCTCTCCCATCATGCTCATCTCAAATTTGCCATGCATGAGGTTTGAGAACTTATCACACAGCTCTTTATTTGTGGATCCAAAAATGACGCCATCCACATATATTTGAACAAGCAGTATACTCTCTCCATCTTGAATTCTGAAGAGTGTTCTGACCACTTTGCCTTTGGTGAAACCATTGTCAGTTAGAAATAGAGACAATGTATCATACCATGCTCTTGGTGCCTGTTTCAATCCATATAATGCTTTCTTGATCTTGTACACCTTATCTCCAATAGTCTTCTGCTCAAAACCTAGAGGTTGTTCAACATAGACTTCTTCCTCTAACAATCCATTTAGAAATGCACTCTTCACATCCATTTGATACACAGTGAAGTTCTTATGTGCAGCATAGGCAAGAAACATCCTTATTGCTTCTAATCTTGCAACAGGAGCAAATGTTTCATCAAAATCTATTCCTTCTTCTTAGCAATACCCTTTGGCTACCAATCTTGTTTTGTTTCTTACCACGGATCCTTCCTCATTCATCTTGTTTTTGAAAACTCATTTTGTGCCAATAACATTTTGATGGGTTGGCCTCTGCACCAATTCCCATACTTTGTTCCTTTCAAACTGATTCAGCTCTTCTTGCATGGCTTGAATCCAATGTGTGTCATCCAACGCTTGAGACACATCTGTTGGCTCTATTTGTGAAATAAAACAAGTGAACATTGCTTCTTGTTGAGCTCTGGATCTAGTTCTTACACCGTCTCTAACATCTCCAATAACTAATTCTGGGGGATGGTCTCTCAGCCATCTCACATCAGGTTGGAGTAAGTCAGCTGGATTCAGTTGTCTCGCAGCTAAGTTGTCTTGAACAGTTCTTTCATCTTCATTCAAGTTGTAGACTTTCAGTTGTCTTTGAGATTCAGCTATCTCATCTTCATCTGGGTTGATTACTCTTACTTCAGCTTCAACATAAGGACTCTTCTGCATAGTTGGATGATTCAGTTTATCAGCTAACTCTTCAATGTCTTCTCTATTCATATTAGGTTCATCAAAAACCACATGGATAGACTCTTCTGTGACCATAATCCTCTTGTTCAACACTCTACAGCTTTGCTCTCAGCTGAGTATCCCAAAGAGATACCTTCATCAGCTTTGGCATCAAAAGCCTTCAGATGATCTTTGCCATTATTGTGGATGAAGCATTTACATCCAAATATTCTGAAGTACCCAACATTTGGCTTTCTCCCTGTCCAGATCTCATAGGGAGTTTTGGTTAATTGCTTGTTTATCATGCATCTATTTTGAGTATAGCATGTTGTGTTAATGGCTTCAGCCCAAAATCTCTTAGGCAATCCAGCTTCAACTAACATGGTCCTTGCAGCTTTCTTGAGAGTTCTGTTCCTTCTTTCAACTACTTCATTCTGCTATGGAGTCCTTGCTGCAGATAACTCATGAGCAATACCATTTTCAACACAATACTGAGTTATTATCCCATTGACAAACTCAGTTCCTCTATCAGACCTTATCTTTATAATGGTTTGGCTCTTTTCATTTTGAACTCTTTTCATTAGCTGAGGTAACTTCTGCAAAGTTTCCTTCTTTTTGCACATGAAGATTGTCCATGTATATCTTGAATAATCATCCACCACCACTAAGGTGTATTTCTTTCCACTTATCTTGGTTTGGTTCAATGGACCAAATAGATCCATATGCAACAGATGCAATATCCTTGTTGAAGAAGGACTAGGCTTATCCTTAAACGAAGATTTGATTTGCTTTCCCATCTGGCATGCATCACATACACTCTCCTTCTTGTACACTAAGTCTGGCAATCTTTCCACAAGATGACTCCTTGAAAGCTTGTTGATTGTCTTGAAATTCAGATGACTCAACTTCTTGTGCCACAGCCAACTTGATTCAGCTGTACTTTTTGCTAACAAACAAGTGCTTGGTGTAGCAGTAGACCAATCTACCACATACATATTCTTCTGTCTTGATTCTTGCAGCACTATTTCATTTGATTCAGTATCTTTGATTTGGCACACTCCCATGTTGAATCCAACATTGTAGCCCTTGTCACAGAGTTGGCTGATGCTTAGCAGGTTGAAGTTGAGGCCTTCAACATATGCAACATCTGTGATTTCTAATCCATTCTTCTTGACAGATCCAGTGCCTTTGATTTTCCCTGGAGCTTCATTTCCTCCAAATATGACTTTTGCACCTCTAATCTCCTTAAATCTTGACAGATTTTTCTTGTTCCCTGTCATATGTCCGGGAATGTACCACTATCTATGTACCAGTTCCTTGGCACTCGCACATTGTTCCTTGAACCTGCAATCAAGGAAATTAGTTTTTAGGTAACCATACTTGTCTGGGTCCTGAGGGGTTAGTGCTATAAGATGATCCAACCAACCTATAGCTAAATGACTTGACTCTAAGAGGTTGCCATCTATCAGTGCCATAATCATAATGCACATTTGCAAATTGCTTGGGGTTTTAGGTTCATACAACTGTCTCTTTTGTCTGTATGCATGTGTGTGTGTGTGTGTTTTAGCAGTTGCTTTCTTTGGGTAGTTGTGATATATCTGAGTGTAGTGCCTGGGTGCATATGTGTGCAGATAATAGATCTTTTGCCTTTGGAATGAACTTTAATGAGGTTTAGGTTTTTGCCATCTAGGCTTGTATTCCATTGGTCTTTGCTAATATTTCACATTGTTCCAATCAGCTTGGCTTGGGTAGTTTCTACCATTCCCATCATATGTGTTTCTCTGATGAAAATTCTGGGGTTTTTGGTAGCTCTGTTTATTCTTCACAGAGTACTTTCTGTTTGGAGTTTCTTTGAGGAACTCATTGGATTTCTTCTCGCTTGTCCTCTCAAAGATACTCAATCGGGTCGTTTTCCTTTCCCTTTATATCCAAGGCCAGTTTGTTTGTGATTGTGCTTAGGAGTGAATGTGGGTGCAACATTAGGTGTTTTGGATTTTTTTGAGATGCTTCATTGCTTGAAGATCCTTTTTCCAAAATCACTCTAGGTGTTTGACTGCGCACAAAGGAATTGAATCCTATGCCTGTCTTATCTCCACATTCTTTTGACTCATTATAAGATCATCCAATGATTTGGATGCCTTTGTGAATGAGGCAATTACATTTTTAAGATCATTTTCTCTCTTTTCTATAGCAGCTATCTCTGCTATTAGTTTGGCATTCTCAGCCTTCAGCTCTTTGTTCTCATCAGCTATGTGACTTAGAGTACTCAGCTCCTTAGTCAGCTGTGAGTTTTAGCTTTTGAGCTGACTGTTTTCCTCATTTAAAAGTGTGTGAGAGGATTTTATGTGCTCAAAGTCTTTCATCATTTTGCCTAATGAATCATAAAGGCCAGTGGGTGATGAAGTGTGTGTATCACAGTCACTATCACCTGAATCTGAATGAGATGAGTTAGAGTGTACCTCATCTTCTTGGTCTAGTTGATCTTGTTCTTTAGCCATAAGACAAATCATGGCTTCTTCTTCAGAATCACTTGAGTAGTCAGCTTCACTACTCTCTGAGTCTGTTGCTTCTTTAGACTTAGCTATCTCAGCAGCCAACATGGCTTTCTTCTTTTCCTGTCTTGTTTCTCTGAAGACTTTTCTTTCTTCTTCATTCCTATATTTGTTGATGGTGGATAGGAACAGTCAACCGCAAAAATGTCATGGTTGTCTCGCAATTCCAAAGAGTTCTCGGCTCTTTGATCGCTCTTTCTATCCTCAAGGTTATCGGCTCTCACGATACTCAACTCTTTGATGCTCAGCTCTCTTGGGTGGCCTGTCTTCCCTTGACTTAGAGGGAGCTGAATGTCTCCTGGAGGTTTCACCCTTGTTTCTTTTATAGTTCTTATTGAAGAACTTGTTGAATCTTTTAACCATTAGGGCAATCTCCTTCTGGTCTATGGCTTCCTTGACTTCAGCTCTCTTTCCATCCTTGACTATCAGTGCAGCTGTCTTGGGTACAGCTGTCTCCTCTTGCTCTTTTCTTCTCAGCTCAAACCTATAGGCTTTGAGATCTGAGAATAGCTCATGATTGGATGTTGTTGTGAGGTTTATTGAATATCTCAGGGCCATGACCTTCATTTCCCATTCAGCTGGGAGGCTTCCAGAATCTTCATACAAATTTCCTTTTGTGTATATTCTTTCCCAAGTGCTGATAGCTAGTTTGTGATTTCGGTGAATCTGGCATCTAGCTGATCCAAGGTTTCACCTGCAAGCATTTTAAAATTTTCAAATTTTTTGTACAAAGAAAGACAATTTATTTTCTTTAATTTGCTCGAGATCCTTCACAAATTAAAGCTAGTTTATCCGATTTCTTTTGCAGATTTGCAAGATTTGACTTTATTGAACATTGATTTGCCCAATGTCTTGTAGAGTATGTCCTTGGCCACATTGTCCAAATTGTATCCGTTTCTGTCGTTGTTAGTCCACTCAGCCCTTGGCTTTTCAACCAGGGCTGGTCTTTCTTCATCCGCTTCTGCTACTACAGCTGCTATTCTTACAGTTGTGTTCACCTTAAGTATTTGCAGTGGCTCATCCTCTATCACTAGCCACATTTCATCATGTAAAGCAGATAGATGAGCCTGCATACGAATTTTCCAGTAATCAAATTCCTCAACAATGAACATAGGGATGCGTGTCAAATTTGCTTCCATGATAATAACTCTGCTAAAAATTAAAGATTTTGAAAATACAAGTGTTTGAAACCTTTTTTGAAAAGATAGAGATCTAGTTCAGTAACCAGTGCGAAAGGCTCAATGAACCAACCGCTCTGATACCACTTGTAGTTCCCAAGGGGTGTGAGTAAGTTTTGAAGGGGGGGTTGAATAAACCTTACCAACTTTTCGATTTTAGTCCTTTTAAAATATTACAGAGTTAACACAAATAGCTAAGTCCTTCAGGGACAGCTAAATTGGTTATTAAGCAGAGTTAGCCACTCAATAGACTCGTTAGAGCTGTTGAAAGAATAACTCAGCTGTCTAACCTGAATCTTAACTTGGCTGTGTTGGTTTTATCAGCGGAAGACTTAACACCCTTTGAATTGATTTAAACTTGTTTTAACACTTGATTTTAGCACTTGGTTATTAATCAAGTTAGATAGCAAATAAGTTTATCAGCAGATATAAGGTAAGTATGCAGAAATGTAAATGTGCTGAAAAATAAATGACACAATTAATTTTTATAGAGGTTCAAAGATGGGGTAATTCTTTTAATCCTCTCTTCTCCAACTCCTGGAGGAATCCACTATGTAAAAGATCTATTTATAAAGTGGTCAACAGTCTAGAGACAGCCTTGGTCACACAGCTAGCTTCTCTTTCGACTCATCTACTTCACAGAGCAGCTGCCTTACTACTTCAGCTCACTTTCTCAAGCTCTTGGATTTGATCACGAAGCCCTCCAATAACTTGATACTGGTTCGACCTTGAACCTTCATACAATCCTCTTTGGAAAGTAGACCCCTTTTGATTCTTCAAAAGTTTCCTCTTCAATAGTTTGGAGTTGTCTTTGCTTCAAAGCTTTGTGTTGGATCGATTTCCTTCGAGTTTCAGGATTAAGGATTTGCTTGAATATCTTTGAGAATATTTGCAGGTTTACATCTTGAATATTGCTTGCTTGTTCTGGTTCAGGTAACCTTTTCTCAATGAGTTTTCTCAGCCATTTATAGTGAACTTTCAAAAATCTGCCCGTTGAAGAGATAGGCTGATTTTCAAAAGACACTTGTTCGTTGACTTGTCTTTTCTTGGTCCTCAATCTTAAGATGTAGACCCTTCCTCGTATTAAATGAGTTTGCAGCTTTTCAGGTTCTGACACGAGGTGCAGTACTTCCCATTGGTTTATTCCTTTTGCACGCTTCTGGGATGAGCACTTGAAGACCTGGCAGCATGGAAGTATTACTTATTTAAGTAATGTTCTTGACTTACGGCAACGGATTCATTTGATTAACTCCTCTTGGTTCTTTGCCTTTTTCCCAGGTAACTCGAGTCCGCTCCAATCATTGGATGACTCATCTGTCACTTCAACTTGAGACTTGGCTTCTTGATTAACTTTGGTCGACTCTTCACACACTGTTCTCTCGATACATCTTGATCGAGTTCTTGATCTTCCTTCTTTGCGATACTCAAATTGTTTCACACAGAGTCTTCAATTGATCTTGTTGACTTCTTGTCTTTTCGGCGTAGGGGCGACTTGACTCGGCTTTTCCAAACCCTATCTATTACAAACGAAAATTACAAGGAAAATGGGGTGCCAACTTTCTAGTTTAAGTTTACATGGCATTCATCAAGATCTATAAAATAAATTTCACAACAAAATCATTTAAATCATTTTGAAGTATTTGGACAACATTTGGAGTCATTATTTTGGTGTAAAACTCATTAATATTAAATCATCAAAATTACGATAAACAAATATTAACAAACTCCCCCTTTTTGATGATTACAAACCAAAACAATTTTAGGAGGTCGATTTTGAAAATCGAAATAAGTTTTTCCAGTCAAAACAACTATCTATTTTAGGAGACACTTTTCATGATTAAGAAACATAAGGATAGGATGCAAAGATTTTTCAAAGCATTTTATAAAAGCTCCCCCTATCAACATGCTAAACAAAAATAGGCATAGAAGCAATTAACTAAAAGCTAAAAGCTCAGCTTTTACAAGTGTAGCTTGAAGTTCAAGAGCTTAAAAGCTCCCACTGTCAAAAAGAATTCATTAGTCAAAATTAAAAGTCCTTTACGCATCCATTGGACTAAATTACATCCACAACTTATGGCTTTGTCACCCGTAGCTTATAGCTTTTTTTGTGAGCATTTTCTTACGAGATTTTTTCTATCTTCTTTGATCTAAACATATTCTTATGACATTATTCTATTTTTCTCCCCCTTTGGAATCATCAAAAAGACTATTAGCACGATAAAACATCATAAGTATATATATCAAAGTGCGCATTGAATCGAATTATCATGCTTTTGAATAGAAAGCTTAAAATTCCAAATTGTAAGGGAAATTTTGAGAAGAAAGTTTGTAAAAGCTCATTTGATGGATAACATGATCTCTATAAACATGTAAGACATTTGTAATCAAGAGATTCATATAAATGATGAAATATTCATTAAGACATTTTATCGAACACTTGGTATGCATAGGATAAAATCGAAGTTGTATATAACATTTCTAAATGTAAAAATGCCCAAATAATAAACACAAATCCTAATTCTACAATCACAATCCATCAACATATATAATTCCTATCACAATCATAAAAGAATTTCATCAATTCATCAAGTATACACAAGGTTCTCAAGGGTTCAACCCAATTGAGATTAAAAGGAATTAAACTTAACAATTGATCGGTAAAGATGAGTAATATGGAAGATATAGACATAATCCAAGCCCAATATAGTAGAATTTGCAAGAGAAAATCATTTTTAGTGAATTGTGTGTGAAATGGGCAAAGGGTGTAAAGAAAATACGAAATGGAATAAATAGACGGAAGTAACGAACAGAAACAATTTATCTTCCAAATCAACCTTGGTTATCCGGTCAACCACATGTCCGATCGGTCCAAGGTGAGGTTGACTAGTACCTGTAAAGCAGTCCAGTTTCTATCCGGATTTTGAGTTAAAAATACAATTTTTCACCCCTAAGTTTTGAAAATGCACAAAATGCAATCATAGACCTTATTCGATATGCATTATGCCTAAACAAGCTCGAATTGAAGTAATGGATGTTAGATAAATGTTTTAATCGTAATTTTGATGATTTTATTTAACTGGGTTTTCACTAAAACAATATCTAAATGTTGTCCAAATACTCCTAATCGATTTAAAATACTTTTACTAATTTTTTGAAGTATATCTTAAAGTTTATTTTTGATAAAAATTTGACAACACTTCTGTTTTATGGTCAACCGGTTACCCTAGAGGGTAACCCATGCCTGAAAGTTTGATTTCTGAAACAAAAATGAGATGGACGAAAAACACCAGGTGGTCGATCAGTGGGTCGATCGGTACCTGGGGAGTTAAATCTTGCACAAACTCTTCTGTATCAAGTTTTCAAGATGTTGGACCGGTCAACATGGGGGTCGATCGGTCTAACAAGAGGTTGATCGGTCTAATCCCCCTTGAACCGGTCCAATAGGCTATTTTTGACATATAATTTGAATTTCTGTATTTGTGGTCAACCCGTCGACCTAAGGTTTTATCAGCAAACTATCCATTTTGCATCAAACAACTTTTCATGATTTTAAGGGATTGATTTTTAACAGCTATAATCTCCATTTGATTTGAAATTTTTTACAGATTTCAATCTCCAAAGAGGAGCCTATGTCTGAAAATCAAATCCAAGACCTCTCTTATAAATAGATGAAGATTGAAGCAACAAGACACAACAACACAAGCTATTCAAACACAAGCAAACTTCTTGTTCTTCACTTTTATATTATTGTTGTGTATAGCCTAAGTCTTTCACTTGCACATCTTGAGTACTAGGCTTTATTCTTGATTACATTTGCACTTCAAATTCGTATACTTTTATCGAGTTGTAATCTTGAATGTTTTCAATCATCCAAAACAAGACATCATTGTTAAGTGTTCTTGTGGCAAGAGCACACTTGGGTGATTTTAGGTGTTGAAGAGTGTGGTACTCTTCATTGGTATAAAAAGATTGTGGTAATCTTCATAGGTGGTGTTGTAAGAAGAGTGAGGTGCACGCTCTTCAAGGTGAAGGTGTAATAGTTCGGTATCTATTAACAAAATTCTTTTTCTTTTTCGAAATCCACTTCGGATATACCAGGGTGGTAGAAGATCGGGCCTTAGGTGGGTTGAACTTATATAAATCAACGCGTGTTGTTTATTTTCCCGCGAGTTGATCTTGAGACGGAACAAAGCACATCTCAATTTTTTGTTTAGAAACACAATCCCTTAGAAAATAGTGTCAAACCTCAATATATTTTGTTCTGTTATGATGAACCGGATTTTGACCAATGTTTATAGTGGACGTATTGTCACAAAAAATAGGAACATTTTTTAAAGAACATTTGTAATCCACTAAGGATTGTTTCATCCAAAGAAGTTGAGTACAACAAAAGGCCGTGGAAATATATTCGACTTGGCCGTAGATAAGGATACATAATTTTGCTTCTTTGAAAACCAAGATAATAGGCAATCGCCTAAAAATTGTCATGATCCGGAAGTACTTTTGCAATCATCAATGTTTCCCACATAGTCCAAATCGCTATATCCGTTTAGAGAAAAAATTCATTCTTTGGATAAAACAAGCCATATAATAGTGCATTTCAAACATCAAAAAATTCTTTTAACAACACTCATATGAGATTCTTTGGGATTGCTTTAGCACATAGGCATATGGTATGAAGAATATCGAGTCTATGAGAGTAATAAAAGTTGATGAACATACCTCGATTGATATCTCTACGATCATTTTTCCTTTAACACCAAAGTATTGTTAGTTAAAATATTTTATCGTAATTTTTATGATTTTGTTTAACTGTGTTTTTACACCAAAATAATATTCCCAAATATTGTTCAAATACTCCTAATCGGTTTAAATTATTTTTACTAATTTTTCGAAGTATTTCTTGAAGTTTATTTTCAACAAATATTGGACAACACTTCTGTTTTGAGGTCACCGGTCGCCCTAGAGGGCAACCCGTGCCTGAAAGTCGAAACATGAAACAGAAGTGAAACAGGAAATTTTTTGTAAAAGGTCGACCAGTCCAGGGTGAGACATGCAATTTTTGCAACATTTCTTTCTGTCTCACAAAAGGCTTTGTTGGACCGGTCTAGGGTGAGGGTGACCGATCGAACCAGCCTTCGATCGATCCAACCCTTGTTCAACCCATATCTGAATCTCTAATTTACTTTTTAAACGTTCAAAATTTCTACAGGTCAACCGGTTGACCTATGTTTTCCTGACAGCAAATTCCAACCGTTATTAAGCCATTATCAGCAAGATTTATTTTATCATTTCTTAACCATTTTTGTAGATATTTTAATCCTTCTTTTGTAGACAAAAGTGAAGATGGAGGAGCCTATATTGGGGATCAAATCTTGAAGACTCTCCTATAAATAGATGAAGGCTTTGAAGGATCAAGCAAGTATATATTCGGGATTGGATTATGAGAAGTATGTTTCGAGAAAATAATTATGGGAATAGTACATTAGAATGATATGTGGAGTAGAAATGATTGGTTAAGTGATAATCGAATAGTGGTGCAAATGTTACGGATCACATGAATAGGGTACTATGAATAGTGTCTATTACAAGGTGATGACAAGAAATTTTGCGTACCACTATGGTTGTTAGAGATATTTTTGCAAAATGATTATTGGAAATTCGCAGATGGGAATTTGGATCGAGTATAAGCGCCTCTAGGCCACCTAAGTTTTGATATTGAGGATGGGATAGATCCTTCATGAATAGATACAATAAGTATGAATCTCATCTAGAATTTGAAAGGAATTATTTGTGCGAATTCGAGTGAAAATGAGAACACATAACGATGGACTTCGTGACGGATCTACCAAGGACCGTGAGTTGGCCATGATGATATTTGGGTAGTTGTAGATCGACTCATGAAATCGCACACTTCTTACCCATCAAGAAAAGCGATAGCTTGCGTAAACTTTGATTTATATCCAGAGATCATTCGACCGCATGGAGTACCGATTGACATAGTATCGACGAGAGACCCGAGGTTTGTCTCCGCATTTTGGAAGTGATTGCACGAGGAGTTGGGTACCTCGCTAAGTTTCAAAGATAAAGAAGACATCCACAAACCGATGGACGATCCGAGTGGATGATTCAAAACCCTGGAAGATATGTTGCGAGCCCGCACGTTGGATTTCCAAGGAAGTTGGGATTCGCACTTACCATTTGCCGAGTTCGCCTACAATAACGGCTATCGTGCCACGATTGGGATGGCACCTACGAGGCATTATATGGGCGAAAATGTAGATCCCCACTACACTTTGGGAGATTGATGACCAATGGACTCCGAAAGAGAAACGAAAGTCGCCTCGATTCCAAAGGTCGACTTAGTTCAGAGGCCATGGAGAAGGTCAAGCTAATCAAGGAGCGGATTCGACACTTTGAGCCGCCAAAAGAGTTACGCGGACAAGAGAAGAAAGGATTTGGAATTTGAAGTCGGAGATGAAGTATTTCTCGGACTCTCGCCACGGAAAGGATTGATCAATCCAGAAGAAAGGAGGCAAGTTGAGTCCGAGATATGTTGGACCTTACAAGATTTTGCAGAGGATCGGGAAGTTAGCCTACCGACTCGAGTTACAAAGACCATATGCGGGAATGCATGATGTATTCCACGTATCAAGATTGAAGAAGTATCAACCGGATCCCGAACATATCATCACTCGTGATACTCCTCCTCTAATGGAAAATCTATCCTACACCGAGAGGCCGATCCGGATCATTGATCAGCAGATACGACAGTTGCGTAAGAGAGAAATTCCGATGGTTAAAGTGGTGTGGCAGAACCACAATCGAGATGAAGACGCAATGTGGGAGATGGAAGAAGACATGAGGAATCAATATCCAGAACTATTCTGAAGAGAATTTGGGGACCAAATTCTTTTAAGGAGGGGAGGATGTGAAGCCCCGATTTTTCCGAACATATAATTGATTCTTATTGTCATCTATGTAATTGATCGACTATTTTACCGCGTCACCTTGACGGGTAAATATTAAAAATATATATTTTGTATTTTATTTCATTTTATTTATTACTTGTGATCATGATCATTATTAGTTCTATTTTGCATTTATGATCACTTGATTGATCATTATTACTATTTTTGTATTTATTAGTCACCTTAGAATTTTAAGAGACTATTTATTTTAGAGACTTTTACCTTATAGAATTAAGAATTTGATTTAGTATAAGTGATCATGAGACTTATAAGTTATCAAGGAAATCATTAATTATTTTGGAGATTGATATATTTCAACTACTATCATCAAATTTGGGACAAAAAAAAATATATGGAATTACCAATTTGCCCCTAGGTGGACGGCCATGATGAGATTTTTTGGAGTAGAAATATCATCCAACTCTTGTACACTTACACCTTATATTAGTCATCTTGTGTATAATTACACCATTAATTCAAACATTATACACATTATCTTATACCTCAATTTTATATCATTAAATTCCCCAACATATTCTATTGTTCCCAACAATCTTCTTATTCCTCTCAACATTCCAATTTGAACCATACCTTTGACTACCAAATTGTCTCCATGCAAGAGACAAATTGGAAGACTTGGCACAAAACAAAAATTATCTCTTCTCCCTCTCACCTCGTACACGGCCAACATGACAAAAATGGGAAAAATTGTTCATTTCATCCAACACATTTTAATCTTCTAACTAATTCTCATCCTTCTCTCTAAACTCTCTCTAAAATTCATTCATATCTTCAAATCTTCAAACACAAAATCATTCACATCTTCAAACCTTCAAACACCAACTCTTCACATCTTCAAATCTTCAACATAAGTTCTTCATATCTTCAAGTACCACTTCTTCACATCTTCAAATATTCAAACACAAGTCCTTCACATCTTCAAACCCATATTCATATCTTCAAGAACATATTCTTCCTAACATCAAACATACCTTCTTTCTTCAAACATCTAAACCAAAACAAACAATCTTACCACTTAAACACCAAAAAAATTCGAACACCCCCTATCTTAAGGTAAGAAATTTCACTCCTCAATTCAAATTAAAATCTTGCTACTCATCACCTTCTCCTTTTTACTTAAGTTTATATTTTGGATTTTGAGGTACTTAGAAGACCACTTGGAGACATGCATGCATGGTGGTGAAACTTGAAGACTTGAAGAAGAACTAGTAGAGAAATTTGGACTACAAGGTAAGAATTGGACACTAGAGCCCTTCTTTCTTCTTCTCCCTATTTTTTTCAATTTTAACACCCCTTTTTCATTTTTGAGAAATAGGGGCTGATCTTAGGTGATTTTGGAGTTGAACCAAAATTTTCAAATTTGAAGCTTCAACTAGTTTCAAATCACCTACTACAAGGTAAAGTGTAGTCTTTCCAATTTCCTTATCTCCTTCTTTTTTCTCCTTAATTTTTCTCTCATTTTTCTAACTCCAAATTTTTGATATTTCTTGACTTAGGGGCTGACCTAAGTGACCTCATCCAAAAATTGTGAAATTTATCCTTTTATTTCACAATTTTCCAATTTTAAGGTGGGTGGAAAAATACTTTCCAACTTCTAGGTGTTTTATTTAAAATGCATGTAGAATTTTGATCATGAGCCCTTGAGATATATAATATATGTATTGCATGCCAATTTTATGTATCAAATCATGAAAATTCTCAAGAGTTGCTCAAAATTGCTATTTATTGAATTTTAGGTGCATGCATGTGCAATTTATTGTTCTATTTGATGAATTCTTGTATGTATTGGACATGCATGTGTATGATCTTTGAAATCCATATTTTGGATGACTTATAACCTGGAAAAGTCGAGCATAATTGATTAAATTCCAATTTTGGACTTAAAAATGCAAAAATGGAAAGTTGGTGGACTAAATTGCAAGAAAATGAAAGTTAAAGGACCCCTCTGCAAATTTCGAATTTTGAGACTGTACTCAGGTTCAAAAATGACTTTTGGACATTTTAATAAAGTTTTAAGAGTTTTAAGATAAATAAAATCAACCTTTAAAAGCCCAAGGACTAGATTGTAAAATTTTGAAAGTTTAGGGGCTACTTTGCAAATTTTGAAACTGTACCAGAACTTAATTTTAAAATTTGAAATTTTTACTCTTAAGGTACTGAAAATGAAATATTTTAAATGTATTCCAAAAATCCAAGTGTTTAGGGCTTGGAAAGTAATTTTTCTAAAATTGAGGAATTAAAGTGTAAAAGACTAAACTTGAGGACCCAAATGAAATTTCCAGGACTTATGCAGCCCATGCACCTGAAAATACTAAATTAACTATAACTTAATTATATTTTGCACCCAAGATTCAAATTTCATAACAATTGGACCACTAGAAGCCTTAAAGGCATTTATTTCAAAATGGGATAAAAATGAGATTTTCAAAAGTTAAATGACCTACACTTATTTCTTTTAAAAACTGATTTTGTCCCAATATCCTACTAACCTTAGTGACATTTTTCAACTCGAATCACATTAAAAGCCCTTCCGGTTTGTGAGTTCCGATTATTTTAAACTTAAGGTCCGAATTGGCAATTTTTACAAATTTGGGGCCAATGTGAGAATTTTATAAAAACTCGACCTCAAAACTTTAAAAACCTGGATCTACGGATAATTTGGAGAATTTAGGAACTGACCTCATAATTGTTCAAGGTCGAGATATTTATTTATTCAATTTTTAACCCCAAAAGTTTTGGTTTTTACAAAACGGGGCTAAATTATAATTTTTCTTTTATAAAGGACCTAACTCAAATTATTTTCCCTTTTACTAAAATAGCCCTGGACCCTCTGACTTGGAGATTTAATTAAAGTATTTTTATTTTCTCAAAAACCCTTGACTTATCGGACCGATTCGACCGATTAATACCCAATCGCGGGGCGACTTCCTCGTCTTGCGGTTTTGAATCTATAACGGGACTTATGTTCCACCTAATATTTCAAGATATCGAAGATTGCTTATCCTTCAGATAATCATCTTCATCCAAATAACTCCACCAACGCCATATTGCTACTCGTGAATTTTCAAAAACATTCTGCCTTGCTTTACTGAATCAATAATACTCATTGCCTGGTTATTTTGCCTGTACTTGTATTTACTTTCTGCTGAGTCAACTTGGTGTGTCGAGCTCACATTCGAAATGGATACGTCGGGGATGGAATCGGGCAGCTCGGCCGCTATTCCACTCTTCGGTCCCATCGTCCTAATCCCGCAATCGAGGGATGGAGTGTCGAGGAAGCGAGTCGTAATACTTGAGGTATAATCATGATTATGACAGATCTGAGCCTTGCAAGCTCCACTGTGGATTTTATCTTTGCCTATGGAGCGATAAGGTGACCGGTCTTGGACCATCCTGCCTGGGGAGTTACAAGGAAGAACGTAAGTAATCGTTGTCCGATCCACACGATTCTCGGAGTTATCGGACCCGTTTAGTTGGCGCTACAAATTAAACGCAACCGCTTACTTGTTTTGCATTGGTTGGCGCTACAAATCCCGACGCAACCATTATTTGCCTTGCATGGGATTAGCGTTATATTTTAAATGCGCAATCCTACCTGTCTTGACCGAATCACATAGTGCTGTGTGACCATGAACTATTTTCTTGAACTGTATAAGTATATTACTTAAATATATTTATCACGACGTTTGTGGATTGTGTGAGAATTCATGCATCATACTCACGCGTTTTCATATAACTGTTTTCTCGCATTAACTATATATATCGCCACACTTGCACATGATCACCCATCCACCGAGATTTTTGTCTCATCCCCACCGTTTTCTAACCTTAGATGAGGACTTCGTTGAAGATCTTTGAGCAACCACCAGATTGAGCCCTTGTACTCCGCTTGTTGGATTTACTATCTTTTGTTGTTGATGTCATTTGGACTTGTTACTATTATTTGTTGGACTTACTACTACTTGTTGTTGTTGGACTCTTTCCTTGTGTTTGTCGTTGGACTCTTGCATTTCCTTTCATTCCGGTTTGTAACTGAAGAGCGTAGGACCCTTTGACTTTTAAGTTGTTATTTTTAGATCATATCGGGGATGTAATTTGGATTATGGATATTGTGGACTGTAAGTTGTAATTGTATTTAAGTTGTGGATCGTCGTCGCGTCCCGTTTGGGGCGTGACAGTTAGAGTGGTATCAGAGCTCGGCTAGTAAGATGGAAACTTACACCGAGCAGACCCAGGATAGGTTCCTCTGCCTTGGATTGGGTACCACTACTTGATGACCTAAGTTGAATCTTGGACGACTATTTGAACTCTTTTGGGTTTCCATAGTGTTAACATATCCAGATATTTCTCGGTTTGGGCGTTAGGTGATTTAGAAATTTCTTAATTTGGAATTTATAATGCTCTGATATGATGAGACTTGAAGGATATAAAGTTATCACTTAACAGTATATGATTTGATTATAGACACTTTATGGAATCTAGATGCCTAATGATATTACTTTGGAGAATGATAGTGTGAGAATAACTAAGTACGATTTACCGATGATGCCTTTGCGTTATACACCCAAAATACTTGTACAAACTTAAGTATGGGACTCTGACTTGTGGTTTGGGTATCACGGATAAGATACATCAAGAATATGAATACCACATGATCTTGACTAGATGTCGCTACTAAGTATTTCGTAAGTTATAATGTCTATGTTATTAAGCGTGTTTGTGTGATGATTATCTAGGATCATTCGAGAATGCTTATTGCGATTGACAACTTATATGATACTTGAATTGGTTAATTATTTAAGTTGGTTGACTGTGACTTAGTTGTCGATTATTTAAGTATGAGATAATTACAGTTAACACCCCAAACTATCCAGGTTTTTACACTTTGCCACCTCAACTTTGAAACGATATACTTTGCCACCTCAACTTTACGAAATTTTGCACTTTGCCTAAATTTCTAGAATTACCCCTAGTTTCATGAAAGTTGGTTTTCAGTTTACCCTCTAAACTTTGAAGTTGTTGCACTTTACCACCTAGTTTATAAATTTCATTGCAATTTTCAATTTTACTCCTCATGGTCTTGCGGCCCTCGAAAATGGTATCAGAGCCTAGGTTTATTAAGAACTTTTAGTTAAATTTATTATATTTATGTAATTAACAATTAGTGAGGAGAAATTACTCGAGATTATGGATCCGGACCGATGTCCGAGATGTACCCTTTACAGACATATCGTCAAATATTGACGATGTATGCACAAGAACACCTTGACCAGGTTTCATATTGGGAATACCAACATGAAGAAAAGGAAGCGGCGGGAGCCGACGGGAAACCTTAAGCAATGCAAAAATGCGAGAGAATATTATAAGCGATTCCGGATGCTTAACTGCACTTATATGTTCACTTAATGAACCTTCAAGAAACGGTTCATGAAAAATCCCATCGAACAATGATTCCGATGGAGTACCGAGTGGAACGAGATACTTCAGACAAATCTAAGATCTCCGAAGATCTTAGAGAAATCGAGAAGACGGTGCGTAATTATGGCAACCGCCATATTCATCTACCAAAGACAAGTTCATCGAGATCGAACGAGATGGAGACGATGGTGAAATATCGAATGAAACTTTGAACTCCTTCATGATATCGTAAACGAGTCAAGAACCGGAGGACAGGCCGAGTTCATCCGGAGGAAGGAAACGTATTGATTTTGGGACGGTACCCTATTTGCACCAAAAAGGGAAACCGACCGAAGTTATACGAAAGATGACAGATGAGGAGAAGCTCATTGCTCTAATCAAAGGAAAATCCATCAAAAATTAAAAAGATGGATATGGAAAAGATGAATCTTAAAGATCTACACGACTGGCGAGAATCCTTGGCGGGATTAGGTATTGTAGATTTAAAGATGAACGCAGTGAGAATCGCTTTGGTTACCTATGACCCACAAGGTAGACCAATTCCTCCACCACCGCCACCGATTAATCCTAACGTCGAAGAAATGCGGGTTCACATCATGGAGCTCGGGACGAGAGCATGCCACATCTTTGGGGACTTCACGACCGGGAGTGATCCACTTTCGAGGACGGGGAGGTGAAACCCTCTTGCAGGAACGGATAAACCGGAAGGCGAATGTTTATCGACGCCTTATGGAAGATCGCACCTTGACCCAATACATCCGTATGGGTTGATGTTAAATCGGACATCCCGATTTTAAAAAAAGCAGTTCTCATTGATGAATGGGCTTGACTATGAGAATTTCGTGAGAACCCTCGATCTTACAAAGGATTCATTTATTTTACTCCTTGAAATGAGTCTTGAAGGATCGGTGAAGATTGCGGGATATGACCG
The DNA here is from genome assembly GCA_016081115.2 of Rehmannia glutinosa. Classification (NCBI taxonomy): domain Eukaryota; kingdom Viridiplantae; phylum Streptophyta; class Magnoliopsida; order Lamiales; family Orobanchaceae; genus Rehmannia; species Rehmannia glutinosa. The sequence continues at coordinate 110,607 of JABTTQ020000398.1, forward strand.
ATGCTAGTACGAAGAGTTCGGTCACATCGGGGAATCACTTAAAGGAATTGTCGATGGTATGGCCAAACTATTCAAAATACGATTCATCGGCACGGGTTATTTCGAGGATTAGAGGATGAAAAAAGAAAGAAATATAAACAAGCCCTCTATAGCCTTGAGTTCTTGGATATTTGTCATATTGACGAATATATCAAGTTGTTCACCGAATACCGGTGGAAATCAAGATTGAAGAAAAAGAAGCCGCATGCCTATTCTTTGCCAAGATCCCGAGTCCCCTGAGAGAGAAATGCTTATCGGGGAATACAAGGGTGGAGTGAAGAAAGCGTGGCGAGAAAAATGTCTTTCCTAAAGGCCAAGTTATCGAATGGTGTTATCAAGCGGCTCCGCACAGAATTACAAGAGATTAAGAGGAATTAACAAAGCGGTTCCTCTATGTTGCGTGGATAATGATATCCCAACAGATTGTGGGAGGTCAACCAAGGCGGCACAAGAAGAAGAAGAGAGAAGTCATCCATACCGCCGAGGAAGCAACAACAAAAAAGCAGGTCTTCATGGAGACCTAGAAGGTTATGGTCAAAACAAAAAGCCCGAAGCTATAAATCGGGGACAAAGACCACATAAGCAAGCGGAGTAGAGCCTCATCATCGAGGTTCTAATCAAGCAAGTACCGAAGAGAAATCCAGGAGAAGAACTTTCAGGCGTGCTCACACTAGAGCCAATGAAAGTTTCAAAGACTGTAATTGGACATGCGGAGCAAGAGGGCATATCTCAATGGATTGCCCGGACAATCAAAAACGAGGAATCGAGGCAGGTTCGAGGCCACACGAGAAATCGAAGAAGGTTTGTCTATTATCGGGATTTAATACGGGTGTATCAATTTGAGGATATTCCCTCGGATGAAAGCATCTATGAAGAAGAGATCTATTCGATGATGGAAGTGACTCACTCGAGAATCGAGTGAAGAAGAAATTCTTCAACAGACGGTCGGGGAGGATATGTCGGGATTCCTCTCTCACACGACGGTTTCTCATAAAACTCTTATGAGAATCATGAAGGAAGATCCAAAGCTTCAAGTCTATGATGGATTTACAATTGGAGCTATGGAAAAAGCATTGGATAAAATTGGGTTTCAGAATGAAAAAACACCGAATTATCCACGGGGTAACAACCGGGAATTTGCTATTCGATGGAGTTTACCATAAGAACTGATCGAGATGCAGTTGGTCCCTATTAGAGAAATACAAGAGATCAAAAGCAAAGTTAAAAGAGAAATTGCAAATACACTCTCATGGATTCATATCGAGCCATAAGAGTAATTATTAAAGCAACATTCAAAGAAGGAATAGATTCGCCTCTTAATCTTGCTATCTTTGACAAGCGAATCTCGCATCTCAAGGATTCATGCCTTGGAGCGGTTCAGAAATTTGTATGCGGGGAAATTGGCATTTAATGTCTATCCTAGAATTGCATACAATTTGGGAGATCGAGACTTGAGAGAGTCCTAACCTTTCATCAAGATTTCAAAAGAGTCGATTTGATGAAAGAAGGAAATAGGCCTTACTCGATCACATACAAGATTTCCTATGCTCTCTCGAATACCCATCATTCAAGTATTCTTGAGAAAGGAATTTATTGAAGTCCCAAGAATCTTTGAGGACATTGCCAGGGTAGTGTTACGAGAAATCATTGAATCTCCAACTATTAAGGAGATTGATATGATAATTCAAGATCAACCGAGTCTTCAACAAAAGTCGGAGTCTCGAGTTGAGCCAGAAGGATGTCTTTCAAAGCAAAGAGAATGGTGAGTAGTAGCCGTTGGGAAGAAAGGAGACCAAGTACAGTTCAACGCATCCCCGATGTTTTTAAAACAGCAGGAGAGCTGAAATGTCCAGAAGGATGGCGAGAGGTTGAAGTAATATTCGACATCACTCAAAAGGATAACATTTTTCCTTGTGATGTTCTATATTATCTCCAACAACCAATCGTTGGAAGGTATCAAGGAAGCCTGAAGATAGGAGAAATTGAGCTTACTATCACAGGAGTTGCAGGAAAGATCCCAGAACAATTAATACTGGGAATTGAATTTCTTGAGGAGCATAAACCTTGGGAAAGATTACAAGACGGAATGGAGTTCACAGTGGCTAATAAAAGATCTGAGAATCGAGATGACCACTAGTCCATTCTCCATATACATTTCTATTGGAATATTATATCTTTGAATACAAGGCCGAGTATTTCGCCGCCTATATTGATTCAGTCTTAGGAATATGTCTTGCAAAGCGGATGTTTTTCCTAAAGAAATTGGAGAAGATTTACCAACTATTGCAGGAAGAGATTTCTCTAAAAGGATTCTTATCCTTAACAGGGGAATTAAACAAGCGAGAAATAATGATCGGAGGAGCGGGCAAGACCTGCCCATGGTACAAAGTAAAGACGCCACCAATCTATTTCCATGATACAGTGCGAGATATTTTCTTTGGGAAACAATTTCCTACAAACATTCAAGCGGTTCACACAAGAGAACGAGACGAGAAGACTTATTTTCACAACCTTATGTGATCATAAGATTATTGTTCGAGATCGGGAAGCATTTCGAGAAAAATGCCCATTAATTTTCGCAGCAAAGCGTGGTGATGAGGCCAAACCGCAATCCAAAAATGGCGGATCGAAGGAAATTTGGTGAAGCTTTATTATCCTATAGACAATTTGGTTCCATCCGAAGGATCGAGAAGATATGGGATAATAACTTGTATTCATTCGCAGTACAAGGAGAAGAACGAGTCACTCCGGAAGCTATTGCGAATTATGGATGAGTCTAATGGAGAATCCCGAGTGAGGTAACCATAGAGGAACAAATATCACTCGAGGATATCAAGAAGAAGATCCAAAGGAACTACAATGAAGATCCTTTGGCTTGGTGGGATAAGAACGAGCTTAAAGCTTCCTTAAAGGTTAAACTGGAAAGGAGTACGAGTTCGTAAGATTCAAACCAATCCTTATGAACCAGGAAGATCGTGAGGATATGCAAAAGATACTTAAGGAACATCTTGACCTTAAGTTAATTTCACCAGGAGTTTCTCCATACAGCGATCCAGGATTCTAGTCGAAACCATGGAGAAATCAAAAGAGGAAAGCCAAGACTTATTATTAATTACAAAGGGATTAATAACATTTTGGAGTTCGACGGATACTATATCCCCAAGAGAGAACATCCGGTTAATCAGTATCAAAGGTGCCAAGATATTCTCAAAGTTCGATTGCAAGTCCGGATTCTACCAGTTAAGATGGAGGAAGAAAGTAAGAAGTTTGACTTTCTCTACACCACGGGGACACTATATTTGGGAACGTGATGCCTATGGGATTGGCTAACGCACCCCGGATATATCAAAGAAAGATGGATAATCTTTTCAAAGATTATTTGAGTTTCATGTTCGTGTATATCGACGACATTCTAATCGCATCAAAGAACATGAAGGAGCATCTCAAACATTTAGAAATATTTTGAGATGTTTGTCAAAGAAGGATTAGTGCTTTCGGAAAAGAAGGCGGTAATCACAACAAGACATTGAATTCCTCGGAATTGAAATCGATGAATCCGGAATTATTCTGAGAATCATATTGTGGAAAAGATACGAGGGATTTCCAGGATACACTAAAAGACAAGAAGCTTGAGTTTTAAGGAGTTGTTAATTTTCTTTGGAATGTTTATTAACAATCTAGCATACTACGAGAAGGTGTTTAGCCCATTACTTAAAAAAGATGCAGTATTCAAATGGGAAGATGAACATCAAGAAGGAATTAAGCAACTTAAAGAAGTTTGTAAAAAGCTTCCAAAACTTGCGATTCCCAAGACGAGGATGAACGGTTCTTTACAGATGCCGTGATGATTGGTGGGCGTGAGTTCTTACGAAAGTCACACCGAACGAGGAAATGCCATGCAGATATTGCGGCGGTTTATTCACCCAGTGAAGCAACTTCGGTGGCATATTAACGAAAAAGAATTCTTTGCGATGAAAGGCTTTTAAAAAATGGCCTCTATTTTTTCTTGGCTAAAAAGTTTACTTTAAAAATTGATAATTCAAGTGTCAAGGAGCTTTTACGAAAAACAAAATTGAATCAAAACCGAGAAAAGGCTCGATTACTTAGATGGCAAGTGAATGCCAATTTTATGATTATGATATTGTCATTATAAAATCTCATGAAAATATTCTTGCGATTTCTTGACACGAGATGGAAGGGCAGCGTTGGCGACGAAGTCCTTAAACGAGTAAGACATCTCGGGAAAACCTGGAGAGTCTAGAACGAGATTTTGGGACGCTATGTCTCAATGCGAGAGTTGCCGGACGACTTCAACAGCTGACTGCAACTGTTTCTAGTCAAATACGAGCATGCCGGTTCGCTCAAGGACAATTGTTCTTAGATTGCAAGGGCCTCTCTTCCAGGCCGCATCTTACTACGGTGCAAAAAGGGGGCCAAGAGAGTACGGGGCTCTAACCCGGAGGTTATGGATTCAAGTACCATAATCACAAGTGTTGCGGTGATGCATCCCCCGAGGGTGTACAAATCAGAACGAATGTTGAAGCTCCGGTGTCACAACCCGAGTCTTCAAGTCAACCCAAAGACCTCAGGGTAAAAGAGGGAGAGTTGAATCTTAGGCCACAGACAGGCAAATCTAAGGTTCAAATGACGAGATTAAGATTTCTCCTATGCAGATATATCGAGGCAATGGGAGAAACTAGTTACAAGACAAGGTATTAACCCGAGAAAACCATGGTTGATATCTCAGGCAAGTATCCCGAGTTTGGATGAAACCAGGGAAGTCATCCAAATGAAGTACAAGAATGGTATACTTTTGGAGCTTTAGCTTCAATCTATACCGTGTCACCAGGATTCAGAAATTTCAAAATTACCAAAATGGATTGGGGAAAGCGATTTACGAGACTGGGCCGATAATCCACACTTGGCCAGAGGTGATATTTTGGAACGTATTTTATCGGTGCGGCTCCGAACCAGCGAAGAAAGGCTTTAATGAAGCTTTTCATTTCATCAAGCTAAGAAGACCGGATGGAAATGCTTTAAAATATATTAAGCGGCTTCAGGAAGAAGGACTTGATGTTAGTAGGAGCATTTTTCAAGACGAAGCTTCTACAGGCGAGGCATTTAGCATGGGGTCTTTGGGTTTGTCTAATCGAAATGGACAAAGTCAAATATCCATTCAAGTTCTTCCAGTCGGCGAATGGATCTTTCCTTTTAAATTCGATTTGGATCAACCACGGGGTTTGCGGAAGAACTCTTCGAGACCAAAAGAAGAATTCTGCGGGAAAACAAGATTCCGGCAAGCAAAGAAACTTACCGGAAATTCGTAATATGGCACATGTTGGCCGATGGATCGATCGGATCTGTCAAGCATGCCCCGAGCAGAGAAGGAACCCGAGTTTGGGAAAGGTTTTCGACCCAAACCCGACCGACAAGACGGCATTTGGAAAGGACAAGGGCCGAAGCTCACAAAACGCGTTTTCCTCGGGGACCACGTAAGCCAAATTTTAAAAGATTCCCCAACAAACATCACATGGGCTGAGTCACGCGGGAGAAAAAGAAAACCGGTGGCGAGGCGATAATGTGAGATATGACGTCTTGATGGCGTCATATATATCAGCAAGATTTGAAGTCCGCCTTTGAAGTCCGGACTTACCTCTATAAAATGCAGGATTTGAAGGAAGCTGAGGACATCGAACATTTTCCTTAGTTTTCTTACAATAAAATCTGAGTGAAAAATTTGTAATATTTTGAGTGTTTTAGTTTTAAGTTTTATGTATTTACGAGTGCAAGCCTCAGCTATGAGAGGCTAAACCAGTATTCTCCTCCCAAAAGGAGATTACTAATGTAATAAATATTTCTATAAGTTCTTAATAAAAAGAGGCTTTCTGCTTCAACATGTGTTCATAATGTACTATTAATTCATCCCCTTTGAAGAATTACTTTTACGCCTTGGAGTAGGAAACGAACCAAGCGACATCTTTGGCTTGATTTCGAAGGAGTCGGATAACTTGCGAGATCATCTTCCCTAAGGGTGAGGTTGAGCAGTGAGGAGGTTTGTTTGTCAAACGATCGGGGGCGTAATTTTCCATTTGGTGGCATTGCGAACCACTTAACCCGGTGCTGTTTCGGTCAAAGAAGGTATGAATTTTAAGGGATTTATTAATTTTACGGAAGCATGTTGGGCCTGATATGGTCGTGATGGACTATTTTCATTTTCAGACAATAGACCTAATTTGTATACGGATTTATTCTTGAAATGAGAATTCTGACTAAAGTATGTCTGTTGAGTTTATAAGTCGGAAACCTGACATGATCCATTTAAAACCTCTGAATAGAGACTGGATCTAAGTAGGTGTAACAATGCCACGAACAAAACAAGTGACAGAAAATAAGAATTCTCGTTTCTCGAAAAATCCGAAAAACAAATTGATTATGGAGAAAAATTTTCATGTTTAATGATTAATGCGATAAATTTATTATTATGTAGTAGATTGCCACAAAATAGAGTTTAAAGGGATAACTGGAACTATTGTTTTAAAAGGATAAAATCTAGGGGCAAAATTGTCCATAAGGGGCGAGGTGTAATAATTTTCATAGTTCAGGGTGCAAAGTGTCGCGAATGAAAGTTTAAGGGGTAAAGTATAAAAAGGGGTAAAGTTGGGGTGGTTAAATGTAATTATCTCTTTAAGTATTGATTAACTAATGATGGAATGGACACTCGTACTTTATATGAGGTATTTAAGAAGCATGACTTTATCCGAAATAATGAAGGTCCTTATGGATATGAGGATTTGAGATCACTACCAAGGTTTTATTAGGAACGACTCCTATACGATTTTGGAAATGATTGATGAGACCTTGATTAATAATACCAGTGGATAGAAATTTTGGGTTGATCTTGCACTTTTAGCGATGAAATCTACTATCAATTGCTCGAGGATATATACGACGATATGAATAGGTGTCGACTATTTAGTTAAATCGACTCTATTATAATGAGTATCACTTTCTTAGGTAAATGAAATATTGACTAGCTATGACAAGCAAGGATATATTCGGGATTGGATTATGAGAAGTATGTTTCGAGATAATAATTATGGGAATAGTACATTAGAATGATATGTGGAGTAGAAATGATTGGTTAAGTGATAATCGAATAGTGGTGCAAATGTTACGGATCACATGAATAGGGTACTATGAATAGTGTCTATTACAAGGTGATGACAAGAAATTTTGCGTACCACTATGGTTGTTAGAGATATTTTTGCAAAATGATTATTGGAAATTCGCTGATGGGAATTTGGATCGAATATAAGCGCCTCTAGGCCACCTAAGTTTTGATATTGAGGATGGGATAGATCCTTCATGAATAGATACAATAAGTATGAATCTCATCTAGAATTTGAAAGGAATTATTTCAGAAGAGAATTCCCGAGTGAAAATGAGAACACATAACGATAGACTTCGTGACGAATCTACCAAGGACCAGAGGAGGCCATGATGATATTTGGGTAGTTGTAGACTGACTCACGAAATATGCACACTTCTTACCCATCAAGAAAACTGATAGCTTGCAGAAACTTGCGCAGATTTATATCCGAGAGATCATTCGACTGCATGGAGTACCAGTTGACATAGTATCAGACAGAGACTCGAGGTTTGTCTCCAGATTTTGGAAGTGCTTGCACGAGGAGTTGGGTACCTCGCTAAGTTTCAAAGACAAAGAAGACATCCACAAACCGATGGACGATCGGCGGACGATTCAAACCCTGGAAGATATGTTGCGAGCCTGCACGTTGGATTTCCAAGGAAGTTGGGATTCGCACTTACCATTTGCCGAGTTCGCCTACAATAACAGCTATCAGGCCACGATTGGGATGGCACCCTACGAGGCATTATATGGGCGAAAATGTAGATCCCCACTACACTGGGAGATTGATGACCAATGGACTCCGAAAGAGAAACGAAAGTCGCCCTTGATTCCAAAGGTCGACTTAGTTCGGGAGGCCATGGAGAAGGTCAAGCGATCAAGGAGCGGATTCAAGACTCAGAGCCGCAAAAAAGAGTTACGCGGACAAGAGAAGAAAGGATTTGGAATTTGAAGTCGGAGATGAAGTATTTCTCAGACTCTCACCACGGAAAGGATTGATCAATCCGAAGAAAAGAGGCAAGTTGAGTCCGAGATATGTTGGACCTTACAAGATTTTGCAGAGGATCGGGAAGTTAGCCTACCGACTCGAGTTACCAGCACCATATGCGGGAATGCATGATGTATTCCACGTATCAAGATTGAAGAAGTATCAACCAGATCCCGAACATATCATCACTCGTGATACTCCTCCTCTAATGGAAAATCTATCCTACACCGAGAGGCCGATCCGGATCATTGATCGCCAGAATCACGGCTTGAGGTTGCGTAAGAGAGAAATTCCGATGGTTAAAGTGGTGTGGCAGAACCACAACCGAGACGAAGACGCAATGTGGGAGATGGAAGAAGACATGAGGAATCAATATCCAGAACTATTCTGAAGAGAATTTTGGGACCAAATTCTTTTAAGAAGGGGAGGATGTGAAGCCCCGATTTTTCCGAACATATAATTGATTCTTATTGTCGTCTATGTAATTGATCGACTATTTTACCGCGTCACTTTGACGGGTAAATATTAAAAATATATATTTTGTATTTTATTTCATTTTATTTATTACTTGTGATCATGATCATTATTAGTTCTATTTTGCATTTATGATCACTTGATTGATCATTATTACTATTTTTGTATTTATTAGTCACCTTAGAATTTTAAGAGACTATTTATTTTAGAGACTTTTACCTTATACAATTAAGAATTTGATTTAGTATAAGTGATCATGAGACTTATAAGTGATCAAGGAAATCATTAATTATTTTGGAGATTGATATATTTCAACTACTATCATCAAATTTGGGACAAAAAAAAATATATGGAATTACCAATTTGCCCCTAGGTGGACGGCCATGATGAGATTTTTTGGAGTAGAAATATCATCCAACTCTTGTACACTTACACTTTATATTAGTCATCTTGTGTATAATTACACCATTAATTCAAACATTATACACATTATCTTATACCTCAATTTTATATCATTAAATTCCCCAACATATTCTATTCTTCCCAACATTCTTCTTATTCCTCTCAATATTCCAATTTGACCCATACCTTTGACTACCAAATTGTCTCCATGCAAGAGACAAATTGGAAGACTTGGCACAAAACAAAAATTCTCTCCTCTCCCTCTCACCTTGTACATGGCCAACATGACAAAAAATGGGAAAAATTGTTCATTTCATCCCACACATTTTAATCTTCTAACTAATTCTCCTCCTTCTCTCTAACCTCTCTCTAAAATTCATTCATATCTTCAAATCTTCAAACACAAAATCATTCACATCTTCAAACCTTCAAACACCAACTCTTCACATCTTCAAATCTTCAACATAAGTTCTTCATATCTTCAAGTACCACTTCTTCACATCTTCAATTATTCAAACACAAGTCCTTCACATCTTCAAACTCATATTCATATCTTCAAGAACATATTCTTCCTAACATCAAACATACCTTCTTTCTTCAAACATCTAAACCAAAACAAACAATCTTACCACTTAAACACCAAAAAAATTCGAACACCCCCTATCTTAAGGTAAAAAATTTCACTCCTCAATTCAACTTAAAATCTTGCTACTCATCACCTTCTCCTTTTAACTTAAGTTTATATTTTGGATTTTGAGGTACTTAGAAGACCACTTGGAGACATGCATGCATGGTGGTGAAACTTGAAGACTTGAAGAAGAACTAGTAGAGAAATTTGGACTACAAGGTAAGAATTGGACACTAGAGCCCTTCTTTCTTCTTCTCCCTATTTTTTTCAAATTTTAACACCCATTTTTCATTTTTTAGAAATAGGGGCTGACCTTAGGTGATTTTTGAGTTGAAACAAAATTTTCAAATTTTAACACCCCTTTTTATTTTCTCAAAAACCCTTGACTTATCGGACCGATTCGACCGATTAATACCCAATCGCGGGGCGACTTCCTCGTCTTGCGGTTTTGAATCTATAACGGGACTTATATTCCACCTAATCTTTCAAGATATCGAAGATTGCTTATACTTCCGATAATCATCTTCATCCAAATAACTCCACCAACGCCATATTGCTACTCGTGAATTTTCAAAAAATTTCATGAACTGCTTCCCTGAATCAATAATACTCGATTTCGCCTGGTTGGTATGCATGCGTGTATTTACTTTCTGCCGAGTCGACTTGGTGTGTCGAGCTCACGGTCGGAATGGATACGTCGGGGATGGGAACCGCAGCTCGGCCGCTATTCCACTCTTCGGCCCCATCGCCCTAATCCCGCAACTGAGGGACGGAGTGTCCAAGGGAAGTGGGTCGTAGTACTTGAGGTATAATCATGATTATGACAGATCCGAGCCTTGCAAGCTCCACTGTGGATTTTGTATTTGCCTATGGGCAGATAAGGTGACTGGTCTTAGACCATCCTGCCTGGGGAGTTACAAGGAAGAACGAAGGAATCGCTGTCTGATCCAGACGATTCTGGAGTTATCGGACACGTTTGGTTGGCGCTACAAATTCGTACACAACCACTACTTGTTTTGCATAAGTTGGCGCTACAAATCCGTACGCAACCATTATTTGCCTTGCATGGGATTGGCGTTACATTTCCGTACGCAATTCTACCTGTCTTGACTGAATCACATAGTGCCTGTGTGACCATGAACTGTTTTCTTGAACTGTATAAGTATATTACTTAAATATATTTATCACAACGCTTGTGGATTGTGTGTGAATTCATGCATCATACTCACGCGTTTTCATATAACTGTTTTCTCGCATTAACTATATATATCGCCACACTTGCACACGATCACCCATCCACTGAGATTTTTGTCTCATCCCCACCTATTTTCTAACCTTAGATGAGGACTTCATTGAAGATGTTGAACCGACCACGGATTGAGCCCTTGTACTTCGCTTGTTGGATTTACTATCTTTTGTTGTTGATGTCGCTGGACTTGTTACTATTATTTGTTGTTGGACTTACTACTACTTGTTGTTGTTGTTGGACTCTTTCCTTGTGTTTGTCGTTGGACTCTTGCATTTCCTTTCATTCCAGTTTGTAACTGAAGGGCGTATGACCCTTTGACTTTTAAGTTGTTATTTTTAGATCATATCGGGGATGTAATTTGGATTATGGATATTGTGGACTGTAAGTTGTAATTGTACTTGTTCTTTTTTTTCCGCTGCTATTTAGACTCTGTTTCATTGGGTTCTCGATGATATTCGTCTAGACCGTTTGGTTATTTGTATTTAAGTTGTGGATCATCGTCGCGTCCCGTTTAGGGCGTGACACTTCAAGATGGTGTTGTAAGAAGAGTCAGGTGCTCTTCAAGGTGATGGTGTAATAGTTTGGTTCTATTAATAAAATTCTTTTTCTTTTTTAAAATCCACTTCGGATATACCGGGGTAGTAGAGGATTAGGCCCTAGGTGGGTTGAACCTCTTTAAATCATCGAGTGTTGTTTATTTTACGCACTTTAATTTGTGTTATCATTTCTACATTCGAAAAAGAGGGCACAAGTTGCAAAATCGACATAATCTATTCACCCCCTTATAGATTATCGTAGTCACTTGGACTAATAAGTGGTATCAAAGGCAAACTCTTTGGCAAGCTCGTTTCTTCACTGCAAGTAAAGAGGAAAGATCCATGGCTATGAGTGAAAGCTACCTCACCACCGGCGCCTCCACCAACAAGCCACCTCTATTCGACACCAATAATTATGCTTTTTGAAAAGACATAATGGAGTGCTTCTTAAAAGGGTGCGGGTTCGATATATGGAATGCGGTCATTGAAGGGATAACACAACCAACCAAGAAATTGGAGGATAGCACCTCGGTTCTCAAGACCTTCAAAGAATTTTATGATTCTTTCTGTCTCACAAAAGGCTTTGTTGGACTGGTCCAGGGTGAGGGTGACCGGTCGAACAAGCCTTTGACCGGTTCAACCCCCCTTGGACCAGTCCAACCCTTGTTCAACCCATATCTGAATCTCTGATTTACTTTTTAAACGTTCAAAATTTCTACAGGTCAACCGGTCGACCTATGTTTTCTTGATAGCAAATTCCAACCATTATCAAACCATTATCAGCAAGATTTACTTTATCATTTCTTAACCATTTTTGTAGATCTTTTGATCCTTCTTTTGTAGACAAAAGTAAAGATGGAGGAGCCTATGTTGGGGATAAAATCTTGAAAACTCTCCTATAAATATATGAAAGCTTTAAAGGATCAAATACTACAACAAATACAACAATACAAGCAATTCAAATACAAGCAAAACTCTTGTTCTTTAATTTCATATTCTTGTTGTATCTAAGCCTAGTTTTACACTTGCACATCTTGAGTATTAGGCTTCCTTCTTGATTACACTTGAACTTTTGAGTTGTAAATTTTCCAAACAAAGTGTAATATTGATTGTAATTTCTCAATCATCCAAAACAAGACATCATTGTTAGTGTTCTTGTGGTAAGAACACACTTGGGTGATTTTTTGGTGTTGAAGAGTGTGGTACTTTTCATAGGTGAAAGAATATTATGGTAATCTTCAAGGTGGTGTTGTAAGAAGAGTGAGGTGCTCTTCAAGGTGAAGTTTTAATAGTTTGGTACTATTAATAAAATTCTTTTTCTTTTTTCGAAATCCACTTCAGATATACCGGTGTGGTAGAGGATTAGGCCCTAGGTGGGTTGAACCTCTTTAAATCATCTAGTGTTGTTTATTTTCCGCACTTTCATTTGTGTTATCTCTACATTCGAAAAAGAGGGCACGAATTGCAAAATTGGTATAATCTATTCACCCCTCTGGATTATAGTAGCCACTTGGGCTAACAAGTGGTATCAAAGCCAAACTCTTTGGCAAGCTCATTTCTTCATTGCGAGTAAAGAGAAAAGATCCATGGCTACGAGTGAAAGCCATCTCACCACCGGCACCTCCACCAACAAGCCACCTCTATTCGACACCAACAATTATGTTGTTTTGAAAGACAAAAATGGAGAGCTTTCAATAAGGGTGCGGGTTCAATATATGGAATGCGGTCATTGAGGGGATAGCACAACCAACCAAGAAATTGGAGGATGGCACCTCGGATCTCAAGACCTTCAAAGAATTTGATGATTCTTTCTATCTCACAAAAGGCTTTGTTGGACCGGTCTAAGGTGAGGGTGACCGGTCGAACAAGCCTTCGACCGGTCCAACCCCCCTGGACTGGTCCAACCCTTATTCAACCCATATCTGAATCTCTGATTTACTTTATCATTTCTTAACCATTTTTGTAGATCTTTTGATCCTTCTTTTGTAGACAAAAGTGAAGATGGAGGAGCCTATGTTGGGGATCAAATCTTGAAGACTCTCCTATAAATATATGAAAGCTTTGAAGGATCAAATACTACAACAAATGCAACAATACAAGCAAACCTTTTGTTTTTTACTTTTATATTCTTGTTGTATCTAAGCCTTGTTTTACACTTGCACATCTTGAGTATTAGGCTTCCTTCTTGATTACACTTGCACTTTTTAGTTGTAGTATTTTTCAAACAAAGTGTAATCTTGATTGTAATTTCTCAATCATCCAAAATAAGACATCCTTGTTAGTGTTCTTCTGGTAAGAACACACTTGGGTGATTTGTAGGTGTTGAAGAGTGTGGTATTCTTCATAGGTGAAAGAAGATTGTGGTAATCTTCAAGGTGGTGTTGTAAGAAGAGTGAGGTGCTCTTCAATGTGAAGTTGTAATAGTTTGGTACTATTAATAAAATTCTTTTTCTTTTTTCAAAATCCACTTCGGATATACCGGGGTGGTAGAGGATTAGGCCCTAGGTGGGTTGAACCTGTTTAAATCATCGAGTGTTGTTTATTTTCCGCACTTTCATTTGTGTTATCATTTCTACATTCGAAAAAGAGGGCTCAAATCGCAAAATCGTCATAATCTATTCACCCCCTCTAGATTATCGTAGCCACTTGGACTAACAAATGGTATCAAAGCCAAACTCTTTGGCAAGCTCGTTTATTCATTGCGAGTAAAGAGGAAAGATCCATGGCTACGAGTGGAAGCTGTATCACCACCGGCGCCTCCACCAACAAGCAATCTCTATTCGACGCCAACAATTATTCTTTTTGGAAAGACCGAATGGAGTGTTTTCTAAAAGGGTGCGGATTCAATATATGGAATGCAGTCATTGAGAGTATAGCACAACCAACCAAGAAATTGGAGGATGACACCTCGGTTCTCAAGACCTTCAAAGATATTGACGATAATGACAAGAAGTCATTTTCTCTAAACGGTAAGGCGTTAAATATTTTGCATTACTCTCTTACCGCCACCAAGTACAATCGTATTAGAGGCATAAGTCCGCACATGAGGTTTGGGAAAAATTGGAAACCATCTATGAGGGTACAAAGAAAGTCAAACAAGCAAGAAAAACCATGCTAGTTAAAGACTTTGAAAACTTCATTATGCTTGATGGAGAAAATATTTTAAAGATAGTGGAAAGGCTTGACAACATAGTCAATCCTCTTGTGGCACTTGGGAAAATCATATCCGAAAAAGATAAGGTCACCAAAGTTCTAAATGCTCTCCCCGGGTCATGGTCCAAAAAGGTGACGGCAATTACGGAAGCTCAAAATCTTGAAACACTCAAATTCGATGAGCTCATTGGGAACCTCCTCATCTACGAAGTATATCTTAAAGAGAGAAAAAAATCCAAACCATCCACCTCTTAATCGGGTATGCAAATTATTCCTAAAGGCTTAGCATCTTCTTCTAATATTTCATATTATGCTAGTGCTTAAGATGATGACGGCGGCTCTTGTTCGAAAATTTGTCAAATTTGTGAATAAAAATAAGGTAAGAAAATCAAGAGACAAGTCGTGTTTCAAATGTGGGAAAACCGAGCACTACATAGCCGATTGCCCAAAATTAGCGGAGGAGGAGCAAAAGAAGAAAAAGCCTTTTTCCCAAGAAGAAAGCTCTAAATGCTAAGCAAAAACTTGGGATGAGCTACTTGCCACATCCGACGAGGAAGAAGAAGCCGAACATGGTCTCATGGCCATAGACGATGAAAACAATAAGGTACGCTCTAATTCTTCATCTTCTTCTTTAGTTGATAAATTGCAATGTGATTATGATGAGCTCCAAAATGCATTTAGAGATATGTTATGTAAATACAAACTTTTATAAAAAGAGTAAAGAGCTCGAATTGGAAAAAAATTTACTTCTTATGAATCACTTGATCGTGCCCATACTATTACTATCACTAAAATGCATGCTTTTGATTCCAAAAACAAACGCTCACAAAAGAGACTGAAATTTTGAAAATGGATGTGCATTGTTTTAATTTAAGCACGGATAAGGTTACAAAAATTCTTGATGTACAAAGAAGTGAGCATTCTAAATTAGGACTTGGTTATAAACCTTTTCAAAATATTTCTAAGAAAAATGACCAAGGTCCGACTTTTATACGTGCTAGTAGTCCTAATAATCTTATTTGTTTTTATTATGGTAAATATGGACACTATGCCAATGATTGTAAATTTAAAAACAACTTTAGCTATTTTTGGAGACCCAAAGGTCTCAAAACTAACTCCCATGGACCCCAAAATTTTAGGGTACCTAAAAATGATTCATTTGTAGGTGCTAGGGGCTATAACCATTATGGAAGATTCAAAATGGCTCGTGGACAGTGGGTGTTCACGCCACATGACCGGAAGGAGAGAACTTTTTACCAACATCAACCTTCAAGAAGAAGGCATGGTTATGTTCGGGAATGGCAATGGAAGAATTCTTGGAAATGGAGAAATTGGTAATTCTTCTTTCTCTATTAGTAATGTTCTTTTAGTTGAAGGGCTTAAGTTTAATTTGATAAGTGTTAGCCAATTTTGTGATTCAAATTATAATGTTATTTTTAATATAAAAAAAATGCCTTATTCTTAAAAATGATAAAATTATTTGTGAAGCAAATAGAAGAGGCAATCATTACAAAATTTGTACAAGTGATTTGGTTAGTCAAAATGTTTCTTGTCTTGTCCCCAATAATGATTTAACTAGTTTATGGCATAGGCGACTTGGACATGTTGGATACAAAAATTTGCAAAATATTTACAAAAATCAACATGTAAAAGGACTACCCAAATTAAGTTTTGAAAATCTTGACTTATGTGACTCTTGTCAAAAGAACAAATTAGTTAAAAGTAGTTTTAAGCCTAAAAATAAAATTTCCACAACCAAGCCTCTACAATTACTTCATCTTGATTTGTACGGGGATATTGATATGGCTAGTCTAAGTGGAAAATATTGCACTTTTGTTATAGTCGATGATTATTCTAGATATACTTGGCCTATTTTTCTTGCTAATAATTAAAAGTGATGTCGTTAATGAGTTTTTTAAGTTGTGTAGACTTATTGAAAATGAAAAGGAAGATACCATTAAGTCTATTCGAAGTGATCGAGGCAGTGAATTTGATGGTGAATTTAGAGTCTTATGTGAAACCAAGGGATATGCTCACAACTTTTCGGCTCCAAGAACACCACAACAAAATGGAGTAGCCGAAAGGAGGAATCGGACTCTTCAAGGAATGAGTCGATCAATGCTCAATGAATTCTCACTTACAAAATATTTTTGGCCCGAAGCCATAAGTACCGCATGCTATGTTATTAATCGTGTTTATCTTCGTCCCAAGTTGAATAAAACACTATATGAGCTTGGAAAGGAAGAACTCCAAATATTAGTTACTTCAAAATATTTGGATGTAAATGTTTTATCTTGAATACCAAGGATCAATTAGATAAACTTGATCCTAAGGCCGATGAAGGAATATTTATGGGGTATTCAACAAAGAGCAAAGCATACCGGGTTTACAATAAGACTAGCATGGTGGTTGAAGAATCTATTCATGTCAAATTCAATGAAGCCTCGGGTATTGAAAAAAAACCCAATGATGAAAGTGATGAAGAATACAATATTAAACCAATTACTCAAAATGATGCTGAAAGTGATCAACCTTCAACATCAAATGATCAACCTTCAACTTCAAATGTTCCACAAGTAGACAAAGGTGATAAATTCGGATCTCTCCATTGCTCTAAAATTTCAAATGAGGTCATCCTAAAGATCTCATAATTGGGGACCCTCTAGACAAAGTCATGACTAGAAGGAAATTTGCCGAGAAAGCTCTTATTTCTCAAAAGGAACCAAAAAAATGCAAAGGAAGCCATTGAAGATGAGGATTGGTTTTTAGAAATGCAAGATGAGTTAAATCAATTTGAAAGGAATGATGTTTGGGAATTGATACCTTGTCCTCCATCACAAACAATTATTGATACAAAATGGGTATTCCGGAACAAACTCGATGACCAATGCAATATTGTTCGAAATAAAGCAAGGTTAGTGGCTCAAGGGTATTGTCAAGAAGAATGTATTGATTATGATGAAACTTTTGCACCCGTTGCACATTTAAAAGCTATTCGTATTTTACTTGCCTATTCTTGTTTTAAAAATTTCAAACTTTACCAAATGGATGTTAAATCCGCTTTTCTAAATGGTTTTATTCAAGAAGAAGTTTATGTAAAACAACCTCCAGGGTTTGAAAAATTTTCTAGGCCAAATGATGTTTACAAACTTAAAAGGTTAAAACAAGCACCCCGAGCATGACGACGATAGACTTAGTTCTTTTCTTTTGCAAAATGAATTTACAAGAGGTAAAGTTTATACTGCTCTCTTTGTTTTTGAAAAAGGGCAGGATTGCTTACTAGCTCGAATTTATGTTGATGATATTATTTTTGGTGCTACTAATGATTCCCTTTGCAAGAAATTTTCTAAGTTGATGCAAGGTGAATTCGAAATGAGTATGATGGGGGAGCTCAATTTCTTCCTTGGACTCCAAATTAAGCAATATCAAGAAGGTATCTACATATTACAATCAAAGTATACCAAAGAAATTCTAAAGAAGTTCGGAATTGAAGAAGGAAGAACCGTCACTACTCATATGGCAACAAATGTCAAGCTCGACAAAGATGAAAAGGGAAAGTCGGTTGATGAATCAAAATATCGAGGTATGATTGGTAGTTTACTTTATTTAACCGCAACTAGACCCCATATTCTTCATGTCGTATGCCTATGTGCTCGTTTTCAAAGCAATCCCAAAGAATCTCATTTAAGTGCCGTTAAAAGAATTTTTCGATATTTAAAAGGCATTGTTTCTTATGGCTTGTTTTATCCAAAGAATGAAAATTATTATTTAAAAGGATATAGTGATTCAGAATATGCGGGAAATATTGATAATCGAAAAAGTACTTCTGGATCATGTCAATTTTTAGGCGATTGCCTAGTATCTTGGTTTTCTAAGAAATAAAATTGTGTAACTTTATCTACGGCGGAAGCCGAATATATTTCCGCGGTTTTTTGTTGTACTCAATTGCTTTGGATGAAACAAACCTTAGCGGATCACAAATGTTCTTTTGAAAATGTTCTTATTTTTTGTGATAACACGTCAGCTATAAATATTGCTCAAAATCCAGTTCATCATAACCGTACTAAACATATTGAGGTTCGTCATCATTTTTTAAGGGATTGCATTTCCAAACGAAAAATTGAGATGTGTTTCATTCTGTCTCAAGATCAACTCGCGGATATCTTTACAAAACCATTAACCGCTGAGTCTTTTGCATCAATTCGAGCTCGTTTAGGCATAATGCATATCGAATAAGGTCTATGATTGCATTTTGTGCGTTTTTAAAACTCATGGGTGAAAAATTGGATTTTTAACTCAAAATTTGGACAGAACCAGAAAATGGCTCCGGGGATCAGATGACAAGGGGACCGACCGGTCGACCACTACCTGGACTGGTCGAACCCCCCCTCAATCGGCCGACCTGGTCCAAAATTTGGTTAAAATCAGTTTTGTCCCAAATCCTCGTTTTTCAAATATTTCGCACTCCATTGCAAATTTCACACACAATTCACTCAAAATGATTTCTTTCTTGTAAATTCTATATTATTGGACTTATATTATTGATATATCATCAATATTACTCGACTTCTCCGATTAATTGGTAAGTTTAATTCCTTTTTTAATCTCTATTGGGTTGAACCCTTGAGAAAGTGCTTTTACTTGGTATTTTGATGAATGTGTAGTATCATTGTGTTGAGAATGTTGATTGTTGATGGATTATGATTATAGAACTGCATTTGGTGATGATTATCTAGGCATGATTTCATTTTCAAATGTTATATACAACTTCGATTTTATACTACGCAAGCCGAGTGTTCGATAAAATATCTATATGAAAATTTCATCCATTTCATAAATCTCTTGCTCTCAAAGGTCTTATATGTTTATAGAGATCATGTTTTATCAATCAAATGAGCTTCTACAAACCTTCTTATCAAATGTTTCCTTATTATTTGGAATTTTAAGCTTTATGCTCAAAAGCTCGATAATTCGATTAAAATATGCACTTTCATATGTTTTTACGATGTTTTTATCATGCTAATAGTCTTTTTGATGATTCCAAAGGGAGAGAAACATGAAATAAGCTCATAAGCTCAAAGAAGCTAGAAAAAACTCGCAAAAGAAAGCTATAAGTTGTGGACGAAAAAGCCAAAAGCTGAGGATATAACTTAGTCCAATGGAATAATGGACTTTTATACATGACTAATGATTTCTTTTTGACATGGGGGGCTTCTAAGCTCATGAAATTCAAGCTCAAATTGCAAAAGCTGAGCTTTTAGCTTTTAGTTATTTGCTTTTATACATACTCTTGATTTGCTTGTTGATAGGGGGCTTTTATAAAATATTTTGAAAAAACTTTTGCTCCTATCCTTATGTTTTCACTCTTGATAAGTGTGGCTTAAAACGGATTGTTAATTTTGACTAGAAAAATGTGTTTAGTTTTAAAAATCGATCTCCTAAAATTGTTTTGGTTTGTAATCATCAAAAAGGGGGAGTTTGTTAGATAAAATATTTTTATCATAATTTTTATGATTTTGTTTAACTGTGTTTTTACACCAAAACAATATTCCCAAATGTTGTTCAAATACTCCTAATCGATTTAAATTATTTTGACTAATTTTTTGGAGTATTTTTTGAAGTTTATTTTAGACAAAAATTGGACAACACTTCTGTTTTGAGGTCAACCGGTCGCCCTAGAGGGCAACACATGCCTGAAAGTCGAAACTTGAAACAGAAACAAAATAGGAAATTTTTTGTAAGAGGTCGACCGGTGTTAAGTTGGTTTTATACCAACGTATTGAGTATTCTAGACTAGGATTTTGAGTTGTTTTCGGGTATTTTTAGTGTCGTTTGAGTCAAGTTTGTGTCATTTGTTGTCGTTCAAGAATCGGGACTAATCTCGATAGCCGAAATTGGTTAGAAACGATGAAAAACGTGTTTGGATGGTGAGAATCGCAATTTAGAAGTAAAAATCGGAAATATATTGCTAAAGCGGTGCGCGCCAATACTAAAACCCTTGTGCCAGCCAACGGGGTCGAAAAACGGAAACAGCGCGAGGAAGGCGCTGCAGTCACTTCAAGTCAAGGGGTCGCAGCAGACACAATGACGACGATAAGAAGACTTCTTCAACACAGGCTGCAAAGAATGGACATAAGCGCTGCATAAGGCCAAATGACAAAAATGAGATGATCTTGGCCTTGCTGAAATAAGGCCAAAGAAAGTAGTGAAAATGTTGAGCAGCGACGACGAAAGCGCGTGCAGCAAGACGCAATGGGTCAACGCCGGATCGTGATTTTTGTGGGCCTTTTTGATGGATTTTTGAGGGTTTCAAGCCTATAAATAGAGGATTGGACGTACAAACAGGGGGTTGGACATTTTGGAGAGCACAAGGGACGATTTTGAGCAAGGAGAAAGAGTTCGGGACGAGATTCGAAGGCATCTATCTTCTGGAAACAGAGAAAATTCCTCATTTAATCATTCTGAATTATTTTTCTAGCATCTTTGTTGAACCCTATCGATGTATAATTATTTCTTCATGAGTTTTTGTACATCTATTATGAGCTAAACCTATTTTTCTAGGGGATTGATATAACTTACGTTTGAACCTATGTTTTGATTTCCAGTTTATGAAACTCGCATATTATTTAATCTATTTGTGCTATTTGATTTGATTGCATCTGGATTATCTGATCAATAATTTAGATTGTTTGGCGTGTTTGATTTGACGCTCGAGAGAGGTAATTGAACGCCTGGCCATAGAATAGCATAACCTAGGGTTTCATAGAATCGAGAGATTTATGAATCTTTTGAAGCCTATGATAGAATATTCATTGAGCGAATTAGGGTTTAATTTATGATTTTTATAGAGATATCGAAATCAAAAATTGGAATCTAGAATCACTTGGCACTCGAGAGAGGAAGTGATGAACTGTAGGAATATTGGCTTATAGATTGATAATTTGTGATTAATAAACTGGATTGAAAACATAGGGGATAACTAGGTGAAATCAACCCTCTAGAATTCATCTTCTACGTGTTTGATAATTTGTCTGAACCAATTCTTAGTTTAATTTTAGTTTTATTTTTAGTCTAAAAACAATCCATCTCTTTTAGATTTCTAGATAGAATTAAGTTATTTTAATTATAGTACTTAGTATAAAATGCGATAACAATCATTGTGGAGACGATAACCCTACTTTCAAAACCTATACTAAAACTTGACACCATACGCTATGTAAGAATTTTGCGATCAAGTTTTGGCGTAGATTCTTAGGGGACTGTTTTATCCTATTTTAAGCTAATACTATTACCACGTAGTCTTAATCCTAATCTAGACTAGTATAGGATTTATAATTTCGTTTTTATCATTTGACTTGTCTATTTATGCGAGATTCCAAAGATATTAATATGCTTCCTTTTGATCCAGAGATTGAAAGGACACTTCGAGCAATCCGAGCAGCAAAGCGAGCAGAGAATCGAGCAATGGCAGAAGGCGGAGACGATGAGAATAACAGAAATTGGGTCGTAAACTTGCCACCACAGCTTGAGGTACCAGAAAGGGCAATCCGGGATTATTTCCGGCTGGCAATGAACCACAACTACTCTGGAATTGTGTGCCAACCCATAAATGCGAATAATTTCGAATTGAAACCGGGCCTCATAAGCATGGTTCAGCAGAATCAGTTTGGGGGGAGTCCAGTGGATGATCCGAATACACATTTGGCGATATTCTTGGAGATTTGTGACACCATCAAGATGAATGGTGTGTCTGATAAGGCAATTAGGTTGAGGCTTTTCCCGTTCTCACTCCGGGATAAAGCTAGATAGTGGTTACAGACGTGTCCCCCCATCTGAGACATGCAATTTTTGCAACATTTCTTTCTGTCACACAAAAGGCTTTGTTGGACCGGTCCAGGGTGAGGGTGACTGGTCGAACAAGCATTCGACTGGTCCAACCCCTGTTGGACCGGTCCAACCCTTGTTCAACCCATATTTGAATCTCTGATTTATTTTTTAAACGTTCGAAATTTCTACATGTCAACCGGTCGACCTATGTTTACTATACAGCAAATTCCAACCGTTATTAAGCCATTATCAGCAAGATTTACTTTATCATTTCTTAACCATTTTTGTAGATCTTTTGATCCTTCTTTTGTAGACAAAAGTGAAGATGGAGGAACCTATGTTAGGGATCAAATCTTGAAGACTCTTCTATAAATAGATGAAGGCTTCGAAGGATCAAATACTACAACACATACAACAATACAAGCAATTCAAATACAAGCAAACCTCTTGTTCTTCTCTTTCATATTCTTGTTGTATCTAAGCCAAGTTTTACACTTGCACATCTTCAGTATTAGGTTTCCTTCTTGATTACACTTGCACTTTTGAGTTGTAATATTTTTCAAACAAAGTGTAATCTTGATTGTAATTTCTCAATCATCCAAAACAAGACATCCTTGTTAGTGTTCTTCGGTAAGAACACACTTGGGTGATTTTTAGGTGTTGAAGAGTGTGGTATTCTTCATAGGTGAAAGAAGATTGTGGTAATCTTCAAGGTGGTGTTGTAAGAAGAGTGAGGTGCTCTTCAAGGTGAAGGTGTAATAGTTTGGTACTATTGATGAAATTCTTTTTTTTTTCAAAATCCACTTCGGATATACCGGGGTGGTAGAGAATTAGGCCCTATGTGGGTTGAACCTCTTTAAATCATCAGTGTTGTCATTTTGCTTTTCCGCACCTTCATTTGTGTTATCATTTCTACATTCGAAAAGAGGGCTCAAATCGCAAAATCGGCATAATCTATTCACCTCCTCTAGATTATCGTAGTCACTTGACTAACAAGTATCTCCTACAAAATCTTGAGAAAACGTCTTGCACAAGAGTTTAGTAGTACCGGATAATATAGATGTAGGTCCCAAGGGGTGTGAGTGTAAGGTTTAGAAGGGGGGGTTGAATAAACCTTACCAACTTTTCGATTTAGTCCTTTTAAAAAGTTCAGAGTTAATACTTCACAAGTGAGTCCTTGATGGACAGCTAAGTTAGTTAATCGCAGAGTTAGTCACTCAATGCACTGATCGAAATTTGTTGATAGAATAACTCATTGTTTTGACTAAAGACTTAACTCGATTGTGATATGTTTCAATTGGAAGACTTAACACCCTTGAATTTGGTTAAGTTTGTTTCAATACTAGGTTCTAGCACTTTGTTGATTATCAATTGGATAGCAAATTAATCAAATGAGATATAAAAGTAATATGCGTAAATTAAAGTCTGAAATGTAAATGACACAATAAGTTTTTATAGAGGTTCAAGATGGAATAATTCTTCTACTCCTCTCTTCTCCAACTCCTGGAGGAATCCACTAAGTATTGATCAATATACGAGTGGTTATCACCCGATACAAGTCTTGATCACACAAATGGTGACTTGATCCTTTGGGACTCACCGGAGATGCCTTGGTCACACAGTGGCTTCTCGTGACGACTCGGCCTTCTTCACAGGCAGGCATTTGCTTTGCTACTACAGCCCACTTGCTTAAGTTTCTTGGATTTTATCACGAAGCCCTCCAAATAGCTTAAGCTTGGTTCGACTTGAACCTTTCTACAATCCTTCGTGGAATGTAGACCCCTTGATTTTCAAATGTTTCCTCTTCAACTGATTGAAGTTGTCTTTCCTTCACAGGTGAGTGTTGGATTGATTTCCTTCGTAATGTAGGCTTGAGGATTGAGCGTTTAATAACTTGAGAATATTTCAGGTTACAAATGTTTCTTTCTTGCTTGTATTCAATTCTCAGATGGTCAAGGTAACCTTTTCTCAAATAAACTCCTCAGCCTTTTATAGTGGTCTTTCAAAAATCTGTCCGTTGAAGAGATAGGCTTGTTTTTGAAAGTCACTTGTGGTCGTTGGCTTGTCTTGTTGCACTTCTTGGAATTGACATTTCCTCGTATACATGATTCTTGACTTTTCGAGAGATCTCGACACAGTGCAAAAGTGCTTCCCATTGGTTTATTCCTTTTGCACGCTTCTGGGACTGTGCACTTTAAGAAAGGTAGTATGGAAGTATTACTTGTTTAAGTAATTCTCTTGATTTCTGTGCAACGGATCTCTTTCAGTTATCTCGACTTGACTGCATTTCCTTGCCTTCCCCAGGTGACTTCGAGTCAGCTTCCAATCATTGGATGACTCTTCTGTCACTTCAACTTGAGACTTGGCTATCTTGAGTTGACTTGACTGATACTTCACTCAGCTGCATCTCAGCTGCACCTTCAGTCGAGTTCCTATCTTCTCTTCTTTGCCATACTCAGCTGCCTCACAGCGGAGTCTTCCTTCTAGTCTCCAGTTGTCTTCTTGCATGTTCAGGCATAGCTGACTTAACTCAGCTCGACCAGCCCTATCTATTACAATGCAATTTACAACAAAAATGGGGTGCCAACTTCCTATTCTAAGTTTTACATGGCATTCATCAAAATCTACAAAATAATTTCCCAACAATTTCCCCCTTTTTGATGATGCCAAAACTTAAAACATACATCAATAATTAAACAGTAAAGATACATACAGGCAAATGTAGAATCACAGAATGTATGATTAGGATCGATCTTTTATTGATCATAACATTATTGTTCTTTACATAGTTGTTTACAAAGTGTATCAGAGCTTGAATCAAAAGAAAATGTATCAGAGCTTAAATGGACCTTGAAGTAACCATGTTGTTCTATATCTCCACAAGTATAGAAATTGTATAATTTTATTCAATGTACTGTAAGACTTACATAATAATGTATTTACATAGTAAAATACACGAAGGGGTGGAAGCAACACTTCATCTCCTTCGCCGCCTCCTTCTTTCATCTTCTTGACTCTGTCATCTTCTCGACCTTCTTTCTTTTTCTCATCTTCACCGCTTCTTCTTCTTTTCATACGCCCTTCCTCGGGCCTTCATCTCTTCTCGTCTTTCTTGTCTTTCCTCCCATAGCCGAGTTTGTCTTTTATTTTCCTCTTCAATTCTCTTCACATACTCAAGCATTGTTCTTAGCCACTTGCGGGTTGGCTACTTCGTCAAATCTCACCCCAATAGATCCCTCCTTTCTTGCACGGATCTATATACTCAATATTTTTGGGCAGAGGTCTAGGTCTCAAACCTCTTCCTCCGCCGCTTCTTCCTCTTCCTCTCGGGCGTGTATTGTACTAGGATCTTCTTTTTCCCAAAGTGAGTGACTAGTAGAGTGACCAGCAGAGAGAGATCCCGTAGTCATCGCTGTCGCCTTCTTCACATAGTGTGAGACCTTTTTCAAGACAAATCCCGTGCTTGAGCCGTGGACATATTTGCGAAGTAACCTTGGGATGCGAGCGTCTTGAATTCATCAACGGATCTTCGCTCGGTTCAAAGATCTCGAAATGGCATAGGTGTCTCTGTCTGTTGGAATGCCTCCATGTTGTTTCGAATATCCATAACTCGGGCATCCATCCTTCCTTCCACTTCCTTCATCCTTGCTTAAATTGTCTTTCTCTTTTCAAACCATAGGTACAAAGCAGAGTGTTGGAGTGGCAGAGTCATCGGGAGTTTCTTTGATAATATCAGTGTGACAAGACCTTTTGAGGGGTTTTAGCAATCATCAAGGTCACGTCTTTCGAGCCTTCCCCTCACAGACTTCCCTTTCTTCTCTCTTATTACTTCCTCATTGTCTTTCCCTTCACTTGCTTCTTCTTCCTTCTCGCCTTCGATCCCTTCGCTTTTTTAGGTATTCCTCTTCCCCTTTTTGGCATCATCAGAGGAGAGAGGAACCCCTAGAAACAAGCTAGCAAGCAAGAAGTCTAGTCACGATAGTCGAGTTCGTCAAATCATGCGGAGTATCGCACGGAACTCGGTGCGGGTGGCGTTGGATTCAATGCTACCAACTTCATCTCGGCCATGAGAAGACTGAATTTTCGATCCATATTTTGTTCCACGCGCAGAGCTCGTTCTTATTGTGTTCACGCAGCAGACTTTATCTCTCGTGGTGTGAGATTCATGCATTTGTTCGATGTGCTCTTGCAATTTTGTCTTTGCATCGCATTCTCACCCTTGAGACTAGCAACTTGTTGAACAATGTCTGAAATATCGAGCTTGTTCCACACGCATTGTCTCTTCTTTGTTGCCACCACTCCCGGATCGACTATTATGCCTCGCAAATCGCCAGTAGGTTGGCATCTCGTTATCCGACTTTATGTCCAGTGAGGCCTGGTGCCTCTCCATCTTTTCAATCTCAAAAATAAGGCTTTGAAAACTTCTCGAACTTCTTTGTCTCCTCTCTGTTTGGTGACGGCCAAGCAAACGTCAAAGTCATAGTCACCGAACAATGGTATCGATGGAATAACGTGGTCAGTCTGGGAAGCGCTCACGATCTCTAGCTGATTCTTGGGAGGTCGTACCTCCAGAGAGAAAGGAAATGATTCTACAAAAGGATCATCACGGGCAATCGAATCGTTCAATGATAAATGGTGCTCGTGAAGTACCTGTGGAGTCGAACTCGCTGCGACTTGGGGAGCCTGCGTAGTGGACTGTTTGGTTGTGGTCTCATTGTGAAGTCGACCCGACTTTGGCCGAGCCTCACTGTTGTCTCAACGGCTTCGTCGGTCTCATTTGGTTTTTCCAAATGAGTTGATGGTCCTCGGCCTTATCGAAGCGTCATCGACAATGACGAGATTGCCATGGGTGGCTCATCATCAAAGTTGAATGTTTGGCGAGTAGTCTTGAGGTCGACTTACTCGTGGTTGGAACATCCTCGGTGAGTCTTTTGGATCTCGCAATAGGGGATGACTCAAACTTCATCTTCAACCGGATCCCGGAAAAGTTACATCGGGATTATCCTGGGAGTCGTGAAGAGCACTTATCTCCTTTTTCGATGGATCAATGATGGCGGGAGGGATGTTCGTGCCTCGATCTCTCTACCCGGGAAGTCTCAACCTCCCGTTGGCCTTCATTACCTCCTGTAGTCTCAACGCAATGAGGTTCTTGGACATCCCCTTCCACAAGTGTTAGTTTGTCTTGGGGTCTTTCGTGGTGGCATCCACCGGAGTCTCAACTCCATGGATTGCACTTTCAGTGCCAGTGTTAACTCCCGGGCGGATTCCTTCATGTGCCTCGACCGCATCAGCGGCGTCATTGCTCGCAGAGAGCAGTTGGCACCTCGGCTCGAGGCAGTCTCAATTGTCCGAGCCTCGTTGATGACAACTTGCTTTGTGTATTCGTGATTGTTCCTTCTCCACTTCGCCTCCGAGATTCATTGTGGAGTCACCTGCAAAGATCCTCCGACCTTGCTGCGGTGGAGGAGTTTCCCCTCGGTGGCACACCACCGAGTGACTTGGAGTGGGGTCACTCGTCTCCGGACTCATTGTTCCCATTGAGTATGCAGCTGTTGGGGCGGTGGTAAGACACCTTCATTAGGGGTTGGCTCGACCGGGGTCCCCACAATCCCGGTTTCATCGCGAGTTCCTTAACACCTTCCTCCGAATCGAGTGGGAAGTGGTGGCGGCGACAAACAATGGCAATATCCGCACCACTCCCATGGGATCAATCTCATTGTGATGTGGAGGACTCCCCTGGTCCCTCCATCATTCTTTGCTCATGTAGGATTCTCGGATTCTTGCATTGCTTGCTGCATTTGCAACTCTTCGTGGCGGCGCAGCAGGTTCGGGATCCTCTTCACCGCCTCGACGATAGGGCGTTAAGGTGAGGATGTGTATGATCGGTGGTTCCGATAAAGGGACAAATCGGCCTTTTCACGAGCCTCACTTCCTCCGCCGCGTTTCTCCTTCTCCTTGTCCTTGAAGATGCAAGATATGCGATTTTTCTTCATCCGATGCTTGGACCACATTGGTCAATCCAAGAAAGTTCAACAGATTCCTCTTCTTCTTCAATAAATTGGTCTTTGGAACTGTTCCCTGGATCGACTCAGCTTCCACTTCCTCCACTCTCGCATGAGGCGACTTTGGATGTCCGGATAAGGTGGGGATAGGATCATCACATCATCATCATCATCTCTATCATCTTCTCCTTGATGTCCCTCGTTTCGGGGATAGAAGGTATCAAGCTTTGGTGCTCCATACCTTGGTGCATCATTGCGGGAGGGAATATAACCCTGTCAACAAAGCGGGTTTGCTTTCTCACCTACCTCTTGTGTCTCAAATTGCTCGAACTACAATTGTGTCTTGATTTGCCTCTCATTGATTACCTTCAAGCAGACTTGTCAAGTTTCGTCAACAATTTCTCGGAGACTCTACTTCAGCCAGCCTCCAGATCTCTGTTTGGTGAGTGGGCGACTCGGCCCGATTTCTCAAGCTCTAACGCTTGAAGATTCTTCTTCTCTTTGTTTGTACCGGAGGGACTTGGTTCGGATAAGGTTTCTTTTGAGTCCGGGCGGGGGGGCGTGCCGTCGTCTTCTTCGAGGAGCCGGCCGTTGTGGCTTATCGATTCTCCTTTTCTTGATGACTGGAGAGGGTATTTGAGATTCTTTTTCTCCTGCGGGCATGGGGCGGAGACACGGCTGCGGGAGCAGGTGACTCGGGCAGGGGCGGGAGTAGATTTCTTTTTCTTTCTTTGCGCAGGGGCGTGATCTGGCTTGTTGCATGAGCGACCTTCTTTTTGAGAAGGGGAGACAGTTGTATCATCAGGGTCAGCTGATTCCCCCTCACTCGTATCAGCTCTCTTAGCGTAGGCTCTCTTCTGTGCGCCAGAGAGGTTTGATCGAAACATCCTCTTGTTTACATGGAACGACTTTCCATGTCGAAGAGGGACTTCATTTACTTCCATCATTTGGCCAATCACCAGGCCGTATCCTAGGGAACCTCCAAATGTACCATCCTCCTTGAAGGATTTATTCCCAACATTCTCGGCGCATTTGTATACAAACTCGGCCCGATTCACTTTCTTCTCTTCAATGATCGCAGCCATCATGATCAACATTGCTTTGGACAACTGGTCAAAGCTCCCAAATTTGATGTTTATGCATTTGGCAACGATATCCAGCAATTTGTGGTAGTCCTCCTTCAGCAGCCTCTTATTAGTCAGATAGACTACTTTCGCAAGAAGACAATCGGACTTGGCTACTTCCTTCCGGCGTGGCCAGGTCGACATCGGCTTCATAAATTTCCGGCACTCCTTCCACCGGTAACAAGCAGTGTTCTGCCATATCCTTGGCAGTAATGGTGAACTCCTTTCCAAGAATAGAGGACTTGATGCCCTCATCGTGAACCTCAGCGTTCACGTAGAACTGTGCGACCTCTTCTACGTAGGTCATTGGGAACTCCATCGTCAAAAATGGTCTTAATCCAGATTTTTCCAGTTTCTCAGAATTCTTCTTCACGAGGATGTCGTCGGACCCTTGTTTAACCATACCATCAAAGTCGACAGTAGACCCGGTGTGGATTTGCTTTCCTACCTTGACAAAATCATGAGTAGATGCCATTTCGAGATGTTTTACCGAACGAAACTCGAAAACTAAACTGAGGATTGATAGGGTTTTGAGAGAAAACTTTTGCTTTTGCTTTCGAGAGAGAGATGAACAGTTTTGGGTAAAGTGAGTGAGAAACGGACGAAAATGGTTTAAGTATGGTTTATGAAAGGACGTGCGGGTGGTTTTTGAAATTTGATCAAGATCAACGGCTTAGATCTTGCACGCCGATTAGCATTCAAGTTCTCGCATTTAATGCGGTAGCATTTATATCCATCATAAGCTTGGTGTGCTTTTTTTTGTACACGTCATATTTATGCTGACGTCATTCTTAAAAACATTCCCGCTTAGTAAAAACGACCGCATTTTTGTCACTTTGCTCATAGATGACTCAGCTTACTTCTTAGCTGATTCAATCCTTCTTCTCTCTATTCTCCTTGTGACTCAAATTGTCGGCCTAACTCAAGATACCGGCTTTCCAATACTGGTGATTCACTTTTGAATTACGAGTTAGCGCTTTTTCCTCTTTTCATGTTTTCATCTCTTTTCTTTGAGTCTTCGAGTGTCAACTCACTCAATTAACCCTAATTCATGCTTGAGTTCTTCAAATCTTGACTCACATAATGGTTTTGTGAAAATGTCACCAACCTGTTTATCGGTTGAAATATATTCAAGGTGATGTCCTTCTTTTCAACATGATCTCTTATGAAGTGATATCGACATCAATGTGCTTTGTTCTTGAATGCAACACATGATTTTGAGTGATTGCAATTGCACTTGTGTTATCACACATAATTGGAATTTATTTTTCCTCAACCTCATAGTCTCTCATTTCTTTGTCTCATCCATAAGACTTGGCACTTGTTTGCCCTTGCCTATGTATTCTCCTTCACCGGTGTGGAGGTGGCTATTGAATTTTCCTTCTTGCTAAACCAGGAAATTAGCCTATTTCCAAGCATTTGACATGTGCCGAGGTGCTTTCTTCTGTCAACTCTACATCCAAAGATAGTCGTAGTCGGAATAACCAATTAGCTTGAATCCACCTTCCTTAGGATACCACAAGCCAACTTCTTGGCTTCCTTTCAAATATCTCAAAATCCTCTTGGCTGCGGTCATGTGGCTTTCTTTTGGAGCAGATTGAAATCTTGCACATACACCTACAAAGAAAGGTGATGTCCGCCATTTTGTGAGATAGATCAATGATCCAATAAGTGCTTTGTATCTTGTTTGATCTGAGGCTTGCCATCGCATCCATATCCATTTTGGTGATGTATTCATTGGTATTTTCACGGAAGACTTCTCTTCCATACCGAATTTCTTCATTAAATCTCTCGGTGTATTTTATCTTACTTATGAAGGTTCCATCCTTGTTTGTTTCACTTGAAGTCCAAGAAAGAATGTCACTCTCCCATCATGCTCATTTCGAATTTGCTTTGCATGAGATTTGAAAATTTATCATGACTCTTTGTTTGTGGATCCAAAGATGATATCATCCACATATATTTGAACAAGCAAAGATACTCTTCCTATCTTGAATTCAAGAGTGTTCTGTCCACTTTGCCTTTTGTGAATCCGTTCTCGTCAAGAATTGTGACAATGTATCATACCATGCTCTCGGGTGCCTGTTTCAACCCATATAGAGCTTTCTTGAGTTTGTATACTTTATCTCCAAGAGTCTTCTGCTCAAATCCGGAGGTTGTTCAACATACACTTCTTCTTCCAATAAACCATTAAGAAATGCACTCTTTACATCCATTTGATATACAATAAAGTTCTTGTGAGTGCATAGGCAAGAAACATCCTTATGGCTTCCAATCCTTGCCACAGAGCAAATGTTTCATCAAAATTTATCCCTTCTTCTTGGCAATATCCTTTGGCTACCAATCTTGCTTTGTTTCTTACCACGTAACCTTCCTCATTCATCTTGTTTCGAACACCCATTTAGTGCCAATAACATTTTGATGGGTAGGTCTTTGAACCAATTCCCACACTTTATTTCTTTCAAACCGATTGACTCTTCTTGCATAGCTTGAATCCAATGTGTGTCATCCAATGCTTGAGACATATCTTTTGGTACTATTTGTGAGATGAAGCATGTGAACATTGCTTCTTGTTGAGTTCTGGATCTCGTTTTGACACCTTCTCTTACATCTCCAATGACTAGTTCTGGTGGATGGTCTCACCATCTTACATCGGGTTGGAGTAAGTTAGCTAGATTCAGTCGTCTTGCAGCTGTGTTATTTTGATCAGCTCTCTCATCATCACTTAACTGCAAATTTTCCGGCTATTTTTGAGAGTATCTCATCTTCTTCTGGGTTTATAATTCCAGCTTTAGCTTCAACATAGGGACTCTTCGCATGGTTGGTTGATTGACTTTATCGGTTGACTCTTCAATGTCTTCTCCATTTACATTGGGCTCATCGAACACCACATGGATGGATTCTTCTCGTAACCATAGTCCTCTTGTTGAGTACTCAGAGGCTTTGCTTTCAATTTGAGTATCCCAAGAAGATACCTTCATCGACTTTAGCATCAAAAGCCTTTAAATTATCTTTGCCATTGTTATGGATGAAGCATTTGCATCCAAATATTCTAAAATATACAACATTTGGCTTTCTCCCGTCCCAAATCTCATAGGAGTCTTTGTCATTTGTCTGTTTATCATGCATCTATTTTGAGTATAGCATGTTGTGTTTATTCTTGACCCAAAATCTTTTAGGTAGTCCTGCTTGACTAACATGGTCCTTGCCGCTTCTTTAAGAGTTCTGTTCCTTCTTTCTCGCAACTCCATTTTGTTGTGGAGTCCTTTTCAGATAATTCATGACCAATACCATTTTCAATACATTCTTGAGTGATTATACCGTTGACAAACTCGGTTCCTGTCGATTTTGTCTTGATAATGGTTTGACTCTTCTCATTTTGGATTCTTTTCATCATTTGTGGTAGTTTTTGCAGAGTTTCTTTTTCTTACACATGAATATTGTCCATGTATATCTTGAGTAGTCATCTACTACCACCAAGGTGTATTTCTTCCCACTTATGCTAGTTGGTTCAACTGGACCAAATAGATCCATATATGTAGCAGTGCAATATTCTAGTTGAAGATGGACATGTCTTTTCTTTGAATGATGATTTGATTTGCTTTCCCATCCGCCCGCATCACATACACTTTACTTCTTGTACACTCGAGTCCGGAAGTCCTTCTACAAGATTGCTCCTGGCAAGCTTGTTAATTGTTTTGAAATTCGGGTGACTCGAACTTCTTATGCCACGACCAACTAGATTCGGATGTGCTCTTTGCTAGTGAGACAAGTGCTTGGTGTTGCGGTTGACCAATCTACCACATACATGTTCTTTTGTTCCGCATCCTTCCAAAGACAACTTCATTGGATTGATGTCCTTGATTTGGCATTTACCCATGTTGAATCCAACATTATAACCCTTGTCACAAAGTTGGTTGATGCTTAGCAAGTTGAAGTTGAGTCCTTCAACATATGCAACATCCGAGATTTCTAATCCATTTTTCTTGATGGATCCAAAGTGCCCCTTATTTCTCCTGGAGCTTCATTTCCTCCAAATATGACTTTTGCACCTCGACTTCCTTGAATTTTGTGATTTTTCTTGTTTCTGTCATATGTATAGAACGACCACTATCCATGTACCAGGTTCCTTGGCACTCAATTTGTTTCTTGAACCGCAATCAAAGGAATTAGATTTTAGGTACCCATACTTGTCGGGTCTGAGGGTTAGTATAATAAGATGATCCAACCAGCCTATAGCCAAATGATTTGACTCTAAGAGGTTGCCATCTATCAGTGCCATAATCATAATTAACTTTAGCAAATTGCTTGGGGTTCTAGTTCATACAAATTTGTTTCTTTTGTCCGTATGCCTGTGAATGTGTTTTAGTAATTCTTTGTATTTGGGTAGTTGTGATATCTCCGAGTGTAGTGCCTAGGTGCATAAGTGTCTTTGATGATAGCTCTTATGCCTTTGGAATGGCCTTTGTTGAGTTTTAGGCCTTTGCCATTTAAGCTTATATTCCATAGATCTTTGCCGATAGTTCACATTATTCCAATCGGCTTGGCTTGGGTAGTTTCTACCATTCCCATCATATATATTTCTTTTATAGAATTTATGGGACTTTTGGTAGCTCTGTTTCTTCTTTACAGTATTTCCTATTTGGAGTTTCTTTGAGGAACTCATTTGGATTTCTTCTCGGCTATCCTCTCAAAGACACTCAATCGGGCGCTTTCCTTTTCCTTTATAACCAAGGCCGTTTGCTTGTGATTGTGCTTTGGAATAAATGTGAGTGCACCATTTGGAGTTTTGGATTTTTGGGATACTTCATTACTTGAAGATCCTTTTTCCAAAATCACTTTTGGAGCTTGACATAGCACAGAGGAATTAAATCCTAAGCATGTCTTGTCTCCACATTCTCTTTGACTCATAATAAGGTCATCTAATGATTTAGATGCCTTAGTGAATGAGGCAATCACATTTTTGAGGTCATTCTCCCTCTTTTCTATAGTAGCTATTTCTGCTATTAACTTAGCATTTTCAGCCTTTAGACTTTTATTCTCATCAGCTATTTGACTTAGAGTACTCAGCTCCTTAGTCAGTTGAGAGTTTTGGCTCTTGAGTAGGTTGTTTTCATTATTTAGTAGTGTGTGTGAGGATTTAATGTGTTCAAAGTCTTTCATCATTTTGCCTAATGAATCATAAAGATCGAGTGGGTGATGAAGTGTGTGTGTCATGATCACTATCACTAGAACGAGTGTGATGAGTTAGAGTGTACCTCATCTTCTTGGTCGAGGTTGGTCTTGTTCCTTGGCCATTAAACAGATCAAGGCTTCTTCTTCGAGTCACTTGAGTAGTCACCACTACTACTCTGAATCAATTTGTGTCTTTTGACTTGGCTGTCTCGGCGATCTCTCTGCAGCCAACATTGCCTTTTTCTTTTCTTGTCTTCTTTCTCAAGACCTTTCTTTCCTCTTCATTCTGTATTTGTTGACTACAGGATATGGGCAATCAATGGCATAGTGACCTGGTTGTTCATGCGGTTCAAAGATAGATTTTCAACCTTTTGGTCGACTCTTTCCATTCTTGGATTGTCAGCCCTTTGATATTCAACTTTTTGATGCTCGCTCTCTTGGTTGGCCTATCTTCCTTGACTTGGAGGAGCCGAGTGTCTTCCTCGGAGGATTCACCCTTGCCTCTCTTGTAGTTCTTATTGAAGAACTTGTTAAACCTTTTAACCATCAGGGCTATTTCCTCTTGGTCAATGACTTCTTTGACCTCAGCTCTCTTGCCATCCTTAACAATTAGAGCAGCTGTTTTGGGCACAACTGTCTCCTCTTGGTCTTTTCTCCTCAGCTCAAATTCGTAGGCCTTGAGATCTGAGAATAGCTCATGGTTGGATGTCTTGGATAGGTCCATGGAATGCCTCAGTGCCATGACCTTCATTTCCCATTCAGCTGGGAGACTTCTTAGAATCTTCATACACATTTCCTTCTGTGTATATTCTTTTCCAAGTGCAGATAGCTCATTGGTAATTTCTGTGAACCGAGCATCCAGCTGATCCAAGGTCTCTCCCGCAAGCATTTTAAAATTTTCAAATTTTTGCACAAAGAATGAGATAGTTTATTTTCCTTGATTTGCTCTGAGCCTTCACAAATCAAGGTTAGCTTGTCCCAGATTTCTTTAGCCGTTTTGCATGATTTGACTTTATTGAACATGGCTTTGTCCAAAGTTTTGTAAAGAATGTCCTTGGCCACATTGTCCAAGTTATATCTTTTCCTGTCATCATTTGTCCATTCGGCTCTCGGTTTTCAACCATAAGCTGATGCGGGAGCAACATCCTCTTCACCTTCATTTGCAGCTCTCTCCTTTTGTGTTCACTTTTAAAATTTGCGGTGGCCCATCTTCTATCACTATCCACATTTCATCGTGTAATCTTTGATAGATGAGCTCGCATACGAATTTTCCAATAATCAAATTACTCAATAGTGAACATAGGGATGCGTGTCAAATTTGCTTCCATGATAATAACTTTGCTGATTAAAAGAGTTTTGAAAGATCAAATCTTGAAACAATCTTTGAAAGATTTGGAGATCTAGTTCAAGAAGAATCTGCGGAAGGCTCAATGAACCAACCTCCGATACCACTTGTAGGTCCCAAGGGGTGTGAGTGTAAGGTTTAGAAGGGGGTTGAATAAACCTTACCAACTTTTCGATTTAGTCCTTTTAAAAAGTTGAGTTAATACTTCAGGTGAGTCCTTGATGGATGACTAAGTTAGTTAATCGAGAGTTAGTCACTCAGGACTGACCGAGTTGTTGATAGAATAACTCATTTGTTTTTGACTAAAGACTTAACTCGACCGTGATATGTTTTTTGGAAGACTTAACACCCTTGAATTTGGTTAAGTTTGTTTCAATACTAGGTTCTAGCACTTTGTTGATTATCAATTGGATAGCAAATTAATCAGCAGATATAAAAGTAATATGCATAAATTAAAGTGTTGAAATGTAAATGACACAATAAGTTTTTATAGAGGTTCGAAGATGGAATAATTCTTCTACTCCTCTCTTCTCCAACTCCTAGAGGAATCCACTAAGTATTGATCAATATACAGAGTGGTTATCAGTCCAGATACAAGTCTTGATCACACAGCTGACTTGATCCTTTGGGACTCAGTCTGGAGATGCCTTGGTCACACAAATTGGCTTCTCGACGACTCGGCTTCTTCTTCCAGGCGGTGCCTTGCTACTACAGCCCACTTGCTTAAGTTCCTTGGATTTGATCACGAAGCCCTCCAAATAGCTTAAGCTTGGTTCGACCTTGAACCTTTCTACAATCCTTCGTGGAATGTAGACCCCTTGATTTTTCAAATGTTTCCTCTTCAACTGATTGAAGTTGTCTTTCCTTCACAGGTGAGTGTTGGATTGATTTCCTTCGTAATGTAGGCTTGAGGATTGAGCGTTTAATAACTTGAGAATATTTCAGGTTACAAATGTTTCTTTCTTGCTTGTATTCAATTCTCAGATGGTCAAGGTAACCTTTTCTCAAATAAACTCCTCAGCCTTTTATAGTGGTCTTTCAAAAATCTGCCTGTTGAAGAGATAGGCTTGTTTTTTAAAGTCACTTGTGGTTGTTGGCTTGTCTTGTTGCAGTTCTTGGAATTGACATTTCCTCGTATACATGATTCTTCAGCTTTTCAAAGATCTGACACAGGTGCAGTGCTTCCCATTGGTTTATTCCTTTTGTACGCTTTTGGGATTGTGCACTTTAAGAAAGGTAGTATGGAAGTATTACTTGTTTAAGTAATTCTCTTGATTTCTGTGCAACGGATCTCTTTCAGTTATCTCGACTTGACTTCATTTTCGTGCCTTCCCCAGGTGACTTGAGTCACTTCCAATCATTGGATGACTCTTTCTGTCACTTCAACTTGAGACTTGGCTATCTTGAGTTGACTTGTCGATACTTCACTGTGCATCTCAATTTGCACCTTGATCGAGTTCCTATCTTCTCTTCTTTGCCATACTCATTTTGCCTCACAATGAGTCTTCCTTCTAGTCTCCGGTTGTCTTCTTGCATGTTCGGGCATACCGACTTAACTCACTCTACCCCCTATCTATTACAATGCAATTTACAACAAAAATGGGGTGCCAACTTCCTATTCTAAGTTTTACATGGCATTCATCAAAATCTACAAAATAATTTCCCAACAATAGACAATGTTGATATAAACTAATTTAGAAATTAGACAAGTAGCACATATTATGCTTTTATAAGAACCAACAAGAGTTTGATAAAATATGTAAGTTCTAATAATCTTATAGAAAAGCTATATAAGGTCTCGTTTGAAATTTGAAAATCTGAGAGTATATAGTTGAGACCTCATTTTTAAGAAACATTTTGAAAATGAATTTTGACAATCAAGACAAGAATAAAGACACGAATATGTGCAATATTATAAAAGACAAAATAACATGCATAATTCAAGAAGAGGATAAGAGTTACCACTTTCGTCATTTCCAAGGGTTGTGTCTTTCTCATTGTTGATTATATATTCTTCTTGGAAAATGATTTTGTTTATAATGTTTTCTCCTTTGATCAAATGGCGCGAACATTTGTAGTTTATTTGATGATTTGAATTTTCTTTGACTTTTATTGCACCGAGTACCTAACATGAAATTATCTTGTGGTACCCTCAAGTGTTTGGGTCCATTTGCATTAGCTTTGAGACTTTTAGGTCTCCAATAATAATTTGACCTATTTCTAGTCTGACAAGTATTTGTCGTGTGACCACTTTTGCCACAATAAAAACATATAATAGTTCTAGAAGTATGATGATTGGCATAAACAAAAGTAGATACTTGATTCTTTTTCATATCATTGATAACATTTGGCCTATAACCAGGTCCTAATTTCAAATGATCACAACGTTGAATATCAAGAATTTTGGTCATTTTATCGGAACTCAAGTTAAACTTCATCACATCATTTTTCATGCAATAAATATCCTTAGTGAGAGTTTCATTTTCTTTTTCAAGGTTTCTAACCTTATCAAGTAGTGTAAGCACAAGAAAGTGATTCATATGAAACAAGTAAACTATCCTTTTCATTTTTCAAAGTGTTGAATTTCTTTTTCAAATTTTTGTATTTAAAATGCATGCTTTGGAATTCACTTTGAAGTCATCATAATCATCTTGCAATTCATTAATAAAGGAGATAGAAGAGTTAGAGTGTGCCTCATTGTCTTCTTCGATTCCCATTAGACATTGATCGGCTTCCTCATCATCGGATGTTGCAAGAAGCTCATCCCATGGTTTTGCTTCGGCTTTTGCATTCAAGGATTTTAATTTTCTGTGGAATTTCTCCTTCGTCCTTTGTTCTTCCTCCACTTTGGACAATCGGCAACATGGTGTCCGGGTTTTTCGCATCTAAAGCAAAACTTATTTCTTGCTTTTCTTTCCTTATTCTTATTTACAAATTTTGTATTTTTTTTAAAAAGTTCCTCATTTTCATCTTCTTCTTCATCTTCCTCATCACTTGAATAATAATTTTAAGATTTTTAGGCAAGACCTTTTGGAGTTGATCCCATATCTGGTAGGGAAGTCGATGGTTTTGAATTACTCCTTTCATTGGTATAAACTTCATAAATGAGAAGATTGCCGATAAGCTCATCAAAATTTAGAGTTTCTAAATTTTGAGCTTTCGTAATAGCGGTAACCTTTTCGGACCAAGAGGAGGGAAGAGCATTTAGAACTTTTGTGACTTTATCCTCTTCGAAAATAATTTTTCCAAGTGCAACTAAAGGATTTACAATGTTGTCAAGCCTTTCAACCATTTTAGAGATATTTTCTCCATCATTCATAATGAAATTTTTGAACTCTTTTACCAACATGGTCTTTCGAGATTGTTTCACTTTCTTTGTGCCTTCATAGATAACCTCTAATTTTTTCCAAACATCATGAGCGCGGATCGAATACCTTTAATACGATTATACTCTGCAGCGGTAAAGAACAATGAAGCATGTTAAGAGCTTTATCGTTTAAGGAGGACATTTTCTTGT
This sequence comes from Rehmannia glutinosa, assembly GCA_016081115.2. Classification (NCBI taxonomy): domain Eukaryota; kingdom Viridiplantae; phylum Streptophyta; class Magnoliopsida; order Lamiales; family Orobanchaceae; genus Rehmannia; species Rehmannia glutinosa. The sequence continues at coordinate 150,216 of JABTTQ020000398.1, forward strand.
CTTTATCATCGAACCCCTTGAGGCCTTTGGGGATTTGAGTTCCATCTTCCTTTTGCTTCATCGGGATGGATACTCCATTTATAACCATGTTCCAAATATCGAACCCACAACCTTGTAAGAAGCATTATATTCTATCTTTCCAAAATACATAATTATTGGAGTCGAAGAGAGGCAATCTATTAAATGAAGCACTGGTTGGAAGATAGCTCTCGTTCGTAGCCATGGATTTTTCCTCTTTACTCGCAATGAAAAATGAGCTTGCCAAAGAGTTCGGCTTTGATACCACTTGTTAGTCCAAGTGGCTACAAAAATCTAGATAGGGTGAATAGAATTTCCCAATTTACGCCATCTTTTTCGAATATGAAGATGATGACCAAATTAGAAATACGAAAATGTAAACAACACACGATGATTTATAGAGCTTCAAGCCACCTAGGGCCTAATGATCTACCACCCGGTATGTATGAATGGATTTCGAAAAGGAAAAAGTATATTAATAGATATCAAACTATTACAACCTTTACCTTGAAGAGCACCAAACTCTTCTTACAACTCCACATATGAAGATCACCACAATCTTCCAACTCGAAGAGCACCAAACTCTTCTTCACCTTGAAGAGCACCAAACTCTTCAACACCTCGAAGAGCAGCAAACTCTTCAACACGAAAAGCACCAAGCTTTTCAATCAAATCAACCAAACGTGTTCTTGCCAAAAGAACACTAACAAGGATTTCTTGTTTTGGATGATGTTACAAATACAATCAAGATTACACTTTAAATGAAATATTACAACTCAAAAGTGCAAGTGTAATCAAGAAGGAAAGCCTAATAAGCAAGATGTGAAAGTAATAAGCTTAGGCTAATACAATAAGAATGTTGAAAGTGAAGAACAATATATTTGCAGAGATTTTTCTTGTTGTGTTGTATTTTGTTGTCTTGTATTGATTCTTCAAGCCTTCAAGTATTTATAGGAGAGCTTCTTGAAACATAGGCTCCTCCTTGAAGATTGAAATCTGTAAAAAATTGCAAATCAAGTGGAGAAAATAGCTGTTGGAAATTAATTCCACAATTTCATGAAAAGTTGTTTGTTGTGCAATGGATAGTTTCTGCTCATAAAACCTTAGGTCGACCGGTCGACCTATAATATGAAAAATATGTTAAAAATTGAATTGCACTTGAAAAATCAACAAGTGGACCGGTCCAAGGGAGGTTGGACCGGTCAACCTCGAGTTTGACTGGTCGCCCCCTTAGGTGGAAGGGTCCACTACACAAAAAGATGAAACAGAGAAAAATTTGTAAAACACTCATCTTGACCAATTGAGACCGATCGACCACACAGGGTTGGCCTCAAGGTCAACCGGTCGGCCTAGACTGTTTTAGCTCTTGTTTTGTTTCTGTTTCAGAATTTCAACTTCAGGCACGGGTTGCCCTCCAGGACGACCGGTTGGCCTCAAAATAGAAGTGGTGTCTGATTTTTGTCAAAAACAAACTTCAAGAAATACTCTGAAAAATTTGTAAAAATCATTTAAATCGTTTTAAAGTATTTGGACAATATTTGGAGTCATTGTTTTGGTGTAAAACTCAGTAATCTGAAATCATCAAAATTAAGATAAAAACATTTATCTAACAATAATTCCCATTCTGCCATCTCCGTAAAATTGCACCACCACCTCTGTCGACCATCACCGTCGTCGCACCACCATTGATCTATGTAATAGCGTCAATCCTAGTAGGTATTGGTTTTTGTCTATATTCCAACTACTTAATAAGTAAATCCACATTGAACAAAAGCTTACAGAATGTGTGACAATGGAGACGAGAGACAATTGAACAATGACAGAGGTAACGAAGGTGAAGGTCATGTATTTTTCATTTGGTTCATTATTAAAAAGTAACACAAGTTGCCTTAAAATATATTAGATGTATTAAATAAAGGTATTAGACTTTACAGTTTTGTATAAGTATTTGTTTTATAGTTAAAAGGCACAACATTGTAGAAAAGTAACACAAGTTGCATTAAAATTTATTAGATGTGTTAAATACATTATTAGACTTTTCAAAATAAAAAGTATATGTTTCATAATTAAAAAAGACAACTTAGTAAAAAATAAGTAGCACAAGTTGCAGTCAAATGTATTAGTAGTATTAAGAAAATGTATTAGACTTTACATAACAAAATTGCCAGACTTTATATTGGTTCCATCTTATTATGTATTTTATTTCTTAGTTGTTCCAAAAATGTACTACTTTTAGGTGTAATAACACTAATAGATCCAGTGATGAGAATGAAAAAGGCAATAATGATAGAGAGCAAGGGGACAATATCATACTGATAGATGCTGAAGATAAAAATCAGTTTTTGTTTGTAAAAAAAATATTACAAATACATTCAAAAGTAATGTGTTTTATGATAAAAAAGCATGTCAAATTTTAATACATTTCCCTTGTTAATTATTTTATTTTGTTAATATAAAGACTTGACTGGTTGTCTTATTGGTATGAAGAGGAATAGTATTGAAGAAATATATACGTTGTATCGCAATCATGCTCGGCAACTTGGCTTTAGTATTCATAAAACAACTATAAGATGCAATAAAGTTGGTGTTGTGCAGAAAAGTATTTTGTATGTTCCTGCGAGGGATCTACAAGGTCCAGAAACACCGTTGAGAAAAAAAAAAGAAACATTTATAATACGCGGACAGGATGTAGGGAATCATAGAAGGCAAAGTTTAAAAATGATGGTCTTTATGAATTTGTTGACCATAATATGTTTCACAACCATGAACTCACTAGAAAAGAGTGGAGTCATTGCATCGTTCTGAAAGGGTGATTACAACTGAAAAAACTAATGCTATTGGGGAGATGATTTCTTCTAGAATGAGAGCCACTGAATCTTTTCGATACACGACACAAGATGAAGGGGTTGAAGAGTGCATTGGTCATACAATAAAGGCTCACTTGAATTTTGTGAATCGTTTCAAAATGAATTTAATAGAGGCAGGCGATGTGCAAATGCTGATTGACATGTTGTACCAACAAGATGTTGAAGATCAAGACTTCTTTGCAGAGTTAAATTAGATGATATGAGGAGACTGTGTAATCTATTTTTAAGGGATTCAATGATGAAGGAGATTTACAAGATATATCGGTATAATTTGATTTATGCTCCTTTTGTTAAGATTAATTAATCATTGGAAGAACGTAATGTTTGGTTGTGCCTTCATAGCAGATGAGAAAATCGAATCATTCGAGTGGTTTTTTGAAGTTTTTAAGAAATCAATGGAGAGTCAATACCCTATATCAATCTTTACAGATCAAGATCTAATAATTGGAAACTCAATTGAAAAGGTATATATTACTGTACAAATTGCACTTCAGTTAATGTGTAATACTTTTCTTTGTTAATATTAATACCTTACAGTGTGATGTGTAATACTTTTCATTGTTAAATGTAATGCCTACTGAACTGTCTATTTTACAAACTGCACTTCACTTTATATTTAAAAAAAAATACTTTTTTGTTTATATGTAATACTTTTATTTGTTAATACTAATACCTCCAAGTGTTATAGGTAATACTTTTAAGTATTAAAAGTGATAATCTATTTTATTTTTTATGTAGGTTTTCCCAGGAACACTTCATAGGCTATGCTTATGGCACCTCTACCAAAATGATGGCACAACTTCATCCATCATGGATCTCTGGTCTCATATGCAATTCCAAACTGATTTGCCTAAAACACAATATATTGTTGCACCGTATAAGTGAATTTATTAATAACGTTCCAGCATTTTTAAATGAAAATTTGTTTGACGTAGTAGAAATAACTCACCTCAAAGATCTATTCCCACATGTAGTCAGGGGCATTGACTTTGTTATTTATAATATCATACCTAATTCCATGCTTCCTGATAACCCAATAGAAAGTGTGATATCATTTTTCGAGCATTTCCAACCTCTCCATGACAATAGTCGTAGGATAAATTTTTGTTAAACTCCTTGTTAACAGTGTCCATGTCGATAAGAACTGCATGGGCATTAACCCAGTTTGGAGCAAAGTTGTTTTAGGAATTGTTCAATTAAGACTTAAATAAACAACCTATCTTCATGTTCCTTCCATTCATCAGCATAAATGAAGTCGTGCTGATTAACGGGAAATTTGGGTGCCATTGATAAGAACTGTGGAAGGAAAATCTGGTGACTAATAGGAATAATGTATTTTTTTAAATATATCTAGTACTTCTATTTTTCTAGGACACATTTGCTACATATCTAACACAACCTATTTATAGCAAATGTTGGTTCCTAGCAACACTTTTGTCAAGTCTCAATAATTGAAGCACCTAATTCTAGTAATAAATTAGAATTCACATATTTCCTGTACTATCTGCCAATCATTCTATAAAGTTGGTGTAGTTTTCAATAAAAGTTGGATTCCAAAAAATGCCTAGTTAAATCATCAACAGTTCACAATTTGGAGTACTAGTTTGTAATTTTTTGTGAAGTTGTAGTTCGCAGGCATCTTGTTATCAATCTTGCAGATTTGGATGAATTTTTTTACTTGACCTTTTTTAGTGAATTGGCACATCACACAAATTGTGCTCCCAAACAGTTGGTAGGGTGGATCACGCAAAATAGATATTGGTTCCCTCACATAATTTGGCAAGTGGTAAGTGTATTCAAGTATAACATATATGCTACACAACATGACACTTTATTGAAGATGTTCATGTTAATGGTACTGAATATTCAAGAGCAACCCTGAACAATGAAGACCCGAAATGCTAAAACTGATTACAAAATTTTTACAGCAAAGAAGTTTGCACGTACAAAGACAGCTTAATTATCAAATACCTCTGAACAAATCATACAACATCTATATATATATAAAAGCAAAATGGTTTCTAAAATTGTTTTCCCGCCTAAACGACACTTTCTAAAAACTTTTTCTGATTTTTTATTTTTTTTTCGGATTTTGGAATCCAAATTAATATGGTTGACTTGTAAATTTTGGTATGTATACTCAAATCAAAATTATTTGAAATTAAGTAAGGTAAAGTTCAAAATTATTTTTTTTGAAAGTTTGACCATTTTTATACGTGATCAGATCAAATCAAAATTATTTGTAATTAATTAAGGTAAAGTTCAAAATTATGTTTTTGAAAGTTTGACCATTTTTATTGATTATAATCGGATGTCCGGTCAATCTAAGTTTAGATATAGTAATAATCTAACCAAATTTCTGCAAAGATTACATTGAATCAATTCTGGATATTGATTGATTAAATACAACTTCCAAATATATCTGTAAACTTATATTAGACTTTTATAATAGGAAACATTATCAAAATTTTGATTCGGAAATTATTTAACAAAACTTAACAAATACTGAACGCAATAAAAAAATTAAAAAATACAAAATACAAATCTTTATAAAGGAAACAAATTTCAATTAGCAGCATATTTTCCACAAAAAAAATATCATATATTACAAAAACATTTTGGCAACAAAATACAAACAAGCTAGACAATAATATTCAGACGTTATATTTGGAAAGAATATCAAAATTTCAAAGATTTGATAATGATTTTACAAAACATGACAAAATAACAAAAAATTCTTAATTTCCTTAAATAATCTCCTCAGCCCTCATATAAATGAGTTCTTATTGACGGCATTTTTACGGCCTCCGAACTCTCAAATGCATGATTTACCTGTAAAAAAGTCTTTCTGTTAATTTTTCACAGGTATACAGAAATGGCATCGATGACGATGAGTTCCAGATTGGCACGTACGTATAGGAAGCCCGCGTATAATGATAGAAGCCAAACAGAGTATGTAGTGCGCATATAAAGATAGAAGCTAAACAGAGTCTGGAATGCACGTATAATGAGAGAAGCCAAACAAAGTGTGAAATGTGTTTTTGATGCTGAGGTATCAATTTTGTTTTTTATACAAAACATATTATGATAAATTAAAATAAATTTCAATTTATCTGTTCTCAGGGTGACATGATTTATGGCACTACAAAGAAGATTCATGTGTGCAATATAAGAACTGCTTGACGGAAGGTCACGTGTTATACTGATAAATACAAACAACATATGGGAAATACAAGATTATGTTTCATGCCAAGCTAGAAGTTTTTTCAGTTAGAAGACAACTCTATTCCTAGGTTTTTATACCGTTTTAAATGATTCAAGAAACTGTCAAATGTTGAAAAGGTATATGAGACCATTTTGTTCGGTAAGTAATGAAATTATTTTAGAAAAGGTAATATATGTATGCTTACATACAATTAGTAATTTTTTTGTTTATTGTATTGTACAGATATCATAAAAGAATCTATAACTATGTATGCTCAAACAAAGGAACTCGGGGGCAAGCAAACACATTGACATAACTTCAGAAGACTTGGAGTAATGATATATTTAAGTTTTTATTTTTATGTTTAATATTTGCAATTTCAGTTTTTCTTATTCAACTCTGTTTTTCATATGTTGATAAGGTTTGATTAAGTGTTTGCATGCTTCTTAGATTAATTATATAATTTACTGATTTAATTATTTTGAATATAGGTCGTGAGTTTATGGGTTAGTGCTACAATCTTTTTCATTATTAGATAATGGTGGCATCTATCAATGCAAAAAATATCCCAAAAAACTCACTCAAGTCGGAGAGAAGTTTTATTATGAATGTTGTGACAAGTTTTCTCGAAGGGGAAATTTTAGGTATTTAAATTTTATAGTATATTTTCCAGTACCAATTATTGGAACTACTTCTTTTCTACACATTTGAAGGTACAAGATTCAGTTCGAGGTTGATGATGATAGTGCGAATATATTTTAGAATGGAACACTAAATCATAATGGGATAGCAAAGAACTTGAGACGACCATAACAGTATATCAACACGAGAGACAACAATCGAATGAAAGTCTAAGTATGACTAGATCTTTTAGAAAGAAAAAAAATATTTTGGATGATTTTTTTTGGCTCGGGAAACATCGAATGAGAGACATATATATAAAAAAATAAAATTGAATTATTATCGAAAAAATATTACATCTATTGAAAAAAACGAACCTGTGTTTATTTTTTGATTAGAATGTATGAATTGTTTTGAAAAACAAAAAATGGTTTCGGATTCTGATCTATCGAAATCATGAAAATACGAGAATAAAAAATACTTCGGATTGAAACTATGCATATGTGCAGAAATCTGCTTTATATTGTGTATTTTTGTCTGTGGTATTTTGTTTAGTCCATAATGCATATTTCTTTCGATGAACTGCTGTCTTTTTTATTTGTTTTCAAGTTTTGTTTTTTTCCTAACATTGATTCATCAATCATAATCTTCAACCCGTAGAACACAAGTGGATTCAAAAGATTTCAAATAACATCATGATTAAAGCTTTAGTTTATATATTGGTTTTGTAATAAATAAATCAACTAACCTGATTTGGTTGATGTGATTTCCAGAATGATAACATCCTTGCCCGTAGGACAAGAAAAGAACCTGGAAGCATGACAAATTTTTAGTATCATCTCCAGTCACAAAAGGCCATTTACAACAGCCAAAGTAAAACAATGGCATTTGTGTATTCCTGCATTTGTCCAGTAACGTTTCAATTAAATCGAATACAAGAAAATATATTGCTATTTGAATAAATATGTAATATTTTGATTAATCATATTAAATACTTTTTAAATGTAGATCGGAATTTTGACCCATAATCTGGAGCTTTCAAGGAAAAAAATGCATATTCATCAGGATCTATATAAACACTCTCAACATTGTTTGTTATCTTCAAAAAAAATTATTTGTTAGAAACATTAAAAATATTTTAGTTAAAAAAATTCAGAAAAAACACTTTTAAAAAGTAGATCTACAATTTTGAAACCAAATATGGGGCTTTCCAAAAAAAGTTATTCTTAAAACCCCCAAAAAATATAATTATAGATAAATAATCTAAAAATACAAACATAATCATATGAACATAATATAATCGAAATAAAAACTAAAAAAAAAACTTATCTTTCTGTCGCTCGAATCGGAACTGGAGATAGATGTTGTGTTTATCATTTTGATTTTGGAGGATGAGATTTGTGAACAAATTTTTTTAAACAATTTCAAAACTCTGAAAATATTTTACTGTAAGAAAATGAATACCAGAAAATAGAAAGTGAAATGATGGAAATGAAGAATCCCTAGATGGAGACGTTTTGTGTATATCGGATTTTTTTAATTTTTTAATTTTGATAATTGATTGGACATGTGGCATTATCTAGGGTGTTGATGTATCATGCAATGGGCAGTCTACACACGTGTCTATCGAGTTTTTTTTGAATTTGTCTTTATTTCAGTTTTTAAAATATAAAAATCATTAATGGGCTTGCTTTATTTGGAATGTCCATTGAACTGGACCGATTTTTTTTATTATTAGCCTTTGTTTCAATTTTTGTAGATTAAATGTATGTAAAGGGCCCAATTGAGCTTCTGATTTGTTTTTTTTTTTAATTTACAAAAAATCATAATATATATCATAATTCAAAAATGGTATACACCTTATTCAAAATAAAAAATTATTTGTGTTATATTAATTATGCAAGAAAACGTCATCTCACGTTTTCAATTTTAATGTAATTTATATTATTAAATTCTAATATTATAATGTATGTTGTTTTTTTCAGTTAATTTTAAAAATATTTTCGCAAACTGAACAATTGACAAAAAATTATACAAATCTTATTATTATAGAAATAAACTATACACTTTATTAAAAATTAATAAAAAATTGTTTCAGTTATATTAATTATGTACGAAAAATATCTATCTGCATATTTCATTTTTACTGAAATTTATATAAGTAAACTTTAATATTATAATGTATGGTTTTTTAACAGTTATTTTTTAAAACATTTATGAAAACTGAACATATTAGTTTGTGGCGATGATGAATCCAAAAACAAACAGACAAAAAATGTTGTGCACAAAGAAATTTTCCAAAATTTGTAACTTTAAATGTGTTCGTCTAAACTGTTTTATTGAAATTTGTTTTTTTATGTTCATCCATAATGTATATCTTAAACGCATGTAATTCATACCCAACGGGTGTTCAACATTCTTCGTATCGAGAGGCTTGTTATGCTCTAGGATTGTTAAAAGATGATAGGAAATATATTGATGCCATCAATGAAGCGAGTTCCTGGGCTTCTATGGAGAATCTTAGAAGTTTATTTGCATCATTGCTTTCGTCGGACTCTTTGAGCCGACCAGAACATGTCTAGGAGAAATGTTGGGAGTTTCTTTCTGATGATATTTTATACAAACGTCGACGCCTTCTACAGCATCAAGGTATTATTTACAAAAAATTATGTTAATTACTAAAACCTTTTATATTTCTTAAAATGTTTTGTTTTATAATTATTACTATGATCTTATGCAACATATCTGGTATTGAGTGAGAACGAAATCAAGAATCTTACGTTGTTGGAAACTGAGAAATTATTGCAAAATCTAGGTAGAAGTCTGTGCGATTTTGATTGAATGCCATTTCCGGATGCTGACACTATTCATAGCAATTGAAACAAACTTATATATGACGAGATGCGTTATGATCGTGATGTTCTGTTGAAAGAGAACAAAGACCTCATCTCGAAACTTAACGATGCGCAACATAAAGTTTACTCAACGATAATGCGTGTTGTACGATCAAATAAAGGTGAGATGTTCTTTGTCTACGGATATGGAGGAACAGGAAAAACATTTTTGTGGAAGGCTTTATCTTTAGGATTGAGGTCTAAAGAAGAAATTGTACTGAATGTTGCATCTAGCGGTATAACTTCTCTTCTATTGACCGGTGGTAGGACTTCACATTCGCGATTTGTTATTCCATTGAACCCAAATCAGGACTCAACTTGCAATATCAAACAAGGGAGTCCGCTTGCTGAGCTTATTATTCGTTCTAAACTTATAATTTGGGACGAGGCACCGATGATGCACAAGTATTGCTTTCAGGCATTAGATGAGACTTTACGAGGTTTTTTGAAACTCATCGACCCAATGTTGGAACATAAACCTTTTGGAGGGAAAATCGTTGTCTTTGGTGGGGATTTAGACAGATCTTGCATGTTATTCCCAAGGGAACTCGGCAAGATATTGTCAATGCATCCATTAACGCGTCGTATTTGTGGAAAGATTGCACTGTCCTTAAACTGACTAAGAACATGCGTCTTCAGAACCTTAGTGATACCGATGATTATAAAGATTTGGCCGAATTCTCTAAATGGATCGCAAGCATTGGTGATGGAACAATCGGAGGATCAAATGATGGTTGTGCCATGATTGATATACCTGAAGATATTTGGCTCGAATCTTCAGGTGATCCGATTGCAACTATTGTAGAAAGTACTTATCCAATGTTTAAAGACGCCATTGATGATCCGACGTACTTGAAAAAAGGGCTATACTAGCTCATACCCTAAATGTTGTCGAATCTATAAATCAATATATGACGTCTTTGAACTCATCAGAGGGACATACGTATTTGAGTTCCGATAGCACATGTAAATCGGATGTTAATGTTGACTTCCTGCATGATTTGCACACTCCCGAATTTTTGAATGGGATAAAATGTTCAGGGGTTCCTAATCATGAGTTACATCTGAAGCTCGGGACTCCAGTTATGCTCTTGAGAAATATGGACCATACCACTGGATTGTGTAACGGCACTAGGCTGGTGATTACGAGGCTTGCCAAGCATGTTCTTGAAGCTAAAATTCTCACTGGAACCAATGCAGGTAATAAAGTTTTGATTCCGCGAATGACATTGACACCGTCGGATCTCAGAATCCCCTTCAAGTTCCAACATAGGCAATTTCATCTCATTGTGTCTTATGCCATGACTATAAACAAGAGCCAATGCCAATCTCTCTCCAATGTCGGGTTGTACTTGAAGAATTCGATGTTCAGTCATGGCCAGTTATACGTTGCTGTTTCCCGAGTTACGAATCGTAAGGGTTTGAAAATATTAGTTTGTGGTGATGACGATCAAATAATAAACAAACGATAAATATTGTGTATAAAGAAGTATTTCAAAATTTGTAATATGTACAAGTAGTGTTTTAATTTGAAAAATTCGTTTGTAGTCTTTGTTATTTTTTTGTGCTCATTACAATTGTTTTGTGTACCCATTCAAATTATATAATTCGATAAATCAATAACATATGATTCATGTATCATATGTGCCCATCATTACATCTTCCGTGCATCGCACGGGTCAGTACACTAGTGAATTGTAAATAGTGCATTTACATCACTAACAAACACCTTAATTAAATAGGGTTATTGATTTTTTAGTACCTGATCTATAGGCACTTTGCTGGTTTGGTACCTGACATTTTCGAGTTACCAATTTAGTACCCATACTTCACATTTTTTTATAAATTGGTACCTATTAATTTTTAAAGACAAAATGCCCCCAAGATTTTTTTTTAATTTCTGTTAAAAAGTTATGTTTTAATTAGAATTACTAAATTTAAAAAATAATTTCAATTAAGAAATAATTTATTATTATTCAAATTAAATTATGAAATTCCTAATTGTAAAAAATAAAATAAAATAAAATAATTATTTTTTACAATCGATTAAAAAAATAATTAAAAATTAATATATTAATAAAAAATTGCTATAATTTTCTTATTTACTATCTGAATTTTAATTTTTTTAATTATTTAATTTTCTTTTAATTATTAAAATTATTAACTAAACTAATTTTCTTTTTGATTAATTAAATTTTAATTTAGATTTATTGATTTACTAATTTATTGTAATTAATTTTATTTTTTCTAAAATTCTTTAATATTTTTAGAAATTTCTTTTTATTTTTTATTAATTAAATTAATTAAAATTTTAATTTATTTTATAATTTAAATAAGTATACTCAAAAATTTATATTGAGTATAACTTATGTTTTTTGGGGGTATTTTCGTCATTAAAATTGCATAGGTACTAATTTATAAAAAAAATGTGAAGTATGGGTACTAAATTGGTAACTTGGAAATGTCAGGTATCAAACTAGCAAAGTGTCTATAGGTCAGGTACTAAAAAATCAATAACCCAATTAAATATCCCAACCCATACTACTGTCTCAATATCATAATGCCATACAAACAGATGCAAAACACATTAAGAATCCTTTGAAATCATGTCTACAAAATACATACCTACATTAAGAGCGCTCATAACACACTATCATTTAAAGAGCACTACTTAGACTATCATACATGTCCGTATTTAGGCGAGGTTAGTTTTTGTAAAGAACGTATGCGACAAAGCAAACCACAAACGTAATAAATCATGATATGATAACCATCTTCTTCAAGAACTAAACTTGTTGTCAAGAAGATGCTTACTCAGTCTTAACTAACTTAAGTTTGTCCAACAACCTAGAAATTATGTTTCTCGAACGGTCACAATTATCATCGTCAATCCACTTGAAGAAGCCACACTTGTTCACCTGGTATGACTTGGTATGGTTAGAATATTTATCAATCCAATAATATCTTATTTTTGTGTGGCTACATTTAATTATAATTATAAACTTACCCCTTTGTCCGGGTAAGATATAAAATGTCTTCAGGGATTTGATTTTGTCCAGGAAGTGTGGATCCACAATGACATCGCAGTGGAGGATCATTTAAATGACTCCTACAGCGACAGGTCACATTGCTATCACTGCTAAAGGTGTCACTTTTAGTGCTCATATTTGTTGTTGCTAATGAAGTAATAAAATCGTAATAACATGTGAGTGGAAGAACATTGTAAATTTATAAATAGAGAAATCATACATATTAAAAAGCGGAGAAAATGCCATTTCTAACAAGAAAATTATCAAAGTTTAAGATGGAACGTGTGTTAACCCGAATTGGATAAGCCTAAGACCAATTAAAATGTGAACAAATTCAACTATCACATTGTATAAATTTATCTAATTATGACTAAGATAACAACCAACACAAGATAACAACAAACACAGTTATGCCAAGGTCTCAACACTTTTTAAACATTACAAACACAGATTTAGTGTAGATAAAATCAATCATAAGCCTTTCACTGTTTAATTTTAATATACTTTTAAACATCCAACACAATGCCCAAAAAATGTCAAAGAATTTGTAAAATTTCAATTATATGTTGAGAAATTGATTAAATAATAATTAATATAATTAACTTCACAGCGCCTCAATCGAATGGTTTCCTTAACATATGCATTAGGAATTGCAGGAACTCGTGATTCATTAAACATGGAATCAACAATATGTGTGACATCCAAACCCTAACTAATCCTCATACAAGAGAAATTGGAAAATCAATTGGCTATATCGTAGATTGTTATACGTAATCCAATAGCATGACATCAAAAAGAGTCCTAAAAACATAAAGCTCGGAGAGAAAGGGTTAGAGATTTAGGGATATTGACCTGTAATTTGCGACTGTGAACTGTGAGAAAAAATGTGTCCCTCTTGACCGAGTGTGATAGTTGAGAAACCAATTTATGTCCAGGATTGCACGAAATCAAGAGTATTGGCCGAAAAATTTCTCTGTTTAAAGCTCATTCATTTATTTTTCTATTTGTGCACGTCAAGGAGTGATTGGGAGGTTGCGAGGAAGAAGGGTTCTAGTTGAGGAAGAAGACTGCTTTGTTGTGGGATTAGAGGTAAGGGTATTTAAGACAATTTCTATGTTTATCCAAGGTAATCACAAAAGGCAAACACAAAATATTGATTATGCAATCAGTTAGGTTGAAACTCAATCACAAATATCAAACACAATACTAAATGGTATTATATAATCTATGAACAGTGCAATCCTATCCAATTCCAAATTTTTATCTAATCCCATCAATATTCCCAAACGAGTCCTAAATATCCTACTTGTGTCAAATATTATCTCAAGATGAACTCACCAATGACTAGTGCCTCAGTCTTGATATCTCCACCCTGCACGGAGGAACATATTTATGTAACTTTTTCGTTTGATGTTCGTGGGAGTTTGCCAAGGGTTGGATGAATCTGAAACTAGCTGTTGATGACTTCATTTTCGGTCCTTTGATCCGAAACTCGAAAGTGGTTGATCTAGAACCACGAGTTGTTGGTGACGTGGTTTACTGACATTGTTAACATATTAAATGTTTCTTTGTTTACAGACTATTTCTTTTTCTTTTTTTACAATTATGGATCTAAAAGACTAAAACATTCCTCCTACATTTGTTAAATTTTATATATTTATATCTTGTTCTGGGTTCTTTCAATTCAATACAAACAGGTTGGGTCTGATACAATGTAGTATGAAGAAGAATTAAGGTGGAAAGGACAAAAATAGAGATAAAGGAAAATAAACTGCAATTAATATAGTTATTTTATTATTTAATTAGGTTTTATGTAACAAAAACTAATTTAGAATTGAAGTATATATATTATATATTGGTCTTTAATATAGTTTGTAAAATTATAATGTCAAGTGTTGCTTGTTAAATAATGATTAATTATTATAAGTTAATCAAAGTTATTTCTACTTCTCAATGAATAATAAATTAGTTAGTTGATTAATTTTAAATTGATTTTGCAATTGAGTTATTTTATCCACCTGGACAAAATATAATATATTAATTGATTATAAAACTAAAAATATAATTTGTTTATTCTTAATTATTTTATAAGTTATTAAAGTTGAACTTTCACTTCAATTGTTAAAAATAATGGATTTAAAAGAAGATAGAGTGGTTCTGATTTGAAATTTTCTAGTTTTAATTTTAAAATTTTGTTTTAAATTATGGGTATAAAAATATTCTTTTCCATAGCACATTTAATGTTTTTATTTTTTTTTTCAATGGTTAATGAGGATTTCAGTGTTCAGAAATGAAAATACAAGTAAAAATAGGGGAAAACATTATTTACCAAATTTTTTACCATCTTTACTGTTATAGCGAGTCACCCGATTATAATTGATGGTCAATACCAAAAGTGATTAAAATGTGTGACATCTATGATCATTTTTAATGAGTTGGGAATGTGAGGTACCAAAAGCAAAAAGTAGATAAATTTGGGGTATCAATACTGAAATTATCCCTTAGAATAAATGAGCTTTTATTACCGAATTCCTAGACTATGGAATTTTTCATAGCATGTTTGATTTAGGTCCTTAAGTTATGTGCATCCTTGTAGGTACTTTCATTTAGCACATGTTTTTACTGTTACTAGAATGACTCACTGCATATTTAGTATCTATGATATGATATATATGAACATCCATTCCAATTTGTATCATTTCTAGTACTTCTGGTGCAATAAGATCAGAAATTGTGCAGTTTTCGTTTTTACTTAGTCGGCAAATACTTGGGTGCACCAAGGGGCACTGAGCCCTCTCAAATTTTGAAAAAAAATAAAGGTATTTTGGTAATTTCACTGTTTAATCTTTAAAAAAGTAAAAAAAAATAGAAAAATGGGGAAAAAAAAGTCTTTAATTATATTGCATTCTTTTTTCCTACTTTAATTGATGAGACTTAAAAAATATGAGTCTTAGTCATTTTCTCTTTTCTTGAAATTTTGTAGATTTTTTAAGCTCCCCATAAACTTTAACTTGATTTTTTGCGTTATTCTCTTGTGTCTCTATTTATTCTTTTTGGTATATTGATGTAATTGTATTTTATCATTTATTTTTGAATATTTGATGTGAGTGAATTAATACAATGATCTAATCTAAACTTCTACTTATTTTAAATGTGATGTATTGTTTTTCATTTTAATATGTGGTAATGGACAAATTGTCCACTTATACTTTGCAAAAATGAAAAATAGTCATATTTTTCGAAAATATATTTTTTAACTATTTTGATACGGTCATACCCTTCTTGTGTTCTCTGATAAGATATTTGATTATATTTCCAAAAATTGATGTCGTATTTTTGGTACCGAGTCATGGACCAATCACTAGAAATAAAAAAAGAAAAAGACAAAGTGGAAATTTGAACTCAAAAAATGGCTAAAAAACGGATTTAAAACTATTTTAATATGGAGAAATTATCAAAAATCCAACAAATTCTTTTTATATTAATATTAGTTGGGCCCCACTACCCGAAATTCCTGGCTTCGTCACTGCGAGTAACTATGGTTTTTATATATATATTTCATAGACACGGACTCAGTTTAATTTATACATTGTAATTTCATATGACTTCTCATCATTATATTTCATTAGCTATATCATATATGATACTACATCGAATTTTGATGATAAACTTTAGTCGCCTATTCCTACAAGTTATTTTCGCTACACATTTTATCCTGCAATTTCTAAGTGAGGTCACCTTATTCATATGATTCTTGGCAAGTACTTGTGATAGAGTAGCTATGTAATTATTGAAAATCGCTGCTAAATTATGAATCATGGTCAATTTGGCTGATGAAGTTCTTTGAGGAGTGGTTATTGAATTTGAAAGTATATCCATTTTTCCTTTCCATCTTCCTTCCCATTTTTGGTTTGGAGGTATGTGCATTGAAGATTTCTTTTCTTGCAGCTAGGTTGCTTCACTACAAGGAAAGTTAATGCTTTGGAAGAGAGAACTTGGGTTAGTTGCTTAATTAACTTTCATTCAATCCATTATTGCGCAAAGACTATTATTTTGTAATATATTTGTTACAGTTTAAGGTTTGTTCAAAGATGACTTCCCCTGCCAAACTGTTTCAATTTTGGAGGACATTCTTTAAACTGTTTGTTACAAGAATGTTTTAATCTGTTTATTCAAGTACTTATTTTTATTTTCTTTATGGTAATTCTTGTAGTTTATGGACACATAAAATAGTTGTTGGAGTTGATGTAGGAGGCTACTACTTGGAGCTACTATTTTGAGTGACATACCATCCGTACATCATTGGCATAAAAACAAATATTATTATTTGGGCCTTTTATTTTGGCTGATGAACTTTATGTATAACTGATGTTAAATCATTGTTACTTTGGGTGCTTTATTTTGGTAGAGGACATTACGTATAACTGATACTAAATTATTGTTGTTTTGGGTATTTTGTGACATTGCATTATGAACTACAATTTGAAATAGTTAATTTCATAATTCATTCTTATTTTATAGGTTTAATTTGTGATTACAGTAGTAAAAACCAAAATATGCTATGGCATATCTCACATTCAAAGTCAATAATTTTTCATTGTTGCAAAAATTGGTGTGGTTGAGAACAAAGACAATGGTGTATAACTGTTGCAGAATTATTAATGTTTACGTAAACGACAACATCTTTTATGCATTGCGAAACTGTTGTCTTTTTTCTAAACAATAATAGTTTGTTTTTGTTGTCATTTAGTACTCCTATTTCAACAACACATTCTACAGTTTTTTTTTCTTTAATAGACAACGGTGAAAAAATGTTATCGTTTTGAACTTTTCTTATAGTGATTGGAGAAAATTGGCCATGTGTATTGACACCTAAAAACCACTTCAATCGTCTATCGCAATCAATATGAACTGAAACTTCACAACCCGCATGGGCAAAAAACCTCATCTCAATATCATAAAATGAAGAATCAACGTTGCAAAGGTCTTGAAATTGCGAATATAGCTCTTCATATGACGTATCGACAGTGATTAGAAGACTTCTACACTGACATTGTCATTATTTTCTCTCATCAATACCCATTTGCTATCTTCATTGACAAGCTCGTCAAAATAAAATACAGTTTCCAAAATGGTGGAATCATGCCTGCACTTTAAAGAAAAAAGTGTAAGATAAAAAAAACTGTGTTGTATAAAAGACCCTGCACTAAAAAAAATGACCCAAGTCGACCAAGTCGTTTATTTTGAATCAGCCAAAAACAACTCAATAAAAAAAAGATCAAAAAATAACCATAGTCGTTTAATGGTCTAACCAACCCAAAACGACCAGAGTCATTTTGTTGCAAAACTTTTATCAGCATATTTTGGTTCGTCTATTCAACGTAGTAATAATAAAAATATGTCACAATCTCAACCAATATGATAATGTATAACTAATAGATGATATTTACCTCCAATAAGTAGTCGAAATGCTCAAAACCGTAGTAGTAGCTCAAGTTTGAAGAAGCCCGTTGTGAGAAATAATCGAGGGATTGAGGTCAATTTTGTTAAAAAAAGAATGAAGTCAATTTTGTGCTTTAAAATATATAAAAGGGTATTTTAACTTTTTGAATGGAAAGCCTTAAAAGTATGTTTTTCGAAATATTTGGCTAACGCAAAAACTCCTGTCAGACCGTCTAACGGGTCTGACCTGTTAGACGGATCTGACCCGCGGATCCGGTGGCATTTCCGTAATATTAGCAGTGGGGTTGTAGTAGTTTTCAGGGAGCACCAGTATTAGCAGTCCTTCTGAAATATATTAGTCGTCCTTCTAAAAAGTATTGATAGTTCTTCTGAAATGTATTGGTAGTTTCCTGAAGAGTTTTTTAGTATTTCTCCTAAATATACTCCCGAAATGTATTAGCAATCCCTCAAAAAAGTATTAGTAGTTCCTCGAAAAAGTATTAGTAGTTCCTTGAAATAAATTAAATTTTTCTCTCGAAATGTATTAGTAATCCTTTTGAAAAGTATTAGTCGTCCTTCTAAAAAGTATTAGCAGTTCTTCTGAAATGTATTAATAGTTCCCCTGAATATAATTAAGTTTTTCTCCCGAAATGTATTAACAATCCTTCTGGAAAGTATTAGTCGTCCTTCTAATAAGTATTAGCAGTTCTTCTGAAATGTAGTAGTAGTTTCCTGAAGAGTTTTTTAGTATTTCTCCTAAATATACTCCCCAAATGTATTAGCAATCCCTCAAAAAAGTATTAGTAGTTCCTCGAAAAAGTATTAGTAGTTCCTCGAAATAAATTAAAATTTTCTCCCGAAATGTATTAGTAGTCCTTCTGAAAAGTATTAGTCATCCTTCTAAAAAGTATTAGCAGTTCTTCTGAAATGTATTAATAGTTCCCCTGAATATAATTAAATTTTTCTCCCGAAATGTATTAACAATCCTTCTGAAAAGTATTAGTCGTCATTCTAATAAGTATTAGCGGTTCTTACGAAATGTAGTAGTAGTTTCTGAAGAGTTTTTAGTATTTCTCTTAAATATACTCCCCAAATGTATTAGCAATCCTCAAAAAGTATTAGTAGTTCCTCGAAAAAGTATTAGTAGTTCCTTGAAATAAATTAAATTTTTCTCCCGAAATGTATTAGTAGTCCTTCTGAAAAGTATTAGTCATCCTTCTAAAAAGTATTAGCAGTTCTTCTGAAATGTATTAATAGTTCCCTGAATATAATTAAATTTTTCTCCCGAAATGTATTAACAATCCTTCTGAAAAGTATTAGTCGTCCTTCTAAAAAGTATTAGCAGTTCTTCTGAAATGTATTAGTAGTTCCATGAAGAGTTTTAGTATTTCTCATGAATATACTCCTGAAATGTTTAGTTGTCCATCGGAAAAGTATTAGTAGTTTCTCGAAAAAGTATTAGTAATTTCCTAGAGAGTATTTTAGTAGTGCTCCTACAACGTATTAGTTTTTCTTATAAAATGTATTAGTATTTCTCCATAAAAGTATTAGCTGATACTAAGACTTGTATCATTTAATACAATATTCATTCTTCATTCATATGACATTTATGAATTATATATGCAGGTTCTAGTAATGAAAATGACCAAAGAAGCACAAAAGGATTGAATCTCTCTACTCCTCTCTTCCATTATAAATGACAATATTCATATTCTTCCTTCAAAGCGATTCTCAATCTGTAAATCCGTTCAAAAACTTTGTAAGTCCAAGCGGCTACGATAATCTAGAGGGGGGGTGAATAGATTATCTCCATCTTTTCGATTTCGCCCTCTTTTTAAAACCGAATGCTCAAATACAATAATAAAGGTGCGGAATATAAACAACACACGTCGATTTAAAGAGGTTCAACCCACCTAGGGCCTAATCCTCTACCACCCCAGTATATCCGGGATGGATTTCAAAAAGAAAAAGAATTTTATTAATTACCAAAATTAATACAAATTCAACTTACAACACCTTAAAGAGCACCACACTCTTCTTCAACACCACCTTTGAGATTACCACAATCTCTTCTTGAAGATTACCACAATCTTCAAACGGCACCTTGTGAAGATTACCACAATCTTCACCTTGAAGAGCACCACACTCTTCAACACCTCAACAAGAAGATTACCACAATCTTCTTACACCTAACACTTAGTTCACCCAAGTGTGTTCTTACCACAAGAACACTCACAAGGATATCTTGTGTTTGAATGACGACCACAAATTCAAGATTACAACTCGATAATGAATAATACAATTGAGTGCAAGTGTAATCAAGAATAGCCTAGACCTCAAGAATGTGAAAGTGAATAGCTAGGCAAATTACAACAAGAAATAAAAAATGTAAGAACAAGTGTATTCTTGAGTGTATCTTGTTGTGTTGTAGTTTTCTCTCTTATTGTGTAGCTTCAATTCTTCCTCTATTTATAGAAGATGTCTTGTACATGATAGGCTCCTCTTGGGGACATGAATTACGTAAAAATTGCAAGACAATTGAAGAAAAGAGTCTGTTAGAAATCAATCCCACAATTTAGGGAAAAGGCATGTCTTTGCACAACGGTTAGAATTTTCTTTGTCAAACTTGGGCGACCGTCGCGCACAAATAGGCGTTGGAAAATGAGAAAACATATTTACCGCAGGCGGCGGTCGGGAAGTCCGGCCGTCGACCTATGTCCATGTCGGCGGTCGAAAGCGTAACCAAAAACGAGTCGAGAAAGTTACGCTTTGAGAAAATGCTCCCAGTGTACGGTCACCCACTTGATCGGCCGTCGGCCGCGACCGGTTGACGCGCCGATCGCCGATCGACCTGCCGGTCTACCACCCTGTTGACCGGTCAACCTGCCTTTTTTAGCAAATAGTTTATTCACTGTTTTTCACAATTTTCAGTGTACGGGATGCCCTATAGAGGCGACGATTCGCCTCAAAACAAAAGTATTGTCCAATTTTATATCGAAAAAAACTTCAAGAAATACTCCAAAAAATAGTAAAAATATTTTAGACCGATCGGGAGTATTAGGACAATATTTTAGAACCATTATTTTTGGTGTAAAAATACATTACCAAAAAAATCATTAAAAGTGTTGTCCAATTTTGTCGAAAATAAAACTTGAAGAAATACTCCGGAAAATATTAAAACCATTTTAAATCATTTAGGAGTATTTGGACAACCTTTAAAACTATTGTTTTGGTGTAAAATCAAAATCATCAAAATCATGATAAAACCATTTATCAAACAATCTCCCCCTTTTTGATGATTACAAACCAAAACAATTTTAACGAGGTCGATTTTGAAAACAAAACAATTTTACCGGTTAAAGAGAACTATCCGTTGTGAGCGACAACATTCCGTGCAATAAACACAAGGATGGGAGTAGAGAGATTATCAAACACATATAGCAAATGCTCCCCCTATCAACATGCACAACAAGAGTTATATAGAAGCAACTTAAACATAAGCTAAAATATTAGCTTTTCGATATTGAGCTTAAGTATCAATAACTTAAAAGCTCCCCCTGTCAAAGATACATCATTAGAACCGTATATAAGTCCATACTACAACCAATGGACCATGATTCATACATAACCATAATGCACCAAGTGGACTAAATATGATCCACAACTTATGGCTTTATGAAGCCATAGCTTATAGCTTCTTTTCGTTAAGCTTATCTTAGCTTTTATTTAGCTAATGAGCTTATAACCTGTTTCTCCCCCTTTGGAATCATCAAAAAGAATGTTAGCACGATAAATACATCATATATTCTTAACAAAGTGCGCAAGTAAACCGATGTATCGAGCTATTTTGAACATTGAAGCTTTTAAACCAAATAGGAGGGAAGAGTCGAATTATACGACTTGTAGAAGCTTATGAAATATCATATGATAAGCAAAACATGATCTCTATAAATATATAAGACTTTTGAGATCGAGAGAATCATGTAGGTGATGAATTTTTCATTGAAACATTTTATCGAACACTTGGCGGGCGTCAAAATTAGAAAATGATATATATAGCCCTTGTAAATGAAATCAAGCCAAGTTTTTTTATCACCAAATACAATTTAACAAATATCAATCATCAACAATCAATAAGCTCATCACAAATATATATGAATTGCATCAAGAAAAATACATATAAGCCACAAACTCAAGGGTTCAACCCAATTGAGCTAAAGAAGTAGAATTCTTACCATTCGATCGGTAAAGATGAGCAACAATGATGATAACCGAGCTATGTAGTCCCCAAAATATATAATTCATGCATCAAAACTCATTTGACGTGAAATGTGTGTGAAAATTGCAAAGGAGACGAAAAATGAACCAAAAGAGCCAAAATGGCTAAGTCCGGAAAGCGTAACGTTTTTAACAAGGAAAATCATCAAGGCGACCGGTCGAGCGCGGGCGGCGCGATCGGCGGCATGGGCGACGGTCGGCCTTGCCCGATCAATATTTGTTT
This sequence comes from Rehmannia glutinosa, assembly GCA_016081115.2. Classification (NCBI taxonomy): domain Eukaryota; kingdom Viridiplantae; phylum Streptophyta; class Magnoliopsida; order Lamiales; family Orobanchaceae; genus Rehmannia; species Rehmannia glutinosa. The sequence goes on from JABTTQ020000398.1 coordinate 172,793, forward strand.
GAGTTCTGTTTAAAAAATCCGAAGTTTGATCCAAAAATCCGATTTTTCGCCCCTAAGTTTTAAAACGTGCAAGATGCAAACGTAGACCTCATTCAATATACATTATGTCATAATCAAGCTCGAAATGAGGTAAAATACTCGGCGGTAAATGATTAAAAAGTCCGCGAGTTAACTTTGAGACGGAATTAAACACATCTCAAGTTTTTGATAAAAACGCAATCCCTTAAAAATATATCGAATCTCAATATCTTTAGTTCGATTATGACGAACCAAATTTTGAATACGAATAACCGTATAATAGATACCGAACTTGTTATCCCGAAAAAAATAAGAACGTTTTAAAGCTTTGGATACAACAAGTCATAAGAAGAAGTGCTTTTCAAATATTTGAAAATTTCTTTTAATGGCACTTTAATGAGATTCATTGGGATAATTTTTGAAGTCGAGCATATAGACATAAGGTATATGGAATGTCGATTCTATAGGAATAATACAAGAAGACATACCTCGAATTTGTTTGTCAACCGACATGCCTTTCTCAATCTTTGTCAATCTCTTCATTGATAGCCATAGAGGTTGGAATGATTCTTCCTTCTTCAATGCCTAACTCCTTCAAGAGTTCTTTTGAAATGTAACCATCTACTTGGCATTGAATGATTTGAAGTCCAAGCAAGAAATCATGCTCATTTCAAGTACACCTTGCATCAACTTAGAAAACCATATCTTGCACAAATATTCATTAGTAGCACCAAAAATATTCTCATAAATATGCACAAGTTTAAACAATATTGCCCTTTTTCACAAACAAAAGAGAGTAGTATCAACTTTACCTTTTGTAGAATCATTTAGCAAAAATAGCTAAGTCTATCATACCATACACGGGTACTTGTATTAAACCATACAAGGCCTTAAAAACAATCATTTGGCCTAGAAAAATTTTAAACCGGGAGGTTGTTTTACATAGACTTCTTCTTGAATAAAACCATTTAAAATTTTGGATTTAACATCCATTTGGTAAAGCTTGAAATTTTCTTAAAACAAGAATGGGCAAGTAAAATGCAAATAGCTACAAAATGTGCTATGAGTGCAAATGTTACATCAAAATCGATTACCTTCTTCTTGAAAATACCTTCGAGCTACTAACCTCGCTTTAGTTCGACCAATGTTGCCTTGGTCATCGAGTTTGTTCCAGGAATACCCTTTTTATCTTCTTCATCACTATCATCATAGGGCATCCAATTGATCTAAGGTGTTCATAATAGAACATTTACATCCAAATATTTGGAGTACTTCATTTCTCATCTACACAACTTAACAAACTCATTAACGGCACGCTTATACAAGAAAAAATAGCCCAAGTGTAAAAACATGCTTCAATCATCAATCACAAAATTTCTTGCAAAAAGAGCATAGTAGGAATAGACACTATATATATAGATCATGAAGCAAGAAACACATACTATGCATTTAGAATATCATCAAGAGTCTAATAAATCATGCAAGTTCAAATAAGCTTAAGAAAGCTACAAAAGGTCTCTTTTGAAATTTGAGAATCCGATAGCATATAATTGAGACCTCATTTAAAAAAGTATTTGAACAAAAGTTGACAAAGCAAATATGTGCAATCAAATATCGAATAATGCCTTTCAAAAAATCTAAAAAATCCTCTTAATGGCATTTGTATGAAATACTATGAAAAACAAGCACATAGGCACATGGCAATACATATATCGAGTCTATAAGAGTAAGAATAACACAAGTAAACATACCTCGATAATTTATGCCTTTTCTTGACAAATAATGACGAAAATGGCCATTTGTGAAAATATGTAAATCCTACACAATTCTTAAAACAAATCTAGCACAAATCATAATGATAAAAGTGTAGGCTTAGAGATATCACAAGTAAGCTCATGCCATAAAAATCCATAAGAGATGATAATACACTTTAGTCTACAAAAATGCACAAGAGTTTTAAAAACATCATATGAGGTCTTCTTTTTCAAAAACAATTTTAAAAGCACAAATATATATTGAAGACCTTAATTAACAAAATAAATACTTGAAAACTCATTTGCAATATAGGCACAAATAAAAACATGCATACTAACTAGATAAAATGCATATTTTAAATGGGGAGATACGGTTTACCAATTACGCCATTTCCATGGGTTGTGCCGTTCCCATTGATGATATCTTCCCCTTGAGAAGTCACTTTGTTGATTATGACTTCTTTGATTACTCCATTTCCAAAGTTTGTTGCCTTCCCATTGTTGATAGTCTCTTCTTTTTTGAAAATCATCTTGTTGATGATGTCTTTGCCATTTCCAAGGATTGTGTTCTTCCCATTTTTGATTATACGCTCTTCTTGGAAATTGGCTTTGTTGAGAGTAGTTTCTCCTTCTTTGATCAAATGAAACGTTCATTTGATGTTTTTTCTTAGTGGCATGAATTTTCTCCGATTTTTTGCTTTGCCGGGTACCTAATAGCACATTGTTTTGTGGTACCCTCATGTGTTTGGGTCCTTTAAGATTAGCTTTGAGACTTTTAGGTCTCCAACAATATTTAGAGTTATTTCTAGCCCGACAAGAATTAGCCGTATGACCCTTTTTGCCACAATAAAAACAAGTAATAATTCTAGGAGCATAATGACCAATATGCATAGTGACTTGATCCTTTTTCATATGATTAACAACATTAGGCTTATGATCAAGTTCCTTATCACAATTATGAATATCAACAATATTGGACATTTTATTGGTACTCAAGTTGGATTTTAATAAATCCTTTTTCATGTAATCAATATTCTCAACAAGAGTACTATTTTCTTTTTCAAGGTTTCTAACCTTGTCAAGTGTGGTGGTGTGAGCACATGATAGTGATTCATAAGAGGCAAATAAACTATCCTTATCATTTTTCAAAATATTGAATTCCTTTTTCAAATTTTTGTATCTAACAAGTAGGCTTTGGAATTCATTTTGAAGTTCATCATAATCATTTTGTAAATCACTATAATCATTTTGAATGACAATATCATAGGAAGTAGAGGGTTTAAGACATACCTCATTTTCTTCATTGATGCCCATAAAACAATATTCAACTTCTTCATAATTGGAAGTTGTAGGAGGCTTATTCCTTAGATTTGAGCTTGTATGATCTTGAGAAGTAGATGCTTTTGTTTGACTTCTTTCATTTGCAAATACTCCATAGATGGCTTCTAATTTTTGCCATACTTCATGTGCGGACTTTATTCCTACAATATGTTCATTTTCTAAATTAGTAAATGAACAATACAAAATATTTAAAGCCTTACCGTTTAAGGAGATGATTTTCTTTTCTTCATCATTGAGCTTTTTGAAGCCTTTTGAGGTGTAAGGTGTATCTTTCGTCGGAATGGATTCTCCATTAATGACGGTGTTCCAAATGTCGAACCCGCAACCTTGTAGATAACATTCCATTCTTTCTTTCCAAAAATTAAAGTTCTTGGAATCAAATAGTGGTGGCTTGGTGGTGGAGGTGCCGGATAGATGAGCTTCGTTCGTAGCCGTCGATCGTTTCTCTTCACTCGCGATGTGAAACGAGCTTGCCAAAGAGTTTGGCTCTGATACCACTTGTAAGTCCAAGCGGCTACGATAATCTAGAGGGGGGGTGAATAGATTATCTCCATCTTTTCGATTTCGCCCTCTTTTTAAAATCGAATGCTCAAATACAATAATAAAGGTGCGGAATATAAACAACACACGTCGATTTAAAGAGGTTCAACCCACCTAGGGCCTAATCCTCTACCACCCCAGTATATCCGGGATGGATTTCAAAAAGAAAAAGAATTTTATTAATTACCAAAATTAATACAAATTCAACTTACAACACCTTAAAGAGCACCACACTCTTCTTCAACACCACCTTTGAGATTACCACAATCTCTTCTTGAAGATTACCACAATCTTCAAACGGCACCTTGTGAAGATTACCACAATCTTCACCTTGAAGAGCACCACACTCTTCAACACCTCAACAAGAAGATTACCACAATCTTCTTACACCTAACACTTAGTTCACCCAAGTGTGTTCTTACCACAAGAACACTCACAAGGATATCTTGTGTTTGAATGACGACCACAAATTCAAGATTACAACTCGATAATGAATAATACAATTGAGTGCAAGTGTAATCAAGAATAGCCTAGACCTCAAGAATGTGAAAGTGAATAGCTAGGCAAATTACAACAAGAAATAAGACAATGTAAGAACAAGTGTATTCTTGAGTGTATCTTGTTGTGTTGTAGTTTTCTCTCTTATTGTGTAGCTTCAATTCTTCCTCTATTTATACAAGATGTCTTGTACATGATAGGCTCCTCTTGGGGACATGAATTCTGTAAACAATTGCAAGACAATTGAAAAAAAAAAGAGCTGTTAGAAATCAATCCCACAATTTAGGGAAAAGTGTCTGCTGCACAACGGTTAAATTTTTTTGTCAAACTTAGGGCGGACCGGTCGCAAGACAAATAGACGTTTGAAAATGAGAAAACACATTTACACAGGCGCACGGCCGACGGGGGTCCGTCGACCTTTATGTCCAAGCCGGTCGAAAGCGAGTAACCAAAAAACGAGTCCAGAAAGTTCTGTTTGTAAAATGCTCCAGTGTACCGGTCACTGCCCGGCCGACGGTCGACCGCGACGGCCGACGCCGGTCGGCCGACCGTCGGTCGACCGCACCGGTCTACCACCCTGTTGACCGGTCAACCAACCTTTTTTCAGCAAATAGTTTATTCACTGTTTTTCACAATTTTCAGGTACGGGATGCCCTATAGGGCGACCGATTGGCCTCAAAACAAAAGTATTGTCCAATTTTATATCGAAAATAAACTTCAAGAAATACTCCAAAAAATAGTAAAAATATTTTTAGACCGATCGGGAGTATTAGGACAATATTTTAGAACCATTGTTTTTGGTGTAAAAATACATTACAAAAAAATCATTAAAAGTGTTGTCCAATTTTGTCGAAAATAAAACTTGAAGAAATACTCCGGAAAATATTAAAACCATTTTAAATCATTTAGGAGTATTTGGACAACCTTTAAAACTATTGTTTTGGTGTAAAATCAAAATCATCAAAATCATGATAAAACCATTTATCAAACAAACTTGACTTTTTGGAAGCATTGATTTCATATATAAATGAGCTTCAGAAAGAAATTATGCTCAATTCAAAATACCACTAGGTTTCTGAATATCAACCGGGCCTATATTTTTTTTTTTTTTTGTTTAAAAATATTTGAGCATGAATCATAAAAACTAAATAAATACATCATTCAAACATAAATGAATAGTAAATACATGCAGAAAGATTAGAGCTTCCACGCCATGAAAGCGACGGCGACGAAACCAGCGGCAGCTGTTGCAAACCCTAGTTTATTTAAAACGGCGCCGTTTTGCGAGGGTTGTGGAGCGAGATCGAACGACGGAAGCAAGGCGACAGAAGGAGATGGAGTGGCGGGCGATGGAGGTGGAGGCGGTGGCGGGTGAACGCGGCGGGAGACGGAGATGAAGCGGTGGAGTCGACTTTGTCGAGAGAGAGACTCGGTGATTTAGCAGCGACGGGAGACGGCGACTGTGCGTCGGGGGAGAATGAGCCGCCGCGAAACCCAAGATACACGCCGCCATAACGAGCAATAGAAGCACACAATGGACTTTGTGTGTGTGGTTTTCATGTTAGAAGAGAAATAGCAGTTTTCATACCTTTTTCTCTTTTTTTTGCGGATCCGGGTTAGACATGCGATATAGGTAGGATATTTAGACCGTCTAATGGATCTAGATCCGTTAGATGGTGTTAGCAATTAGGTCACGTAAGCCACATAATATAAGTGAATCAGAATTACCTTAGCAGCGGATGAATTGATTCACTTGGATCTACGACTCGCCTACAAGCCCTCTTCGTTGATGTGTATAATCCACGTACACCAACGCCCTTCGCGTATCACGAACTTCTTGTACTTCGAACGGGGTAGGCTAACATCCTTCTCGCTCCAATGGATCTACCAGAGTATCCACCGAATAAACACACACCTTAGACCCTTGAGATTTGGTGATGCTCCAAGAAGAAAACCGTAGAGAGAAATTTTAGAGAGAAAGTTATTCTTCTTCTATGAGGGGACGTTTTTTCTAAGTTATCTGGTAGTAGGGAGAGATATCAATATATAATCTCAATCCCTTATTTATGGTAGAGTCCTAATAAGAGAGGTTTCTAGATAAGCCTCATCCAAATAGGACTCCACAAATATGGATGCACTCTATTGCACCCAATATCTCCCACTCATACATATTTGACTCGACTCATTCGAATCACATCCTCATGATTCTCATCTCACGTCTCTTCTTTCATACAGGGAATAAAGTGTGCGGCCGAGCGAGAAAAGGAACTATTGAGGAGAGTTATATTAAGTCATCACCTTACTAACATAACTCGCAACTCCAAAAGGAACTCGCTATGTACCCCAAACTATGTGGTTGCACCAAATCGGCATCTCTCGATCCCTCATATAATAAGTAGAGCATGCTTGACTCTCAACTATGTATCTATGCTCATGACTATGTCAAACGCATTTTTGACTTAGTCGGCCGGCCTATGAGCCATAGTACAAAGATGCATTACCAACTTAGTTTTTTCTCACTCATGTCAATCGCCTTGGTCTTAATGACTTTCCTAGTCATGCTCCGGCTGCACCGCATCACACATGGTCATTGGATACATGCTAAAGTAGCATCATTAAGCTTACACCTCATGGCACGACCCGAGTCCCAAAGGGTACTAAAAACACGATAAGGGCTCACGCAGATGCGAAGCAAGGATCCATTCATCACTCCACTTATGAGGTCGTCTCAAAGCACATGTAGTATGCATACATGCTATGATGGAGCTCCCACCAATTTGGGCATGTCACACTCTAAACATCATACAAATCTTAGTCAATCATTTTGTTCAGCGCCCGACTGCGTCTTGACTACTCGTTGTCACTCCCAAAGTGTCATACGATAGTTCACACATTCGGACTATAAATGTGCATTTATGAAGTTTGGACATACTTCATAATCGATCAAGTGTGATCTCATCTTGGCCTCATGCCAAGGCGACTATATTTAAACTTAAGCCTTCCACGTTGTTCCGAGCGTGAAGGCGATCATTCGCATCCCCTGGTTGGTGCGAAAATGATCTACGAGTCTCATCCCGCTCGCTTATCAGCGCCGATGATTGCCCGTGTGAGTGGGTCAATCTAAGCCTGGTGACATTCATATCTATCATTAGACACAGTACACTAACAAATAATGAGAAATAAAATTTCATTAATCAATAAAATGTTCATACAGGCCCATAAACTCAAATCCTACAAAGTCCCATACTTCTAACATGCCTTTGGAACAAATCTCTACGCAAAGGCTTAGTAAAAGGGTCAGCGACCATATCGCTAGTAGGAATATGCCTGAGAACAACTTGACCTTGCGCAATGCTCTCTCGTATAAAGTGATATCTGGTGTCTATATGCTTAGTCCTCCCATGGTACTTGGGATCCTTAGCATACGCTAGTGCAGATGTGTTATCGCAATAGACAACAACTGCATCATCAACGTGCGCCGTAATGCGCAGACTCTGAAGAAATCTTCTCAACCAGATTGCCTCTTGATCGCCGACGTACAAGCAACATATTCGGCTTCCATGGTGGATAAAGAGATACAAGGTCGCTTCTTGCTACACCAAGTGATAGCGGCGCCCTAATAAGAATGCATATCCCGATGTGGATTTGCGCTCATCTTTATCCGCTGATCCATCAGCATCACTATAGCCAGTTAGCTTCAAACTACCTCCATGGTAGCACAAAGCAAGATCACTTGTTCCTTTCAAATATCTAAGTATCCTTTTGACAGCAGCCCAATGGTCGCGCCCAGGATTACTTTGATATCTACTCACCATTCCAACTGCAAAGCATAAGTCCGGTCGAGTACACATCATTGCGTACATCAAACTCCCGACTGCACTTGCATATGGAACCTTAGCCATGCGTTCCTTTTCTTCTTCTGTTTTTGGGCATAATTCTTTGCTAAGAACACAATTTTTGTCCATGGGTGTGTCAACGGGATTAGCATTTTCCATACGGAAACGTTCTAGTATCCTCTTGATATAAGTCTCTTGAGACAAACACAAGAGTTTTCTAGAACGGTCCCGGTGTATCTTAACACCAAGTATGTATTCAGCTTTTCCCATGTCCTTCATCTCAAAAGTAGAGGACAGCCACTTCTGAGTGGCGACAATCATCTCCATGTCATTTCCAGCCAACAGAATGTCATCCACATATAGTGAGAGTATCAAAAAAATCCTCCCACTTCTCTTGACATACACACAATGGTCTTCCTCGATCATCGTAAAGCCTATCTCGATGATAGCTCGATGAAATCGATGGTACCATTGTCTGGACGATTGTTTCAGCCCATAAATAGAACGTTTCAAGCGACATACTTTGCGCTCTTGCCCTATCTGCTGAAAACCCAAAGGTTGATCCATATAGATCTCCTCGTCCAGCTCTCCATTGAGAAATGTTGTCTTTACGTCCATTTGAAATAATTCCAGATCTAGGTGGGCGACAAAAGCTAGAATAAGGCGAATGGAGGCAAATCTCACCACTGGGGAGAATGTCTCTTCATAGTCTACACCCTCTCTTTGGGTATAACCCTTCGCCACAAGTCGAGCCTTATACTTATCGATCGATCCATCTGCCTTGCGTTTGACCTTAAGAACCCACTTGTTCCCAATAGTCTTACGTCCGGATGGAAGATCGACCACCTCCCGGACTTTGTTCTTAGCCATTGAGCTCAACTCTTCTTCCATAGCAGACTATCCACTCATTTGCATTTGGGAAGTCACAACTTCTTTATAAGTAGTGGCTCATCAACATCCACGAAGCACACATGAATGATTCCCTTCGATCTCAAAACGCCGACGGGGTATTGTTCCACGTTTTTGCTCGTCAGATCTGTGGATTTTTCAGTCTTTCTCCAAGAGGTCACTCCCATTGAATTTCGGTCGCATACATCATCCCTCACATTCTTGGATGAGGTTGTAAAACCTCACCTCGCCAGGGACTCGGTGCGCCGCCTGCAGGATCTTGTAACTCGAATAGTTCAAGGTCCCCTTTGACTTCACCAATGGTTGGAAAATCCTCCTCAAGGAAATTCACATCACGGGACTCTATCTTTGTCATTCCTCCATTAGGGTGTTCACCATACATCACATAGCCCTTTGAGTGATTGCAATACCTTATAAAGATATGTTTTACCGCTCTTGGACCAAGTTTCCCATGCTTATGAGAAGTGTTGTGAACAAACCCTGCCGACCCCAAGGGCGCAAACCTTCTAAGTTAGGTTTTCTCTAATGCCATAACTCATAAGGTGTCGAAGGAACTGACTTAGAAGGCACACGGTTTAATATATAGGCAGCAGTCAAAATTGCATCTCCCCAAAACGATATAGGAAGATTCGCTTGCGCCATCATCGACCGCCATATCAAGTGTGCGATTCCTTTCTCTCGCAACACCATTTTGTCTGCGGAGTGTAAGGAATCGCCAATTGTCTTATGATCCCTTTTTCCTCACACATTTGTCTAAACCGATCGACAAATATTCTCGCCTCTATCGACGTAGGATTTTGAGGTTCCTCTCTTTTTGGTTCTCAACCTCCGTCAAGAATCGCTTAAAACAATCAAGCGCTTCTGACCGGTGAGACAAGAGATATACTGACCCATAGCGCGAATAATCATCAATGAAAGTGAGAAAATAGGATGCACCGTGTCGTGCCCTCACATTCATAGTCCACATATGTCCGAGTGGACTAACTGCAGAGGATGAGTAGCCCTCTTTCGCTTTACCAAAAGGCTTCCGGCAGCTTTTCCCGCGCATACATGGTTCACACACGGGAAGGTTGACTTTTAGCGAGTTGGCCCAACAAGCCTTCTCGAGCTAACCTAGTCATCCTTTCTTGTCCTATGTGTCCCAATCTCGCATGCCATTTCACAGAATCAGAAATAATATCAACAGTAGAAGAAACATAAGAAACGCAATCACTGGATAATTCTAACATGAAAAACCCATTATTCATAAATCCTAAGCCATAAAGGTCTTTGCCAAAGTAAATAGACAAACTAGTGTGCTCAAACAAGAAAGAAAAACCATGTCCGGAAAGTGCTGAAACTGAAAGTAAATTACATCGAATGCTAGGTGCATATTGCACATCACTAAGGAGTAGCTCACGCCCAGTGCTGAGCTTGAGCTGGTACGATCCAACTCCAAGAACCTCCTCTCGTGCGCCATTCCCCATAGCAATGTAGTGGCTGCATGCTGGCAATCGATGATAATCTACAAATCCCGCTCGATCCTTGTCACATGTTTTGTTGCTCCTGTGTCTACAATCCAACCATGGAGAGAATTAGCAACGAAAAACGTGTGAACAAACAAAAGAATAAAAGAGCTAGGAGTGGGTTCTACCTTCTTCGGCTCAGTGCAATCACGAGCGAAGTGACCCAACTTGCCACAGTTAAAGCATTTGTCCTTCTTCTTTCCACCCCTCTTTCCTCGACGACGCTTCATAGCTTTGTCACCTTGTGGGGCCAAGTTCTGACTTTGTGTACTGCTTTGTCAAAGACCTCGCTTGTTCCAACGCTTGCCCTTCTTAAAGCTTACGTTGTCCAAAGATGCGATAAGAGCAAAGTACCGCTGTGCTGCTCCGTTCGACTCGACGGCCAGTCCCTCAAGTTTGAGATGATTGGCGACACTATCGAATGTCCGAATTTGCTCATTATGTGTAAGCACAAGCTTAACGTGTCCCCAAGTCCGCTCGTAGTAGCGACCTTATGACAACCAAAACTTGTTGTTCATCTCGTGAGCTCACATCCAAAGATTTTGAAGCTCCCGAATCATGTCCTTCATCACATCAAGATGATGGGTCATCGAAAGTGCTTCGGGTCAAGTACATACCGATTGAACCTATGGTGAGAGCCTCGTACCAGAGTCAAGTGCTACCATACTTGACCTTCAATACCTCCCATAGCTCTTTAGCAGAGTATTGATCAAACTCACGGATCGATGATCGTGCATGCAAATTTTGAAGCATAGTAAAGCGCGCACTCTTATCTTGATCCACCCATTTATTGTACGCTGGCGTCCATATCGCGACGATATGGGCGCTTTGTCCATTCTCCGCTCAACGCCTAGCATACTAGTGGTGAGATGTTGAGGATCTTTTCTTTGTGAAGTAAAAATTGAATTTTCCTACGCCACATTGCATAGTTCCGCCATCTAATTTGCCACTACCATAAAGGTCGAGAAAAAGCTATTTGGGCATCCATTTGTATAACATGCTAATTTGTTAGTGCATCTTGGTCTAAGATTTTTATCCGGATCCAAGTATTTATTTTATTATTTTCTTTAATTCAATGAGATCGAAAATTTCGCCACCAAGGCTAGTAATCATCTCCCACTAAATTAGAGATCACAATAAAATAAATATTGATCCACGAATAAAATTAATAACGCCCATAACATGCATCCATCACGATAGATAAAAATAAGTTGACATTTGGTGCTTCATGTCGAGACAATTATTCGCCTATGGTGGTGATAAACAAAACATACCCAAAAATACATAGCCTTAAAACGGCCCCTCTAATACATGAGTCCTAGAAAAATAATAATTACAAAAATTACATTCTTCATGGACCTACTACATGAATCTAGAAATAATAAAAAAAATTGGGACTTTGTAATCACCACCATCTCCATTAATTATCTCTCAAATAAATAAATAACCGTAAACACATAAACATGAGCACCCAAAAAATGTCAACTCGCACATAAATATCAACATAATATACTGACAAAAAAATATCCAGATGCATATAAAACATGTATGAGCCACCAACAATAACAAAAAAGAAAGTGGCTTAATGGTTAAAAAATATCATAAAGAACTAAAAGGTTAAAGGTTGCTCAAATCCATGCTAAACCAAATAAGTCCTTTTTAGTTTTTATTAAATGAATGGCTGCCCACACGCGTCATCCGCCACATGGCAGCCAATTTGCCCGCATAGCATCTAGATGGCGCCACGTGAAACTTTGCCCGCATGGCGTTTTTCTGCATCATGCTGACATCAGCCCTCAAAAGGCTGACATCATCAACACGCTAGATGCACGGCAGCAGCATATGCGCCGATGACAATTACATCAACTACAAGCGATAATCGTGCGCAGGCCAAAAGAAACGAAAACCAAAAAATCTGCAATCTTTGAAACATCAACCGATTGCAAGTTGAGCAAATAAGCCAAATAGCCTTGGCACGAATCCCTATGCAGAATATATTTAATATAGTTTTGATACAAAAATCTTTGAATCGCTACAACTTTTTCGTTTCAAACCGTTTTTCCATGAGTAATATCCCAAATTAATCGTATTTCAGAGATCTACGATTTGACATCAATATTGATATATAAAAAATGAAAAACCAAATTCGAATTTTATAATAAAAAATTAAATCTCGCTGGATTATCAAACTCAAGACATCAAATAGCGAAAACTCTAATGGCTCGATACCATCAAGCAAGTTAGCAATTAGGTCACGTAAGCCACATAATATAAGTGAATCGTAATTACCTTAGCAATGCGGATGAATTGATTCACTTGGATCTACGACTCGCCTACAAGCCCTCTTCGTTGATGTGTATAATCCACGCACGCCAACGCCCTTCGCGTATCACGAACTTCTTGTACTTCGAACAGGATAGGCTAACGCCCTTCTCGCTCCAATGGATCTACCAGAGTATCCACCGAATAAACACACACCTTAGACCTGGAGATTTGGTGATGCTCCAAGAAGAAAACCGAGAGAGAGAAATTTTTAGAGAGAAAGTTATTCTTCTTCTATGAGGGGACGTTTTTCTAAGTTATCCGGTAGTAGAGGAGAGATATCAATATATAATCTCAATCCCTTATTTATGGTAGAGTCCTAATAAGAGAGGTTTAGAGATAAGTTCATCCAAATAAAGACTCCACAAATATGGACGACTCTATCAGACCCAATGATAGATGGCCCTGATTTAAAACTAGCTTTTTGGCTAAAATTGTTGTTTGACCTACCTAGTAAGGGACAACTTATTACTTATCCATGTTGCTTCATCCACTTGAGTGCTTGACAAATGTGAACCGATCCATCTGTAATTGTGTATATTGGGTCAAAAAAAGTAGATGACCCATTATTTGAATTCAATAAGGTGTGTTAGAAACCATGAAGGCCCATTGAATTAAATGTCTTAAACACCGAAAATTCTCTTATATTACATTAAAAAAATGAAACTTGAAACATTATAAACATATTGCATATAATTATAAACATATTGCATATAGATATTGATTGCTATCTTATTGTTTTAATATATGAAGAAATTCCAACTGCCTAACCAAAGTGCATTTCTAGAACCCTTTTGAATATAGTAACAGATATACAAACTTTTTTATTTTCACAAAATAAATATCTTTGACTTCTTATTTTAAATGTAGTTAATTAATTGCTATCTTATTGTTTTAATATGAAGAAATTCCAACTGCCTAACCAAAGTGCATTTCTAGAACCCTTTTGAATATAGTAACAGATATACAAACTTTTTTATTTTCACAAAATAAATATCTTTGACTTCTTATTTTAAAAGTAGTTAATTAATAAATCTACATAAACGAGGCCTAGTTTGCTGAAGTCAGTAAATTTAGCTGGCCCAAATCACTTGGGCCGCAGCCATATTGTTAAAGTCCAGTAAATTGGCGTTAACTAGGGTTTTAGGGTTTTCTTGTTATTCTCTTTATATAAAATGTGAAAAATCATCAACAGAGCCTCCATTTACAGTCGCTGCCTCTAGATTTGCATTTGCTGCTCCGGCCCTCTTAACTCTTTCTCTCACAGGTGCGCTCTCTCTCTCTCTCTCTCTCTCATTCACTTTCATCTGTATTCTTTCTTACGTAGTTACGTTTGATATAGTTGAGTACCTTTCTTTTTTTTTTTATTATCTTTTGAAAATGTTTAGAATCTAATCGAATTGTAGTACAGAATGTAATGTTCTTGAGAAAAATGATAAATTTCGGATTTTGATTTGAATCTCAGAAATTCTATTTTGATTTATGGTTTAGGATTTGTTTATCGTGGCTTCAGTTTGTTTGGTTGATTTTTTTTTTGATCGGTGTTTGTTTGGTTGATTTTATTTTATTTTGTGTTGCTTTATCGTAGTAGTTTCTGAAAGATTGTAAATCGGCTATTCGAAAATTTTGTTTATTCATTGAGTAATAATTCTCGGGATGTTATTTCTCTAGATGATATATTCTGAAACGTATAAAATAATTATACTTGTTTTGTGATTGATTATGTAAAATTCTGCATGATTAACGTGAAATATTCTTCCTTGACAAATTATCTGATCTATTCTCTGTCACGTTTGATTTATGGCAGTTTATAATCAAAGGACTACTCCGAAGACAAAATGTCTGGGTATGAAATTCTGACTTCTTTAACAATATTTACTGAACTTCAACGGTCTGTTAATGTAATTTCCATTACCTTGAGCTGTGACGACCTGAAATGAATGCCAGGACATTTTATCGTGATACAATTCATATGGCCAATATATTTGTAAAGAAAACATAACCTCTTCTTAAAAAAATAAAGTTGGAACAAATTGATTAAATAAAAAGGCTTACAACATATAACACAGACATTTCTGTTAATCTTGATTCATTGCGTTTCAGTGAAGAGCCTGTTGTTGTGGAGACACCAGCTCCAGCTCCGGTTCTCGGAGAGCCTATGGATATAATGACTGCCTTGCAACTTGTGCTTAAAAAGTCATTGGCTCATGGAGGTCTGGTTCGTGGCCTTCATGAGGGTGCAAAGGTAATTGAGAAGCATGCTGCCCAGCTCTGTGTATTGGCAGAGGACTGTAATCAACCCGACTACTTAAAATTGGTCAAAGCACTGTGCGCTGACCACAATGTGAACCTAATAACTGTTCCAAGTGCTAAGACTCTCGGCGAATGGGCTGGTGTAAGTGCATCTGCCTATTTGTATTTATATTCTGGTTTTCACATCCTTGTTTGGTGCTATCACAACTGTGGTTGGTTTTATTAAAATAATATGGATAAATTGTAGGTATAATTTCAAAAACTACTCTTGAGGTTTAGTCTAATTGCACAAAACCCTTTAACTTTCAAAATTACAAGTACCAAGTGATTTTTGTTTCTGTCCTACAAATTGCACCCTCATGTGGGGTATTTGTTAGATAAATTCAGACCTAAAGGGGTGTTTTAACATCTTAAAGGTGTATTTGGTATTTTGAAAAGATAATTGAGTTTTTTGTAATTAGGCTAAACCTTGTGGGTAGTTTTTGTAATTATTCCTAAACTGTATTTTGTATGTACAGTTCCTCTGAAATACGGATATTGGATTACTGAGATGTTGAAATCTGAAAGTTTTGTAGACGTGTTTGAAGATATTTATTTTGGATTTATTATTGTTTTTTATTCGTCCTCGACAACAATGGTGATGACGGATCATCTTGAGCAGTTGTCTTTTTGTTGCATAGGACAACATTGAGATAGTATTTGATTTGTAGTGTTGATTGTTGCCTATGCAGTTGTGCAAGATTGATTCTGAAGGAAAGGCCAGGAAGATTGTCGGGCCTCCTGCGTTGTGGTGAAGGTAATATATCGAAAACTGTTGGATTTCATGTTCATTGATTTTGAGTGGTTTAATAATCATAGTCGAGTCTTGAATTTCTTCTCAGGATTTTGGCGAGGAAAGTGAAGGTCTCCACATCGTTCAGGACTACGTCAAGTCTCACTGAGAGGCTAGCGGTGATGAAGTAGAATATCCAAAATGTTGGAGTTTAGGGATAGAAACTCTATATTTATGCTTTTAATGTTTCTCCTTAAGAAAGTTTTGTTTGACCACCTATAGTCCACTGGACTCTTGGTCCTGAGTACGGTTAATTTGCTCATGAAATTGACATTTTGTGACGCTGTTACGTTTTCTTGATGTTTCTGGAAATTTTACTGTCAATTTTGTTGAGGGTTTATCGGTAATAATATAGAAATTTGAGATACATATAATAGTCACCATGGTCACCTCATATGTTTGAACCAATTCTAATGCTCTGAGAGCCTGGGTTTTAGTATATTGGTTTACAGCACACCCTTGATCGTAAGGCACTGTTTGGTTGGGATTAATATGTTGGATAAAACCTATTTTTACTCCATATCCAAAACCCATTATTTTATATTTCTCCAACAGTTTGCAGCACACCCTAGCTCGGCATGCAACTCATCTCACTTTGTACCGCGGTACACAAGTGTGTACCACAGGTATACTTATTTATATATATATATTATGTATTCCTACTGCAGTACAATTCGTTTGTACCGCGGTTCAATTCGTTTGTGCCGTGATTTCATCTGCTTTCGACCGCCATATATCCGATACCTGCCGCCTTACCTACAAAACAACTTTCAGCAATAATTCAACTTTACACGGCCGAAAACCACGAACGGATTAATTAAACGAGCGAGAAGCCGAAAGAAGAAAATGACACCGACCTACACGTCAAAAGGAAAATCAGTGGAAGACAATTGATAATGGACAGTATGAAGACCCATCTGTTTGACAAATACCTATTAGATGAACGAAATCTTCTGCTATAAATAGCCTTTCAGACGATTGCAACACACCTTTCACCCCAGAAATCAAGTTATCAGTTTCTTTCCTTCAGTTTTTAGTTTTCTACCATTTGTGTGGTTCTGCATATTTGCTCAAGCAGCAGTTAATAGAGGAAGGGTAGCACGGAGCAGGAGTTTACCTCTGGAAGCTTGAGAAATCTTCCAACGGGATACAAACAAGTTTCTTTTTACCTTCTCTTTTAATTTTTGCTTGTAAATTGTAGAACATGTTTAATTATTTGTTGTTTAATTTTATGGATATCATCATGAGCTAAATTTCCATTTCTAGAGGATGATGTAACTTAATCGAATCTTATATTTTGATGCTTTTATTTATCATGTTTCAGTAGTTAATTTATTTATATTGTTGGTTTTAATTACTTCTAAATTATTTGATCAATAATTTGGATTATTTGGTTTATACAATTATAATTCGAGAGAATAAATTGTATAACGGCCTAAAAATAGTATAACTTAGAATTTCATATAATTGAGAAATTTATGAATTCTACGAAATCTTGTTTATGAATTCACCGATCTTTATAAAATCTATTTTTGTGATTTTTATAGAGATATTGAAATTCAAATTTAGATCTTTTTAATTAATTACTAATCGAAAGATAGAATTAATTATTTTTGGAATTCATGATTTATAAATTACTCTTGAATAATTGATAAATTAAGTTGATAAATATAAGATAAGATTAAGTCAATCATTCCTCTAGAATTTATTTATTATTGCATTTTTCGATCAAACTTTGTGTTAAATTGTGTTTTTGCTATTTACTTATTTTAAGAAAACACCCAAACTCATTATTCGATTTTCTAGATAAAATTAAGCTATTTTAATTACAAGATTTAGTGCTTATTTAATTATCATTCCCCTGTGGATACGACAACCCAATTTTTATCATTATATTAAAACTTGATAATCGTATATCTTTGCGGTAATATTTTCTGGAATAAATTTTTGGCGCACCTTTAGGCCTTGATACATTAGTAACATAATCCAACGTTTATTCATAGCCCAACCAAAATTGTGAAAAGCGCCATTAGGCCTTCAGATATGACTACGAAAAATCGAACGTTTTCTACACGAATCAAGTCCGAAAAGTACTGTGTTCAAAATTGGGAAAAGCCCAATTAGGCCTTTCAGATATAACTATAAAAAAATTGAACGCTTTCCACACGGAATCAAATCTGACAAGTGGCAAAGAAGACAAGATCTCTCTGGCTGTAAATATGTTGTACATTTGATCAATCATGTTTCTTTTTTGCGTTAAGCCCTAAATCTCATCCAATTTCCAGCTGAACGTTGAGTTTTCCATTATAAGCCTCCTGAGATATAAAATTTTGTGGAATATATGGGTTTTAAAGAATTCTATATTCTTTCTTCAAAGAAAAAAAGAATTCCGTATTCTTTTAATGGTTCCGCAATATATGGCCCTGCCTTAGATAAGTTGCTGATGGGGCTTTTCGTATAATTATATATTCATCACACCCCACAAATATCTTATTGCTTTGGAGTAGATGTAATGTTATATTGGAATAGAGAATTTGTAATCTTTTTCCTTGTTCAAATATTTAACTTGAATGCATTATGCACTCTAATCTGATTGAAAAATAGTTTCACTGTGTTCCCTCCCTACTTTCCCCCAATTGTACTACAAAAAAAAATCAAAAAGGAAAAACTTATCTCCTTAGGTTAGATTTCCTTGATGCAGTGGTATGATTGTCAATAAATGCTTATGATCATAAAACAACTTATACTAACAAAACCTAAAAATGACGAGCACCAAAATTCCGAATGCAGAGTCACACTACGTAAAAAAGTACGAAAGGATGGCATACCTTAAAGTTGCAGAATTCATGGTAAAATCTAATTTCTCTGTAAGAACATTACACATTACGATGTTTCAAAACTGTTTCAACTCTTCAGAGAGGCTTACAACTACATTCCACTTCGGCAGATGGAAGAAATGAAAGGGAAGGAAAAACAGAAAACATGTAAATTAATAAAAGACAACTGCTTCACTATACTAGTTGTTGTGATCGTAATAATATCACATCTTAGGTGACTTGCTTGCCTTCAGCAACTGGAAGATACACACCTCTGCCGCCAACCAAACATTATCAGCTCGCTTTTCCCGAACACCACAAACCTGCAAGAATTGCAATTTGTCACCGAAGATTTTGGAGCATCATACTTAAACATACTCCTAGGGCTTGTTTGTCTTTCAGGATTGGGTTGATAGGATATATTATCACATCTAAGCCAAGTGGTTCAGAACTTGATTTCGCCCATGATAAATTAAAGGCCCGGTTGTTATCATTCAATTAAAGGATACTTTATCCTTAGCCGAGCCCTTATTTTATGGATGGAAGGATTTGAATTTGAGGGAAACATTTCAAATGACTAAATATAAGATGGACCACAATCACTAAAAAAATAGCATAAAATAGGAACTTAAGGATTTGAAATCCGTTGTAAAATGATCTCATCCAAACATCCTTAATGAATTTGTTATTATGGATTTGAAATCCTTAGCTTCAATCCATAAATCACAATGAAGCCTTAGGTTTTTAAGCCAAGATAATGGGCCTTGATCCAAGAAATATTAATTTACAGGTTTTGGCATGATGTGAATGCTTTGGGCAGGGTATTACAGTCATGTTGGTGCAAGAATTATATAATCATGTTTACAAAACACGTGATTTTGAATTTACTCGCAATTTGTGAATTTCTGATCCTTCAACCGAGACACATATTTTTAACATTTTAGATAATCTATGTACAGTATAAGTGTATAACCCTACACTATCAAATCAATCTCATCAATCATAACTTCAAAACCAAACGAGGCCCCATGGTATTTTCAGTTATTTGGTTCTTACCTCTTGCTGACCCCCAGCTATACGTGTATATTTCTTGTCATGACTGTGAAGGTATCCACTAGTATCTACATGCCGAAGCCTGATTCTCTGATCTTGCCTCCAAGTCTTTCCACTTCCCTCAATTTCAAGTCTGAAGTAGAACGAGGATTAAGAATAAATGCATCATAAAAACACCGAACGGCATAATCCAGAAGGCTCATAACAAAAAGTCTCACCTCCAATGATCCCCAGTGTCAGACTCCCCATCACTGCCAAAGCAACTCACCTGCATGTTTTGTTTTCATGAATTTACGCTATTAAGGCAATTATCTAACCACATTCGATACAAACTCAAATAACGCAATGTCAAAACAACTTTCACCTTGAAAGCAGAATTACACATGATGAAGCTATAAATATTTATTAGTTGATGAAGAAAACAAAATAGCGGTTATGTGAATTGCTCACATGTGACGTTCAGCACTTCTTATGCTGCAGCACACAATCTATAATGTGCAGTAACCAGCAGGAGAGATTTACTATTCCTCTCTCCATCAGTCATTTATTTCATTCATAAAACTTAAGATGCTCGACTGTTCTAGCAAAGTCACATGTTACAGCATAGTCCGAGGAGTTATATATTCCCATGCACAGTGACGAAGCCAGAAATTTGATGTAGGGGGGCCCAACTAACACTAATATAAAAATAAAATACAATACATTAACTCTAAAAATAAAAGTATAAATAAGAACCAAGTTTGATAAAATTAATGTAGTAATTTAATTACACTTTGATATTAAAAAATAGATAACAAAAAATCAATTACATCAATATATCATAACATTTCTCTTCTGCTTTTCATATTTTGAAATAGTTGCATAATAGCTTCATTGCTAATATTTCGATTTTTTTTTTCAATGTATGTTACAAAACAATCATTTAATAACCCATCAACAATGTTTAATTCTTTAAGCTTTTGTTTGGATTGACCATTGAGTTTGTCTGGATAAAGACATTATATAATGAATTTCAAATCTTTGAAAGCTATTTTTTGAGTCAGTTTGGAAGATTTTAAATTCATCTTGGATGGAATAATTTTAAATCCTTCCTCCAAATCCTCTCATCCAAATGTAATCATATGCAAATTTAATAATGAACCCTAAATCAATCCAAAAGAGACAAATAGAGATACAAGAGAATAATGTCAAAATTCAGGTTCAAGTTTATGGTGGATCAAAAGGAAATATATAAAACATTGAGAAAGTAGGAGAAATAATAGACCCAAAGATTTTTCAAGATGCATTAACGAAAAGTGGGAAAATACCCAAAATATTCCTATTTTATGTATTTTTAAAAGTAATAAACTCAAACTTATTAACATACACTTAAAGAGAAAGAAAATTAACATACCGAGCATTAAGTGGTGGAACTTAAAGAATATAGAAAAAAGAGATAGTTTTGTCAAATCTCTAGTAGAAACCATTGATTGGAAAGTGGAACACAAAGTCGATGAAACATGGAACTATGTAACTACTCAAATGAAAAAGATCGCAAAAGAAACATTAGGGGTGTCAAATGGTAATAAATGGAATAAAGAGTCATGGTGGTGGAATCAAGAAATCAAGAAAAGGTAAAGGAAAACGAACTAGTTACAAAGTATTGTATTCTGTAAAACGAAGAAAACCTTAAAAGATATAAAGACGCAAAAAAGAAGTAAGAATAGCAATATATGAAGCAAAAATCAATGCATATGAAGATTTCTATAAGAAACTAGATACTAAAGAAGGAGAGAAAGAAATATATAAAATAGCAAAATTTAGAAAAACAAACAAGAGATCTAACCAAATTAAATGCATAAAAGATGAGAATGAAAACATTTTAGTGAAAGACGAGGACATAAAAGATCGATGGAAGAGGTATTTCAATAATCTTTTTAATGAACCGAAGATGAATGAAGTCACATTAGGGGAACTAGCCAATCGAATCAATAGAAACCGTGCAACTTTTATCGAGAATTCAACTTCATGAAACAGGAAAAAGCACTAAACAAAATGAAAATCGCAAAGGTTGGCTAGATGATATACCAATTCAAGCGTGGAAATGTTTAGGTAGAGTTGGAATTGCATGGCTTACTAAATTATTTAATGTTATTCTAAAAACTAAGAAAATGCCTGATGAATGGAGAAAAAGTATATTGATACCTATATATAAAAACAAAGGGGATATACAAAATTGTGCAAATTACTGGGGGAATTAAATTAATAAGTCATACAATGAAACTACGGGAAAGAGTTATAGAAGCAAGAATAAGAAATGAAACTAGTATATTAGATAATCAATTTGGTTTCATGCCGGAAGATCCACAATTGAAGCTATACACTTAATTAGGCGATTATGTGAACAATATAATGAGAGAAAACAAGATTTACATATGGTTTTTATTGATCTTGAAAAGGCATACGATAGAGTCAACCGTGATATAATGTGCGCGTATTGGAAAAAAAGAGGAATAAAAATAGCCTACATAGATGCCATAAAAGATATGTATGATGGTATAACAACATGTATCAGGACACCAACGGGGAATATCTAGTGAATTCCCAAACACTATAGGTTTGCATCAGGGATCTGCTCTAAGCCCGTACCTTTTTATCCTAATAATTGATGAAATCACTAAACACTTACAAAAATCCATCCATGAATGTATGTTATTTGCGGACGATATAGTTTTAATTGATGAAACAAGGGAAGGAGTAAATGCAAAATTGAAGTTTGGAGAGAAGCACTCGAATCAAAAGGTTTTACTATAAGTAGGGCTAAAAGCGGATGCCACTTTAGTAAAAACAACAAAGTACAATGAGACGAATGTTAAAATTGATGGACATGAAGTGAGTATAACAAAGAGTTTTAAGTACTTAGGATCTATAATTGAAGAGAACGGAGAAATCAATAAAGATGTCACACATAGGATCCGGGCGGGTTGGAATAAATGGAGGAGTGCATTTTCTATCCTTTTGACCGTAAAATACCATTAAAATTGAAAGGAAAATTTTATAAAACGGCCATAAGCCCGCACGCTTATGGAGCGAGAATGTTGGGCGACTAAATATGAACACGAACAAAAAATGAGGGTAGCGAGAGATGAGAATGCTAAGATGGATGTGCGGACACACTAGATTAGATAGAATAAGAAACGAACACATTAGAAACAAAGTGGAGAGTAGCACCAATAGACGAGAAAATTAGAGAAACACGATTAAGATGGTTTGGACATGTTTACGGAGACCTTTAGATGCACCGTGCGACGTTTAGAAGGTAGAGAATCACTCACACAAATCAAAAGAGGAAGAGGTAGCCTAAAAAAGACTTGGAAAGAAGCTATTAAACATGACATGTTATACCTAGAAATAAACGAAAATATGGCTTATGCATAATGCGTTGATGGCGCGATATGATCCAGTATAGCCGACCCACGAGCGGGGATTGGGCGCTTAGTTTGTTGTTGTTGTTGTACTAAAAATACCCTATATTTTTTTCAAAATTCCATGGGGCCCAATGCCCCCTTAGCCTAGTGTGGCCTCGTCTCCGCCCATGCACAGGTGGATTAGTAAGTTTTACGGTTGGATCCTCGTAAGCCACTCTTGGCGCGAAAATGTGGCATCACGAATAATAACTATCTACTACAAGTTGAATCACGTTCAAAACTATAACCATTTTCCCACACGGAAAAAGAAAAAGAATGGGCTTTACCCGGATATGCCTATTTGACGAAAATATAACCACATACTATTTAGATAAATCAGATGCCAACGCAAACCATCTCCTGGCCTAGAAATACACCTCTGTAGAGCAACTTAGAACCAAGAGTATCCCGGGAACTTAATATTTTAAGAGCTGACTGATTTTGCAGATATCAGTCCCTTATCAATAAACTGTTGTACACTTTGCAATATGGTTTACTCCATGCAATCGAACTTCCACTAGTAACTAATAAGACTGTAGTGAACCCAAACTGAAAGACTGTCTTAAGGACTTCAATAAAAAAGAGGCAATGAAAAGAAAGAGAGAGAACTCGGAATGCATCATTGTCAACAACGTTACGCAGAAACTAGTGGTGATACATGATTAAAACTCGCCCAGTGAGAACCATTGATAAAGTCAAAAATTGTTTCTATCTTTCTATCAACCGTTAGAGTGGGAAGAACATGATTATAGAAATTATTTTAATTGATAAAGGAAGCAAAGACTTCATGCGTTATGAGTTCATTCGATTTCGCGAGACAAGGTACCCTACTACCGATAAGCACGTTGCACCTACAACCTGTTTGGTCATAGATTAGTATCATGTAGAGGGAGTTGGCGAACCAACCATTATCCTCGTTTTTATAAGAAAAATGGGTTAATTTGATATTGTCAAATTAATCATTATGTTACATAGATTCATACCAGAAAACATATTTTAATACCACAATATTATTGCCATCATTGTAAAAAGAATCGTAGAGCTACACGAAAACTAAAGGAAAGAATATTTGCATTTTTATAACTTTAAATGTACACAAAGAGAATATGCATTTACTGATTTCATGCAGCGGAAAAGATCTGCCCTAAACAAACACATGCACACTAACCTCCATATTGCCAGATATGGGGATGCATGCAAATGGCTGTGCAGCCATTTCCTAGTTCTCATATGTTGCAACCTTATAAGGACTCCACTTTTGATTGTGTCGCCTTGCTTTGCAGATGAATCTGGTGTAGGCCTCACAATCTGCAAAATGAAGCAACAACGCCAATAATGAAAAACTACAGTCCATATATTGGAATTTGATGCCCTACCTAGCAAACATATATAATTAAAAATCAAGTGATGTAGCATTTACATACCCAGTAGCTGTTAGAATCATCAACATTAGGAAAACCAGTAACGGACTGCTGCCCACTGCCAGAGCCATAAGGAACATCATGCGAGTGCAGCCGGAATTTTGTCCGCTCATGCATCAGTTTGATAACAGAGCCATATGTTATCTATAAAGTTTTGAGAGCGCATTGGTATTATGACAACTAAAATGCATAACAACACAAACTATTTCTTACACACATTACTTTAGCTACTCAACATTTGATTCAATAAAGCTGAAGTATATACGCATAAGCAGCCAAGGAAGAAGTCTCAATTTAATTATAAATACTTCTCTCGATTATTAATCGCTAGTAAAACAATAGGCTAGATATTTCCTTCTACCATTGTTTTCTGAAAAATCAAACTATTTCCTTCTTCATTAGTTTTCTGGGCAATCATATATACCAATTATCAAATACCATCTAGGACTTAAACTAACCCTGAAGAAAGTTTTTCCCCCTTCTTCTAATAACCAAATTAACGAGAATTTTCGAAACCAGTCATTTCTCACGAGAACGCATACTAAAAAAATACACCAATACAAGGTGGATTGTAATTCAACCATTTATCCAATCACACCAACTCTACCTTTGTAATCATTAATATTCAGTGTTAATTTGGAACAATTATTACCTCAAAATCACACCCACCACGAAGATAACTTTAAACGAATATTTCCATACAGTTCGAGTTCTAATTATTCAAGAAAAACAACCGCATTCCACAATTCGCCATACCAAAAACTCGCCGTCAAATAACCAACCTACAAATAAACATTCATCCATCCAAAACCTCCTATCTATCTCACACACACTGTGTATGTAAAAAATCAATTAGGCGATCACTTGCCTGAACGCCTTCGGAGGCGGCGGAAACAGGAGTTGACGCATAATCGGAGTCAAGTGTGAGCAGCAGGAAAATCGCGAGGCCGAAAAACGAGATGGCCATCACTAACAACAGCACTATGAACCAAGTCTTCTGCCAAAACGGCAGGTTCAGATCCGAATCGGACGAGTGGCCGACGGACTCCCGGTACACTATTCGGGTCGGACCCGATGTGGAGGCGGAGGATAAGGCGGACGCCGGCGCGGATTTTCGACGGGTGAGGTTGCTCTGGTGATGCTGCTGAGCGGAGGGAGCCACGGTTGAGCTTCTACACGGTGCCGGAGCTCGAATAAGATCCGAACAAAGTACCAGTTCGGGTTTTCTCAATCAAGCTACGAGAAAATTTGATTCATTTCGTTAACTTTTTTTTTAATGATTTCGTTGAGTAATTTAATTTTGTGGAATTGGTATTTTGGGGGATTGCCACGTGTGCTTAGCAGACACTGCGAATTACATTGTTCCACGTGGATATTTGTTGATGTGGGTCATTTCTATTGGATACTATGGTATGTTTGACATGGCCCGAATACATGTGAGATCATAGTTTCAATTAAATGTATTTTACATCTGATTGTATTTTCATCTTATATTTTAAAATTCTAAATATTATCAAA
>JABTTQ020000399.1:0-50000 GCA_016081115.2 Rehmannia glutinosa
TGTCTTGGGGTCTTCGACGGTGGCATCCACCTGAGTCTCAACTCCGTGGATTGCACTTTCAATGCCCAGAGTGTTAACTCCCAGGGTAGATCCATCCTGTACCTCGACTGCATCAGCAGTGTCCTCAGCCTGCAGAGCAGTTGGCACTTCAGCTGAGACAGTTTCAACTGTCCGAGCTTTGTCAGTGACAACCTGCTGTGTTTCTGTTTCTTGATCCTTCTCCACTTCGCCTCCTAGATTCAGGGTGGAGTCAGCTACAACATTCTCCGACCTAGCCGCAGCGGTGGAGGAGTTTCCCTCACCGTGGCACACGGTGAGTGACTTGGGTTGGGGTCACTCTTCTCCAAACTGCCGGCTGTTTCCTATGAGTGTTCAGCCGTTGGGGCAGGTGGTAAGACACCTTCAACAGGGATTAGCTCGACTTGGGTCCCCAAGTTCCCAGTTTCATCGCCATTCCCCCTTGATTCATCCTCTGAGTGAGCTGGGGAAGTGGTTGCAGCAATGTTAGAGGCAATTTGCTGTACCACTTCCAATGGATCAATCTCCAACTGAGATTTGGAAGACTCGCCTGGTCCTTCCCTAAGCTGTTGTTCATGCAGCTCCCTGGATTCCAGCAAGGCTTGCTGGATATCCATCTTCTATTGAACATCAACAGGGTCCAAATCCTCATCACTTTCCGAAATAGCATCAATGTGAGGATGAGTATGCTCATTGGTTCCAGTAAAAGGACAAATATTAGCCTTCTCACGGGCTTCAGCTTCCTCAGCTGCCCTAGCCTGTTCATTTTCTTTCCGAATCTGCAGCATATTAATACAGTTATCTTCATCAAGGGCTTGCAGCACTGTATCAATTTCAAGAAATCTAAAGAGTTCTTCCTCTTCAATGTATTCCGGATGTTTGAACTGCACCCTGGAAAGACTCAACTTCCATTTTCTCCACTCTCGCAGACGATTTTGGATGTCTGGATACAGTGGAGAGTACATTATCACATCATCTTTAGCAGATTCGGCTGCTTCAGTTTCCGCAGCTGTTCTGTCCACAGCTGGGTTTTCGATTTGCCTCTGTTGATTGGCCTCAGCAGACTTGGCAGTTTCATCAAGAATTTCTGGAGACTGCACTTCTTCAGCCGTCTCGACTATTTGTTCCAGCTGAGTGGCAGACTCAGCTGTCTTCTCAAGCTCCGAGAGCTTGGAAATTCTCTTTCTTCTCTTGGTTTTCACCAGAGGAATGTCTGGCCCTGTTTCCTCCGGTTCCTCGAAGGTAAAGGCCTTTGGAATTGCTTTGGAGACAGCTGCCTTTCTCGCCTTGGCAGTCCTCTTCTTCTTTGATCCTGGAGAAGGTATTAAAGGTGCCTTCTCCACCGCGGCCGCAGGGCGGGAGACACGGCCGCAGGGCAGTGACTCTTGCGCAGGGGCAGGTGCGGTTTTCTTCTTCTTCACTGCAGGGGCAACATGCTTCTTACCAGCTGCATGGGCAGCTTTCTTCTTAGGAGGCGAGGCAACAGTTGTTTCCTCAACATCAGTTGATTCCCCCTCACTTGTATCCGCCCTCTTGGCGTAAGCTCTCTTCTGGGCTCCTGACAAGTTGGCCCGAAACATCTTCTTATTGACATGTGGAACGCCTTTCCATGTCGGAGTGGAACACCCTTTACCTCCATCAACCGGCCAATCACAAGGCCATATCCAAGAGATCCTCCGAACGACCCATCGTCCTTGAAGGACTTATTCCCAACATTTCGCGAGTCTCAGTCAGACGACCGCCAGCCTTTCTTCTCCTCCATGATCGCAGCCATGACGATCAGCTTAGTTTTGGAAAGCTGATTAAAGCTTCCAAATTTAATGTCTACACACTTGGAAACAATATCCAATAACTTGTGATAATATTCTTTCAACAGCTTCTTATCCGCTGTGTAAACCACCTTCGTAGCACAGTCAGGTTTGGCCACTTCCTTCCATGCAACAACCAAGTTTACATCAGCCTCAAGTATTTCCGGCACTCCTTCCGACGGCAGCAAACAATGCTCCGCTGGATCTTCAGCAGTGATCGTAAACTCTTTTCCGTGAACAGAGGACTTGATGCCCTCGTCGTGAACCTCAGCGTTCACGTAGAACTGAGCGACTTCTTCAACATAAGTCATCTGAAACTCCATAGTGAGAAAGGGTTTCAGCCCAGATTTCTCCACTTTCTCAACTATCTTCTTCACAAGGGTTTCATCAGACCCTTGTTTGATCATCCCTTCGAAATTCACAGTAGAACCAGTGTGGATTTGCTTTCCCAACTTAGCGAAATCATAGGTAGATGCCATTGCTTAGAGATTTATCGAACGATTTTTGAGAAACTTGCTTTGAAGATTGATAGGGTTTCGAGAGAAAACTACAGTCTTTGCCTTTGGAGAGATGAACAGTTTTGGTATAGTGTGAGAGAGAAAATGAACAAAAGAGTATATGAGGGGTATGAAAAGACGTGTTTTTGGTTTTTGAAATTTGATCAAGATCAACGGCTCAGATTTAGCACGTCACTTTGCATTTAATTGCTCGCATTTAATGCGGCAAAGATTTATATCCAATCATATGCTTTATCAGGCAACTTTTGATCGATTTCGTCATTATGACGCTGATGTCATCCTTAAAAACATTCCCGCTCATTAAAAACGACTGCGTTTTTGTCACTTGGCTCATAAATGACTCAGCTTACTCCTTAGCTGATTCAGCTCTACTTCTCTCTATTCACATAGTGACTCAGCTGTCAGCTAACTCGATGCAGCTGTCTTCCCAATATGGCTGATTCACTTAGCTGATTTACAACCTCTGCTTTATTTTCATCTTTTCAAAATTTCATCTATTCTCATTGAGTCGTCTGAGTGTCAACTCAGCTCAATTAACCCTAGCTCATTCTTGAGTTCTTCAAATCTTGATTCACATAATGGCTTTGTGAATATGTCAGCTAACTGTTTATCAGTTGAGATGTATTCCAAGGTGATGTCTTTCTTTTCCACGTGGTCTCTTATGAAATGATATCTGACATCTATGTGTTTTGTTCTTGAGTGCAATACTGGATTCTGAGTGATTGCAATAGCACTTGTGTTATCACACATAATTGGAATTTCTTTTTCTTCAACATAATAATCTCTCACCGTTGTCTCATCCATAAGACTTGGGCACAACAATCGCCCCGCCAGCCTATGTATTCGCGTGTGGATGTAGCTATTGAGTTTTGTTTCTTGCTAAACCAGAAACCAATCTGTTTCCAAGCATTTGACAAGTACGAAGTACTCTTCCGTCAACTCTACATCCAAAGATAGTCGAGTCCAATAACCAATAAGCTTGAATCCATCTTCCTTTGGATACCATAAGCCGACTTCTGGCATCCCTTCAAAATGTGATGTCGGTCATGTGGACTATTGGTGCGATTGAAATCTTGCACATGCGTTAAAGTGAGAGAGTTGATCCAATGAGTGAGTCTTTGTATCTTGTTTGATCCACAGCTTGCCATCCGCATCCATATCCATTTTGATCGATGTATTCATTGGTATTTTCACGTAGACTTCTCTTCCATACCAAATTTATTCATTAAATCTTTGGTGTACTTTGTTTGACTTATGAAGGTTCCATCCTTGTTTGCTTAACTTGAAGTCCTAGAAAGAATGTAAGCTCTCCCATCATGCTCATTTCAAATTTACCTTGCATGAGGTTTGAGAACTTATCACACAGCTCTTTGTTTGTGGATCCAAAAATGATGTCATCCACATATATTTGAACAAGCAGTATACTCTCTCCATCTTGAATTCTGAAGAGTGTTCTGTCCACTTTGCCTTTGGTGAATCCATTATCTGTTAGAAATTGAGATAATGTATCATACCATGCTCTTGGTGCCTGTTTCAATCCATACAGAGCTTTCTTGAGCTTGTACACCTTATCTCCAAGAGTCTTCTGCTCAAATCCTGGAGGTTGTTCAACATAGACTTCTTCTTCCAACAATCCATTCAGAAATGCACTCTTCACATCCATTTGATATACAGTGAAGTTCTTATGTGCAACATAGGCAAGAAACATCCTTATTGCTTCTAATCTTGCAACAGGAGCAAATGTTTCATCAAAATCTATTCCTTCCTATTGGCAATACCCTTTGGCTACCAATCTTGCTTTGTTTCTTACCACAGAACCTTCCTCATTCATCTTGTTTCTGAAAACCCATTTTGTGCCAATGACATTTTGATGAGTTGGTCTTTGAACCAATTCCCATACTTTGTTCCTTTCAAACTGATTCAGCTCTTCCTGCATGACCTGAATCCAATGTGTGTCATCTAATGCTTGTGACACATCTTTTGGTTCAATTTGGGAGATAAAACAAGTGAACATGGCTTCTTGTTGAGCTCTGGATCTGGTTCTTACACCATCTCTTACATCTCCAATGACAAGCTCTGGTGGATGGTTTCTCAGCCATCTTACATCAGGTTGGAGTAAGTCAGCTGGGTTCAGTCGTCTTGCGGCTGTGTTGTCTTGAGCAGCTCTCTCATCATCACTTAGCTGCAGATTTTCCAACTGTCTTTGAGATTCAGCTATCTCGTCTTCACCTTGATTAATTGTTCCAGCTTCACCTTCAACATAGGGACTCTTCAGATAGTAGGGTCGATTTAGCTTATCAGCTAATTCCTCAATGTCTTCTCCATTCACATTAGGTTCATCAAAAACCACATAGATAGACTCTTCTGTGACCATAGTCCTTTTGTTTAGCACTCTATAAGCTTTGCTTTCAGCTGAGTATCCCAAGAAGATACCTTTATCAGCTTTAGCATCAAAAGCCTTCAGATTATCCTTGCCATTGTTGTGGATGAAGCATTTGCATCCAAATATTCTGAAGTAACCAACATTGGGTTTTCTCCCTGTCCATATTTCGTAGGGAGTCTTTGTCAGCTGTCTATTGATCATGCATCTATTTTGAGTATAGCATGCAGTGTTGATGGCTTCAGCCCAAAATCTCTTAGGCAATCCAACTTCAGCTAACATGGTCCTTGCAGCTTATTTGAGAGTTCTGTTCCTTCTTTCTGCTACTCCATTCTGCTGTGGAGTCCTTGCTGCAGATAACTCATGAGCAATGCCATTTTACACACAATATCGAAGTTATTATTCCATTGACAAACTCGTTTCTCCGTCGATCTTATCTTTATAATGGATTGACTCTTCTCATTTTGAACTCTTTTCATCAGCTGAGGTAACTTCTGCAAGGTTTCCTTCTTTTTACACATGAAAATTGTCCATGTATATCTTGAATAATCATCCACCACTACTAGAGTGTATTTCTTTCCACTTATGCTAGCTGGCTCAACTGGACCAAATAAGTCCATATGCAGCAGATGCAATATCCTTGTTGAAGAAGGACTCGGCTTATCCTTGAATGATGATTTGATCTATTTTCCCATCTGGCATGCATCACAAACACTTTCCTTCTTGTACATTGAGTCTAGCAATCCTTCCACAAGATTACTTCTTGCAAGCTTGTTGATTGTCTTGAAATTCAGGTGACTCAGCTTCTCGTGCCACAGCCAACTTGATTCGGCTGTACTCTTTGCTAACAAACAGGTGCTTGGTGTGGCAGTTGACCAATCTACCACGTACATGTTCTTTTGTCTGGATCCTTGCAACACTACTTTATTTGATTCAGTGTCTTTGATTTGGCACACTCCCATATTGAATCCAACATTATAACCCTTGTCACAGAGTTGGCTGATGCTCAACAGGTTGAAGTGGAGGCCTTCAACATATGCAACATCTGTGATTTCTAATCCATTTTTCTTGATGGATTCAGTGCCTCTTATTTCCCCTGGAGCTTCATTTCCTCCAAATATGACTTTTGCACCTCTAATCTCCTTGAATTTTGACAGATTTTTCTTGTTTCCTGTCATGTGTCTGGAACAACCACTATCCATGTACCAGGTTCCTTGACACTCAGTTGTTCCTTGAACCTGCAATCAAGGAAATTAGTTTTTAGGTACCCATACTTGTCTGGGTCCTGAGGGGTTAGTGTTGTAAGATGATCCAACCAACCTATAGCCAAATGGTCTGACTCAAGAGGTTGCCATCTATCGTGCCATAATCAAAGTGCACATTAGCAAATTGCTTGGGGGTTTTAGGTACATACAGCTGTCTCTTTTGTCTGTATGCCTGTGTGTGTGTTTTAGCAACTGCTTTCTTTGGGTAGTTGTGATATTTTTGTGTGTAGTGCCTAGGTGCATATGTGTGCTGATGATCGCTCTTTTGCCTTGGAATGACCTTTGCTGAGGACTAGGTCTTTGCCACTTGGGCTTGTATTCCATTGGTCTTTTGCCGATATTTCACATTATTCCAATCGCTTGGCTTGGGTAGTTTCTACCATTCCCATTATATGTGTTCCTTGTATAGATCTTCCGGGGATTAAGTAGCTCGTTTCTTCTTCACAGAGTACTTTCTATTTGGAGTTTCTTTGAGGAACTCTCGATTTCTTCTCATGTCCTCTCAAAGATACTCAATCGGGCCGTTTTCATTTTCCTTTATAACCAAGGCCGCTTTATTTGAGATTGTGCTTTGGAATGAATGTGTGTGCAACGTTTGGTGTCTTGGGTTTATGAGATGCTTCATTACTTGAAGATCCTTTTTCCAAGATCACTCTTGAGTTTGACTATGCTTTTGAATCCTATGCTGTCTTGTCTCCACATTCTTTTTGGCTCATAATAAGGTCATCAAATGATTTAGATGCCTTTGAAAATGAAGCAATCACATTTTTGAGATCATTTTCTCTCTTTTCTATAGCAGCTATTTCTGCTATTAATTTACCATTTTCACCCTTGACTCTTTGTTCTCATCGCCTATGTGACTTAGAGTACTCGGCTCCTTAGTCATTTTGTGAGTTTTCGCTTTTTGAAATGGCTTTTTTCCTCATTTAATAGTGTGTGTAAGGATTTAATGTGCTCAAAGTCTTTCATCATTTTGCCTAATGAATCATAAATATCGGTGG
The DNA here is from genome assembly GCA_016081115.2 of Rehmannia glutinosa. Classification (NCBI taxonomy): domain Eukaryota; kingdom Viridiplantae; phylum Streptophyta; class Magnoliopsida; order Lamiales; family Orobanchaceae; genus Rehmannia; species Rehmannia glutinosa. Next base: position 6,991 of record JABTTQ020000399.1, read on the forward strand.
GTGATGAAGTGTGTGTGTCACAATCACTATCACTAGAATCGAATGAGATGAGTTAGAGTGTACCTCATCTTCTTGGTCGGAGTTGATCTTGTTCTTTAGCCATTAGACGGATCATAGCTTCTTCTTCGGAATCACTTGAGTAGTCAGCTTCACTACTCTCGAGTTTCTTCACGCTTCTTTTGACTTAGTTTTTTGCATCTCAGACCAACATTGCCTTTTTCTTTTCTTGTCTTCTTTCTCTCAAGACTCTTCTTTCTTCTTCATTCCCGTATTTGTTGACTACGGGATATGGACGATCAATAGCAAAGTGTCCTGGTTGTTCGCAATTCCAACACAAGTTTTCAACCTTTTGATCGCCTCTCTCATTTCTTGGGTTGTCACTCTTTGATATTCGACCTTTTGATATTCTCGCTCTCTTTCCTATCTTCCTTGACTTGGAGGAGTTGAATGTCTTCTGGAGGATTCACCTTTGTTTCTTTTGTAGTTCTTATTGAAGAACTTGTTGAATCTTCTAACCATCAAGGAAATTTCCTCCTGGTCAACGACTTCTTTGGTCTCAGTTCTCTTCCCTTCCTTGACTATGAGTGCAGCTGTTTTGGGTACAACTATCTCCTTTTGGTCCTTTCTTCTCAGCTCAAACTCATAAGCTTTGAGATCTGAGAATAGTTCATGATTGGAAGTTTTTTATAGGTCCATTGAGTGCCTTAGAGCCATGGTCTTCATTTCCCACTCAGCTGGGAGGCTCCTTAGTATTTTCATGCACATCTCCTTCTTTGTGTATTCTTTCCCAAGAGCTGAGAGCTCATTCGTAATTTCAGTGAATCTAGCATCCAACTGGTCCATTGTTTCACCTGCAAGCATTTTAAAGTTTTCAAATTTTTGAACAACAACAGATAATTTGTTTTCCTTAATTTGTTCAGATCCTTCACAAATTAAGGTTAGTTTATCCCAGATTTCTTTAGCTGTCTTGCAAGATTTGACTTTGTTGAACATGGCTTTGTCCAACATTTTGTAGAGTATATCATTGGCCACATTGTCAAGGTTATATCTTTTTCTGTCATCGTTTGTCTATTCAGCTCTTGGATTTTCAACCATAGCTGGTCTAGGAGGAGTCGCCTCCTCTCCTTCAGCTGCAACAGCTCTTCTTGCAGCTGTGTTCACCTTCATTATTTGCAGTGGCCCATCTTCTGTCACTATCCACATCTCATCATGTAAGGCTGATAGATGAGCCTGCATACATATTTTCCAGTCATCAAATTCCTCAATGGTGAACATAGGGATGCGTGTCAAATTTGCTTCCATGATATTAACTTTGCTAAAAAAACTTTTGAAAGAACAAGTGTTAAAGACTTCTTCGAAAGATTGGAGATCTAGTTCAGTAACCAGTGCGGAAAGCTCAATGAACCAACCGCTTTGATACCACTTGTAGGTCCCAAGGGGTGTGGGTGTAAGGTTTAGAAGGGGGGTTGAATAAACCTTACCAACTTTTCGTTTTTAGTCCTTTTTAAAATAATACAGAGTTAATTACATAGCTCAGTCCTTGAAGGATAGCTAAGTTAGTTAACCAGCAAAGTTAGTCACTCAACAGACTCGATTGAGCTGTTGATAGAATAACTCAGCTGTTTAGTCTAAACCTTAACTTGGCTATGATGAGATTTTCAGTGGAAGACTTAACACCCTTGAATTTGGTTTAAGTTTGTTTTAACACTTGGTTTTAGCCCTTTGTTAATTATCAGTTGGATAGCAAATTATCAGCAGATATAAGATGATATGCAAAAAGTAAATGCTGAAATGTAAATGACACAATAATGTTTATAGAGGTTCGAAGATGGGGTAATTCTTCTACTCCTCTCTTCTCCAACTCCTGGAGAAATCCACTAAGTATTGATCGAGTACAAAGTGGTTATGATCCAGATATAAGTCTTGATCACTGGTGACTTGATCGACCGGGACTCGAGTCGCTTGATCACTCGGTTGATTCTCGACGACTCGGCTTCTTCTTCTGGGGCGAGTGTTGCTTTGCTACTTCACTCACTTGCTCAAGTTCCTGGATTTGATCACGAAGCCCTCCAATAACTTGAGACGGGTTCGACCTTGAACCTTTCTACAATCCTCCTTAGAATGTAGACCCCTTTTGATTCTTCAAAAGTTTCCTCTTCAAATGATTTGAAGTTGTCTTTCCTTCACAGCTTGGTGTTGGATTGATTTCCTTCGAGATTTAGGCTTGAGGATTTGCTTGAATAACTTGAGAATATTTTGCGAGTTTGAGTTTGAATAATTTTGCTTGTTCGTGGTTGAGTAACCTTTTCTCAATGTGATTCTCGGCCTTTTATAGTGAACTTTCAAAAATCGCCGTTGAAGAGATAGGTGATTTTTTAAAAGTCACTTGTGTTCGTTGGTCTTGTCTTGTTGCGATCCCTTGAAATTGACATTTTTCGTATTAAATGATCCTTGACTTTTCGTCCGACACGAGGTGCGATCTTCCCATTGGTTTATTCCTTTTGCACGCTCGGGATCGAGCACTTTAGAATATTGCGGCATGGAAGTATTACTTATTTAAGTAACTTTCTTGACTTTGCAACGGACTTTTTTCGCTTGTCTTCACTTGATCAGCAGTTCCTTAACTTCCCAGGTGACTTGAGTCGGCTCCCAATCATTGGAAGACTCATCCGTCACTTCAACTTTACTTGGCCGTCTAGAGTTGACTTGACCGACACTTCTCACAGTTGTACCTAGCTGATACTCCTTCAGTCGAGTTCTTCACTTCTCCTCATTGCCACACTCGGCCTTCTTTACAAATGAGTCTTTATTTTAGCCTTTAGTTGACTTCTTGTGCATTCAGCATAGCCGACTTGACTCACTAAACACAAATTTCTATCTATTACAATGTAAATTACAAGAAATATGGGGTGCCAACTTTCTAATCTAAGTTTTACAAGGCATTCATCAAAATCTAACAAACAAATTTCCCAACACCTCTCTCCTTTGATGATGCCAAAAAGGGGGAAGAGGAATACCTAAAGACATTAAAAGGGTCAGAAGTGGAGAAAGAGAAGGTAGCAGCTGTTGAGAAGAAGATGAAAACAGCTGAAGAACAGAAGAAAGAAAAGGGAAAAGCAGTTGAGGGGGAAGGTTCAAAAGATATGACTCTACTATTTGCAGAAACCCCTCAACAAGGCCTTGTCACAACTGACATAATCAGCAAACTTCCAGTAACACTGCCGCTCCAACACTCTGTCGTGCCTATGTCTGAGAAGAGAAAAATCGTGGAAGCAGAGATGAAGGAGGTCGAAAGAAAAATGGATACCTGTGCGATGGATATATTGGAACAATACGGAGGCATTCCGGCAGGAAAAGACACAGATGCCATTCCAGACGACGGAACCGAGCCAAGATCCGTTGAAGAATTCAAAACGCTCGAATCCGAGGGATACTTCAAAAATATGTCCATAGCCCAAGCCTGGGACTTGCATTGGGAGAAGGGTCCAAGCTATGTGAAGAAGAAGCCGGCGGACATCGGACTACTAGATCGCTCTGCTTGGTCACTCTCTTTGGAAAGAAGAAGACTCAAAGACAATATACGCCCGAGAGGAAGAGGGAGGAGTAGTGGAGGCAGAGGTTTTCAACCTAGACCTCTACCCAAAAACATTGAATATGTAGATCCGGGCAAGAAGGGAAGGATCTTGGGTTGGATATGACGAAGTAGCCAAGGGGAAGTGGCTAGAAGGAAGAATCTTGACTATGTAAAAAGGATTGAAGAAGAAAATAAAAGACAAGATCATTTTGTGGGAAGAAAGACAAGAAAGAAAGAGAAGAGACAAAGTTGCCGTAAGAGCCTCGAGAAAAAAAAAAAAATTTCAAGATGAAAAGAAGAGAAAGAGACCAGAGGACGACAGAGCTGGAGAAGAAAGAAAGAGGCAGCGAAGGCGATGAGGTGTTGCTGTCCACCCCTTCATGTACTTTACTATTATAAATGCATATGTATGTAAGTCTTCTGATCGATGAATAAAGAATCTGTAATTTCTATATTTTTGCGTAGATATAGAATGATATATTTGCTCTGATACACATTGTAAACAGTTGTGTAAAGGACAAGAATGTTATGATCAATAAAAAGATTGATTCTACGCATACATTCTCTGTTTCTACATTGTCTGTATGTATCTTTGCTATATACATTTTGATTGTATGTTTTAAGTTTTGGCATCATCAAAAAGGGGGAAATTGTTGGGAAATTTATTTATTAGATTTTGATGAATGCCATGTAAAACTTAGACTAGAAAGTTGGCACCCCATTTTCCTTGTAATTTGTATTGTAATAGATAGGGTTGTGCGAGCTGAGTCAAGTCAGCTATGCTTGGATATACAAGAAATCAACTGAAGACTGAAATGAAGACTCCGCTGTGAAGCAGCTGAGTGTGGCAAGGAAGAGACATCAAAAACTCGACTGAAGGAGTGTCAGCTATGATACAGCTGTATGAAGAGTCAGTCAAGTCAAGCAAAGAAGCCAAGTCAAGTCAAGTTGAAGTGACAGATGAGTCTTTCAATCATTGGAGCAGACTCAAGTCACCTGGGGAAAAGGCAGCTGCAAAGAGGAGTTAACTGAAAAGAATCCGTTGCACAAAAGTTAAGAATATTACTTAATCTAGTAATACTTCCATGCTGCCATGTCTTAAAGTGCTCGACCCCGAGCGTGCAAAAGGAATAAACCAACGGGAAGCATCGCACCTTGTGTCAGAACCTGGAAAGCTGCAAGACATTTAATACGACGAAATGTCAGCATCAAGGACTGCAACAAGACAAGCCAACGAACACAAGTGACTTTTTGAAAATCAGTCTATCTCTTCAACGGGCAGATTTTTGAAAGATCACTATAAAAGGCTGAGGAATCACATTGAGAAAAGATTACCTGAACCACGAGAAATCAAGCATTTTATTCACACTGTAACCTACAAAATATTCTCAAGTCATTCAAGCAAAATCCTCAAGCCTAACTTTCGAAGGAAATCAATCCAACATCATGCTGTGAAGGAAAGACGACTTCAAATTGTTGAAGAGAAACTTTTGAAGAATCAAAAGGGGTCTACATTCCAAGGAGGATTGTAGAAAGGTTCAAGGTCGAACCAGTTTCAATTTATTGGAGGGCTTCGTGATCAAATCCAAGAAGCTTGAGCAAGTGAGTCAAGTAGCAAAGCGCCCACCCCCGTGGAAGAAGGTTTCGAGTCGGACGAGAAGCCACCGTGTGACCAAGACATCTCAGATCGAGTCCCAAAGGATCAAGTCACTTTGTGTGATCAAGACTTGTATCCGGACCGATAACCACTTTGTACTCTGATCAATACTTAGTGGATTCCTCCAGGAGTTGGAGAAGAGAGACGTAGAAGAATTACCCCATCTTCAAACCTCTATAAAAACTATTGTGTCATTTACATTTCAACATTTTTATTTTTGCACATTATTTTATATATCCTGATAATTTGCTATCCAACTGATAATTAACAAAGTGCCAAAACCAAATGTTAAAACAAACTTAAACCAAATTCAAAGGTGTTAAGTCTTCCGCTGAAAATCTCATCACAACCAAATTAAGGTTTAGACTAAACAGTGAGTTATTCTATCAACAAACTCAATCGAGTCGGGCTGAGTGGCTAACTCATTTGGTTAACTAACTTAGCCATCCTCGAGGACTTAGTGTATTTAACTCAGTATTATTTTAAAAGGACTAAATCGAAAAGTTGGTAAGATTTATTCAACCCCCCTTCTAAACCTTACTCACACCCCTTGGGACCTACACCAAGCTTTTTGCACCATATTTTTACATGATTCGTCCAAAATCCACATTATTTCAAACCGGTGAATCTTCCATTTTTTCCATTAATATTGTCGCCGAAGAGAATATTTCATGTTCCATGTAATCAAAATCGGGCAGTGGTCCGAAGCCACATGCGGTAAATGTGCCACCTTGTGATCTGGGAACAAGTATATCCGTTCCATATTCCCCAAGCATCTATCCAATCTTTCTTGTATGTTGTCCGTACCATTCTGGTCGTTAGTCCAAGTGTATGAGAAACCTTCGTAGCCTAAATCCTCAAGTCGTGCATCATCAAGAATGAAAATCTTCCATCTTTCAATCGTCTTTGGCCCGACCTCTGATTTTTTCAAAGCTATATAAAATCTCGTTGAAATCACCTATGCAAAGCCAACATTGGTTATTATTCGTTTCCGCAATTTCTCGAATCAGTTCCCAGGTCTTAGCTTTTTGTCCGTCTTCGGGCCAACAATAAATTCCGGTCAATCTCCAATTTCTAGCCCCATCCAAGATTGAAGCATCGATATGGTGCAGAGACGACAAAATAATATTAACACTGAACGTATCTTTCCAAAGCAGGCATAATCCACCTCTTCTTCCTCCCGACGCCGTGTCGCAGTTAACACTAAAACTTCCTTCAAGTCCAGATTTCATGCCAATGTTGTAGATTTCTTTCTGTGAAAGTTTTGTCTCCATAAGGAACATAAAACTGGGATCTTTGAATCTAATTATTCTGTTAAGCGCATGAACTGTCGGTGGGTTTCCACGCCCCCGACAATTCCAACTGAGGCAACTCATTGGTCCTGGTGGGGTTGCTCCCTTGCAACCTCCGCCGATAAACTAAAATTGCATTGAACGTCGTAGAGTCCAAATTCTTTTTGTTTCTTAGGCTGAGAAAGGTTCTGTTCCAAATTCATGGGCGGCTCATTAAGGATAGGTCTCTTGGATGGTAGGATTGATTTAGACGGTGGGGTTTTGGTTTGTGTTTGAGACGGGTCCATGTTTTTGGTTTAGGTTTGGCTTTTGTTTGAGGGTGGGTGGTGGACTTGGTTTCTGGACTTTGGTTAGTGGTTTCAATAGGGGTGTTGGTGTGGGGGGCTGTGGATGGGGATTTGTTTATGTTACATTGGATATGGTGTGCTGGGGGATCGGTGCTAGAAGGGGCACATATATTAAGGTCGAATTTATCAAAAGGGGGATCCGATAGGTTAGTGATGGGGTGAGCTTTAGTCTCTACGTTGTGGTGATTAATATGCAACATATTATTTTGGTCTGGCATGGGGACGATGGATAGGGATTGAAGGGAGCATCTAATTTGTGCGTTTAGTGGAGATAAATGGGGGTCATCAGTAGCAACTTGTTCAGGGCTGTCAATGTCATGAATTTGGATTTGTTTTGGGGTTAAGGGGCGGGCATAGGGGTGTTGGGTTCGTGGTGGATGGGGTGCAAGTATAGTACGAAGTAGTTGGGTATGGGAGTCCTTACCGAATAGGTTATGGGTCGTCGATGAGTTAGCTGCTCCAGGTATATCCCGATTGACCGATGCACGTTTGAGCGGTGAAGCTTTAAGCCATGGGCCGAATTTCATACTTGCGGTATCCATGCATTCATTCTGATCGTACAATTCACAGTTGCAAAAGAAATGTCCGATTAGTCCTCAGCAAAAGCAGTAAATAGGCAAGGCTTTGTACTTGAGCGGTAGGGTCAATTGATTCCCTTTAATTCAAAATGTCATCGTCTCTGAGTGGATTTATAATATCAAGTTGAACTTTAAACCACAAAAATTTTCCAAACATCCATTCGGTTGAGTGGCCTAAAGCACAAAGATCACCGAGCCGTCCCGCTTATCGACTCGCAAGAATCGTAGGATTCATGCATGCAATTGGTACGTCGACGCCAAAATGCTGCATGATTTATCACGATAGTAGAGGGTTGCTCATTTGCTTGTAGTTCCCTAAGAGCGAAAAGTCCCCCGTCGAAGTGCCACGGTTGATTGTTGAGCACCCATTTCATATCCTCCTTGCTACCGAATCAAAATAGAATCAAATTCTCACCCCATTCTCGTGCAATTATTTCTTCCTTCGCTTTCCACGATTTTTTCATCCCTTCGATAAGATAGAAGGATTTCAAATTTTTATCCGTGTAGAGTCTACCAACAAGGCAACAAGATTGGTAGTGATTATGTTCCCGAGCATCCACCTCCGTGTCGTCCAGATCAAGAACATTATTTTCCTTCTCTGATTACTCATCCATAATACCAGAGTATTCTCTTTCGAGGTCAATGGAGATCCGAAGCCACGTCCCAAACGCCCTGCAGTAAGAAAAGACAGAAAAATAAACGAAACCCTAGAGAAACCAAAACACAAGAGGGAGTTACCACACAGATCTGAGCAAATCTCCCTGACCAACGCTACACGACTACACCAGAGAGACAGACTAAAAGAGACCCAGAACATAAAAGAAAAGGAAAAAACACAAAGACCAAACCAAGAGAACTGAAACCCTATCTAGCGCTATGGCCAAAAGAGTCAGATGCCGGGAGGAGAAAAGAAGGAAAAGGGAAAAGGAGGACAAAGAACAACAAAGGACATAATTAAGAGAAGGATCCTCTCGATGAGTGGCGACCGACGGGAAGAAACCCTAACAGAAAAATCCTTGGGGATGACCGGACTCCTAACATGAGGAGAACTTGGTTGGAAAATAACTTAAACACTCAACATATTTGGTTAGACTCGAATACAAAAATAATTAATAATTTATTTAGGTCGTGAGTCCCGACCCAAATATTTTGACAGAACCTTAGTCGCAGAACATTTTTAGTTATTACTTTTATTAATTATTATTATTAATAAATAGATTTAGCCCATGGGAGTCTTATAATTAATTTACATTTGGTGTAGAAAAGTTAGTTGGGCTTGAGGCCCGAAAATTGTGGCGAAAGTGGGCCACAAATGCCGCTAGAAATTCAAATTTGCCGACGCTTTCTGACCGTTGAAACGTCGGTTCCCCAACTAGCCGTTATCCGCTGTATGATTCTCTTCACTGTCCCCTCCCACCCCACCACCAAAAAAACAAAAATTATTATTCTAGTCAAAGTTGATTATTTTAAATTATAAAATAATTATTTAGACACAACTCATCCTTTAATTTTTGTTAGTATTGTTAATAATCGTCTTGTACAGAATATTTATTCATCTCTAACTTCGACTCCACATTATATTTCTCATTATCAAAAATACTTTTGTTAGATATTGTTCAAAATTTATCAGTAAAATTATTTACATCGTATTTATTTTTTGAAGATAAATTGTAAGTTGTAACAGTCATTGTGTTTTTCTTTTCTTTTTTCCTTTTTCTTTCATCCACGCATATACCTTAATTGGGCCAGATAATTCTTAATTTCTTGGGTCAAGAAGGTTTAATGGCCTTTTAATTTTTAGCTCAATTTTTTTATATGAACTAAATCTTCGATTGAATTTTGCAGTCCAAACCAAATTTAATAGGATCACCCCGATTTTGAGTGCGGTCCGCCAACCGCACTCGTCATAAGATGGCTACGCCACTGTTTGTAATACGATTTAGTAAATCTCATATCTTTCAAATAAGACCGATTGTTAAAGATAGTACTTGTGAAAAATATTTCCTCACTTTCATTTCTCGAACGAATTTATCACAGAACTTGTGATTGACTATGAAAATATTTAAATAATTCACTATTCATTCATTCTCATTTTTCTAATCATCGATCATATCAACCCTATATACTAAAAGAGAAAACAAAGTTTACACATGTTATCACCTCATTAATTTTGACATGTGTCAACTTCTCATTCTCTCAATTCCACATGTCTACATTATAATTATTCGTGTGGCATTGTTATCTACAATTAAAAGGTGAATTGATAATATGTTTTTGAATTTTTGAATTTAAAAATTATAATTTAAAAGATAATAACAACTCTAAGAGATAATAAGTATTCTAAATATCAAATATTTATCTACGCTATCATTTAAAACTATTATCTTTCAAAACTATATTTGGTTTATATGCATCTTTTAATTTTCGATTTATGCTAACTCCAACGTATATTTCAAATTACTCTTATTAAATCAAGGTTTGACCCACTAACCAATATTCACAATTAAATACATAATTCAATCCAAATTATAATCAAATTAAATAAGTTTATCATAGATATAAAGGAGCTTATCCTAACAATTAAAATTAAAATAAAATTTATTCAATTATCGATTTGAGGCTGTATAATGATTATACTACAGGATCCTATCAAATTATCTTTAATTTTCTCAACAAATACGAGAAACACATCAACAAATCTAACAACTAATAGAAATTGGGGTTTGACATACATTTAAAAATATTATCTTTCAAAAATATATTTGGTTTTTATGCACCTTTTAGTTTCTGAATTTTTGCTACTACGAGATTTAAAATCTCAACTTTGAAAGATAAACTATAAATACCAAAATGAAGGAATTTCTCACAATCTCAACTCTAAAAGATAAATTATAATCCCAAATAGAAAGGATTCTATCACAATCTCACCGTCAACATTATGTGGCCATATCGAGTTAGGAGCAAAAAAAGTTTTGAAAATTCTTTGTTGTGACAAAGACGGCACACTTGGAAATTTACAAATAGTGTAGTTTATAAATAAATTTTATGAATCTGAAGTGAACTATTTGTATGATACTCTTCTTATTTTTGAATTTCTTTTTAATATTTCTAATTAGTATTTTGCATCTCCTACAATTATTACAAATAAATTTGTGACACTAAAATTTTAATTTTGGACAAATCCCGTGTAACACACGCGTATTGTTCTAGCCTAGCCTATTTATAATTTTAACAAAAAAAAATATCATATCAACTATTATCATTACACAATCATATCACAAATACATTATTTATTCCCTCTTATTTTTCAAGTTAGGGCATCTCCAATTCTAAACCAAACAAAAACCTCATTCACGCGTTTTTTAATTATGTGACACATCAGTACCACATCGTGCCACATCAAAAGTATAACCCCAAAGATTTTATAAACATATCTCCACAATCCATAAACCTTTTCAACTACTTTTTATGGATCCCACCATTAATTTACAATTAATAATTATATTTTATTTATTTATATATATTCATTTAATATCCTTATAAAAAAATATATATTCTTATAATTATTTAATTAACATACTTTATTAATTTTTTATTAATAAATATCAAAATTAAATTTGCATGAAATTTGTGTTTTCATATAAATTGATAAAATATTATTAAAGTCTTGTAAATTTTGACATTGCGATAATTCAGTAATATGTAACATATATACGAATAAAAAAAATTGAATACAAAATATTAAAATCAAACTATTGAATATAAACACAACACTCAAATGAAAGTTTCAACTATTGAATATAATATTGAACAATAATGCAATAATCAAGGCAAAAATAAAAAGAAAGAGCCATGTGTAGGGTGATGTGATATAATTTGGTTTATATCACGTTCATAAACATGAACCAGTTTTTTCCACATCATCATCAACCATTCCCTCACAATGGGATATGGTTTAAATAATCCAGTTTTTACCTTGTAAACTTCAACATAAACCTTGCATTGGAGATGCTCTTACCAATCACATCTATTCATTATTACACTAAAAAAAACTATCACATCAACTATCATCATCACATTTTTATTTATATCCTATCACTATCAAAAATTATTTTTTATTTTTCAAAATAAATTTTTCACACTATTATCCCCAAAATAGAAAATAACAAAATGAAAGCTCAAGCAATCACTCACTAACACGTTTATTTTTATCCAATATTTGGGCTTAATAGCAAAATGAGGACATTATCTATACCCTAGTGGCAAAGAAGGACACTAAGTTAGCGAACTTTCAATTTAGGATAATAACTTTAAAATTTTGGCAAATTGATTCCAAATTGCCAAAATTTGGGCTAATTGCCAAGTGACCTCAATATTGAGCCTGAATCATCTAAATTTAGGCTAATTGCTTTTGTGCCAATTAACATGTAGAGTCAAAATATATGAAAATAAATTTGATAAATTTTATAAAGAATTTACAAATTAACAATTACAATGTAAATATACGAAAATAGATCTGAAAAATACGAAAAATAAAAATTTAAAAAATTATTTAGTAAATCTAGAATAACGATTGAAGTCTAAATATATGAAATAAGATTGAAAAAATTATTTAATATATATAAAAATTATGAAATTATTTGAATAAATCCGAAATAAACATTATTTATTAAATCTAAAATTTATTTAAAATTTTATCATTAATTAAAATAATTTAAAATTTAAAAGTACGTAAATAATTCTTAAAATTATAATTGAACCTAATTTTTTTGCTTTAGTTACATTTTAAAAAATATCATTTATTTTTAAATTTCTTTAAGTATTTTTCAAGTTTTATTTAGTTATTTTAAGATTTAACAAATAAATTTTACAATTTTTATTGTATTTTCCAAAATTATTTTTGTAAATTTATGTTTTAATTGTTAAATTGTAAATTTTAAAATAATTATCCATTTATTTTCATGTAATAGACTCTACTAATCCATTTGTAATTTTTTAAATTAGTTTTAAGATTTTTTGGTTTAGTTGTAAAATCTTTAAATAATTTTACGTGGCATAAGTAGTTTTTACTGGCACATAAGCGATTAGCCCAATATTTGGACAATTTGGGCTCAACATTAAGGTCCATGTGGCAATTAGCCAAAATTTTGGCAATTCGGGCTTAATTTGTCATCAATTCGCCAAAAAATTAATGTTATTGTTCTAAATTAAAAGCCCACAAACTTAGTATCATTCTTTGTCACTAGTAATAATTAATGTCCTCATTTTGCAATTAAGCCCCAATATTTGGCGTGACTTGTAAAAGGTAATCATAATATTATGGTGACTACCAATTGTATATGGATTTAAATTATTTATCTTTTATTTTGACAAACAAAATATATTTTCTACTCAATATGATCGAATACAATTTGAACAAAAATAAAATAATTATCAATTACTTCACATTGGAAATTATTCTAGTAGTCAAAACCATGTATTGAAAAGATTGTTGCCGAAATTCTTTTTTCTTTTTTGCAAAAACTTGCATGAGATGAGTTCTATACGTAAATAAAATTTCAACTGAGCCCAAACTCATAAAAAAGAAAAAAAACTCATGCTTTCTATGTTTTGTAGGATCTGTCTCATTAACTTAAGTACATTGGACAGTTTCATATAAGACCAATTTTTTTTTTTACCAGATTAGATTTTAAGTTATTTATTGAATATAATACTTGTGTGGAATTGGACTAGATGATCTTTTCCAACTAAAACATGCAATTATAATAAATGCTAAAAAAGTTAAATAAATAATAGGTTTACAGATTACAGAGCATGTGCATTATTCAACTGTTTTGGATAAGCCATTCTTCAACTACTGATTCTCTTTACCAAATTTGTGTTTCTCCACCGAATTTTTTTAATAAGTTGGGAGTACTGGTTGGAGGGGAGGAAATAAATTCCAAAGAAACCGAAAGATACAGGGTTCGAACCCTGGTCAACACCCTTATAAAGGGTTAATGATACCACTTGAGCTACAAGCTAGTGGTAAAAAATTCGCTTTGCTCCACAGGGGAATTTCGAACCCTGGTTGACACCCTTATAAAGAGTTAGTGATACCACTTGAGCTACAAGCTAGTGGTTTTTATTATTATCTTTAAATAGTTTCTTACAATCTTGTTGTGGTCTTTCAATATACCCTCTCGCAATCTCATATAATTAAGCACAAGTGGCCGTGTTTCTCCACCGAGTTGAGAATCTTTTTTTTTTTATAAATTATTTAAATCATTTAACAACTTTTCAATCACTTGCATAAGTAGCTTTTGAAAATATTATTTAAAAAAAAAAAACATATGTTGCTATATACTTTTTCTTTTTCCTACTTTGACCCCCTTTTGCATGTAGTGATAATTAATAGTATAATTTGGCATTAGATTCCAACTAAGTAATAGGATTTGCATAGTCTAATCACAAAGCTGAACACTTGGAATCCACATTCTAACATAGTGCACCTCTGCAAGCATTTTGAAATGAAAATTCATCTACATAATAAATTATTTGTTGGTAAGGAAGGTTTACTGATTCAAACAATTGGCTAAGTGTTTGGATATTTTTGGCTTAGTCGAGGTCTGTATTTGATATAGTCCCCGCAAGACGAAAACGCCCCGTATACTAAGTGCTTATGGTTCCGATACTCGTCCCTAAGATACAACGACTTTAATCTATTCCGACTTAGCAGCACTTGCAAAAGTCGGAACTACAGCGAACTGGAAGTGTTTAAGGCTTTCAAGCTTTGAACGGGAAGGAATGTCAATATGCAGATGCAATAACTCGATTATTAGGCTGATATTTTGTAAATGTTTTTCATCTGTAGGGTTCGATTTTATAGGCATCAGGTGTCCGGATGAAAAGATCATGTCTTTTGGCTCGAAAGACATGTTTACAGCCAAAAGATGCACCTGGTTGCTCGAACAGGTGCATCTGCCCAGATGTTCGCACTGACGCACGACCCGTGCATGTGTCCGAACACTTCAGTTGGAAGTCTTTAATTAATTAAAATTAATTAACTAATTTTAAAGGTTTTTGGTCCAAAAAGAACCTCAACCCCAACCCCTAGGGCCGGGCCGGGCCGGCGCGTGCTTTGAACCAAACCCACAAGCATGTAGGTCCTCACCCCTTTAAAAAACTTGGGTGCCCCCAAGGGCCCAAACTCATAAGTCCAACTTGAGATTTATAAAGTGAGCAAACTTTGCCTTCTCCTCCTATGTGGGATGGGGCATTTCTTCTTCCCCACATTTTTTATTTTCCATACTATTTTCTAGTTTTAAGTGGCTAACTTCTAGCATTAATTTCTCATTCACCCGAAATTGGTTTTAAGAAATTCCAAATGCTATTCTCATCTACTCTCTTAGTAGAATTTTTACAAATAATTTAATTACATTTTTACTAATGAAAACCACTTAAATATTGGTCAAAATGGGTCAACACCCATTTTACCAAAACAAATTTCAACACTATTTAATGTGGATGTTTTGATAAACTATTTATGAACCGAGATTTCAACACTATTTTTTACTTCTTTTTCATTTTTTGTAACCGAGATTCCATGTTTTCACATGATTAGTCATCAGGAAAACAACACTGGCCCCTCAGGAACTGCCCTATATATGTAAACCGCGAGAATGCACAATAGCTCTCAAGTTTCTAATATCTCCAACTACCGCACACAAGGAGTCGTCATCCAAGTGATTGCTCCATATATGCTAGACTTTCCACTATCCAGCCGCAGGTTCCCACCGAGTTCCAACCTTATAAACATTAGTTTTTATTTGGTAAAATGCATTTTAAAATACTCAAGTAGAATATAAGAAAGACAATTGAAAAATACAAAGTTGCACATTTTTAGAAAAATGACTAATCTAAAACTCCATGTAAAAATAACAGTAAACACGTAATATTTTCATAAATGAACTTTCGCATCTAAAAGTCCATTTAAATTTAATTTCCAAACCACTCTCATATTCTTTTTCTGTTTTTAGTGGAGGTATGAAATGATTGGCTATTGACTCATTAAAAACTTCTGTCACAATATTTTGTGTAATTCAAATGATATAACACTATAAACTCTCTCTTTTCTATTACAAAATTGAATGAACATTCAAAGATGTGTATTTGGATCATTTTCTGAAAATTAGATTTCTTGAAGTCTTAAAAGTCCTCAATTGGAGCAAGTGACGAAGCCAGGAATTTCGGGTAGAAAATGTTGAAAATATTTTAAATATTTCTGGGTGAATGAGAAATTGTTGCCAAAAGGTGTGACTGTTCATTTGAAACTATTCGGATTGAAAAAGTTTATCCGAATAGTTGTGTTGTTTCGTTTGAAACCAATGGACGTGTCAGTTCGGATTAATGGACATGTTCGTTCAAACAGTTGTGTTGTTTCACTTGTGACTTTTGCTACTCCATATATATCCCAAGAATCTGCAGATTATAGATAGACAATTTGCATACATTCATTTTGCATACAAACACAAGCATTAGAATTTTGCATACATTCATAAACATAATTTCTGTCAAAAATTTTCGATAAATAAGAGAGAGTACAAAACATTCGAAGTTCGCCGTCTCTTGCTATTTGGAGTACTACAGCAAGAGGAGACCGGTGTATCTTGGGAGATGTTTGTTATTCAACAGTGGGCACCGTAACGGGGCAATTCATCTTAAAGACATATAGTCAAACTCTAGCCTCGGTCTATGTTTTACAATTTTCTGAATTTTATTTTCTGAAATTTCAAGTAAGTTTTCTGATTTAATTTCGGAATATAATATCGCACGTGATAAATCCCCAATAATTTAAGACGAATTTCATCCGCTTTTCGTGCATATTATATTTTGAGAATTGTATCACTACGCGAATACCTGTATATTTCCTTGTGGAATAATGTGATTCATGAATGCATTTAATGATCAGTTTCATGTTTTCAGATAGAAGTTGAATTAGCTTTATTATTATACTATTGAGAATTGTATTCTGTATCATTGGTTCAAATATATTTTAATCTGTTACATTAAAATATTTTTTTTTTGTGTACATGATTGTCTCCGAAAACCCATGCATGTATGCTCAAGTTTATTAATTCATGTTCCTGATTTCGACTTAGACGGTGCATGTTGCTGATCTATAAATATGATTTGATATATTAAAGTATTTGTTTAGTTTAATTTCATTCTGTTTCTGATCCGTGCAAAGTCCAGAAAGTCATTATTTCAAGAATGAATATATCTGGCTGATTATATTGAGCAATACACTTGATTATGTTTTTATATCTATATATGTGTGTGTGCTTGATGAGAATTTGGCACGTATATATAAAGATTCAGGATAGACTGTGTTTGCATTTTCATGATTAAATGTTGTTGTATCCATACGAGGAAGCTTAGAAAGTTGGCATTTGAGATTAATAACTTTCTATTTGTTTTGATAGCAAAATCTGGAAAAATTATTTTTTCTGGGCATTTGTTTCAATTTATATTGATGATTATAGAATCTGGAATTTTTTTTTGAATTCGAGGATTATGCCTGTTGCTTTCTGGATATTAATTCGGAAATCGGAATGTAGTTGATTAGAATAATCCAAAATTCTATCGTTTCTGATGGAATTAGAGATTTTGGGGCAAACCTATATTTAAAGAAACTTATGGATTCTTTTATAATTCAATATTATTTTAGAGGAAATACCACAAAATACCCTTATTTTTGAAAAAAAGACAAAAATACCACCCTATCACTAATCTACCCCATCCGGTCCTAAACTTCCCAAATATACCCACCCCTTTACTTTTCTTATCAGGTTTTTTACCCAGGAGCTAGGTTTTGCGGCCTTTGTTTTCAGCAGGAACAGAACTTCACAAGCACAGAGCTGCGCCACCTCAATCGCCGTCATGGGTCGTATCCACAGCCGCGGTAAGGGTATCTCCGCTTCAGCCCTCCCCTACAAGCGAACTCCCCCCAGCTGGCTCAAAATCTCATCTCAAGATGTTGAGGATAACATCTGCAAGTTTGCGAAGAAGGGGCTGACGCCATCACACTCGTGGCTTAGGCTTGGGAATCGCCTGGAGATTTTTGAGTGAGCACCAGAGATGGACTATTACGGTCAATATATGGGCAAATTGTTGTCTTTTGGCAAGAATATATCTATTTAGAGTTTTGTTCTTTGATTCGACAGTGTTACATGAAAATGGATGACATTTTTGGATTTCTGATTTTTGATCCTGTTATTTCGTTTTATTTTTTCAGTAGCTGTGATTGACTCACTACTACAAAATAGTCTTTTTACATCGGTTCTGGGCCACATTCTACATCGGTTTTTCAACCGATGTAGAATCCAGCGTAGTGGAATGTGGGCCTTTTTTACATCGGTCAGAGAACCGATGTAGAAAAAACTTTCTACATCGGTTACAAAAACAACCGATGTAAACAATGGAGCATTTACATCGGTGTTTCTTGACAACCGATGTAAATATGACAAAAAATTCGAACATTTACATCGGTTAACATAATAACCGATGTAATATATCTCACTTTTGACAGCGGTTTGTCTTATAACCGATGTAATATATTCATTTTTGTTCTAAATGCCTGCTTTATAAAGTAAAACCCAATCTGCAATTTCATACATCAAAAATAAAACCTAAAATTTCATAAATCAAAAGAACGACGACATTTCATCATTGCACAAATCCAACAAAACAAATATGTTCCCACCACATATTCAACAACCTACATAAGTTTTCTTCATTAATGAAAATTACATACAAATATGACAAGGATTCTAGTAACTACATACCCCGGAAAGTTATTAATAATCACTCTACAATTATCCATTCAAATAAGTAGTAAAGCTTCCTTATCCATCCTACACGTCCTATGGTTGGTGCCCTTATCCTATCCCACATTCCCACTCAATCCCTTCCTCTATCATACTCCTCCGTTGGGGCTCTGTACCTGCAAGCTTAATTTAAATAATTGATGTTAATCGCCTCCAAACATACAACAGTTCATGCATACATATTTATGAATTGCTAGGAGGAAGAAAACAGTCAGCATTAATTGTTAATTAAGCTAACACGCTTTCATGCCACTATAACCGCGTAATATCTTCGCCTACTTCAAAAATCATACATAGTTATCCAACATTCATTTTTACCAGATAATACACTTCTAACATGCAGGGGATTTTAAAACATATTGGTGGCAAAGTTTGTCTGATGACTAAAAAATCACAACCACATAACTTTATGTATCCATGGTCCATTTAGTAGTTCAAACTGCACTTCTGATACATTTAGAGGCAAACTCTTTCACCAAACTATGAAATCTTGACAAACAACCATAACCATATACGCCTAATAAGTCAATTTGCTCAATTATCTTCCCAGAGTTGCATACTTATAGCTGCAGTATAAAGAATGAGTAAAAAGATCCTAGAGGCACCTGGCTTGTGGTCGTTCCAATAGCCAATAGAGCAATTGCCATCCACTGCAAATTAGAGAGCTTCCTCTTCAACAACAGCCTAAAACAGGATATGAAAGTATATGCTAATTGTAGAACGTCAACATTTACATTAGAGAGTAATTACTAACCACCACCATTTCCTACTGTTAAAAGCAGAAAATACGAAATGCAACGTAGATAAAAGAAATTAACCTCAGAGTAGCTGGCAGAACCCGGAGAACGATCAAGATAAGCGCTCCATTGCTTGTCCTTCAGGACAGGGTCTTTGTAGCATATCTCATCACACTCGCCCAAACCTGAACTTTTAATGACCATTGATGAGTTCTTATCCGTCAAAGCAAGATTCATAACTCGGTAGATAAATCAAATTATTAATGTCAAATATTACGAATAAGCTTGTGTACTATAAACTATAAAGGCAAGCATACCATAATGTTCAACATTTTCTTTTTAGATTAAGTTTTCCGTTACTATTCAACAAAAGGCACAATATTGCTCAAGTTTTCAAATCACAGGCTCATCATCAGTTATAGTTTGTTCATAAGCAATATTGCTCAAGGTTGTCAATCATGAAAACAAAATTGCAACAAGCAAAGTCCACAGGATTACCGACTTTATATGTAATCACGAAAATGAAGATTAGAAAAGAATTAGTCTTCCAAATTCGTCTGTTGTTGCATTAATTATATATAACACCTTAACTACTAAATCACATACAGGCTTCCAAAAATGGTCTTGCCCATAAAATCTTCGAACTTCTTACTTATCATAGATAATAGTTTTATCCTCGACACGAATTTGTCCACATCGATTCAAACCCTGTTACAATCAAACCTCACAGACTTGCACATAAAATTGGGAGCTTTCACTGCTCTTTGCTTAAAGGTTCAAATCAAAGCTGAACATCAAATTGGTAACATTAGAAATAATGTTTCTTCTTTGCTTGCATACAACCCCAGAAAGCTACACTTATTATACATATTTATTAAATGCAGTCCGAGAATATCAGTAATCACAAAACAATTTTGCACCCTAGAAGGACGTAAAAATCAATTTGAGCAACAAATCTTTAAATCCTTTCATTTCATGAAAACGTGGTAGCGTTTTATAGAATTGTCCCCTAAAAAGTGGCCAGATTTCAAGAAATGGAAATCTCAGTATTATTTGTGACTCTCATATGCAATCAGTATACCAATTTCAACAAAGGAGAAACAACAGATAAATGCTTTCAACCCATTCAATCACATAGTTCCGAAAGAGTCTAGTTAATAATAATCCATTTGAACACTTTCTATCACCTCAGAATGCAGAGCAGGGTTCAAAAACTAGCTTCTTGAACAATATTAATAACCATTTTACTGAAAAGAAGTAAAAAAATTCGAACTGTTGTAAAATTATTTGAGTCATCTTTAGTTCTCCCTCTTTTCATCGTTTAGATTATCGTTTATCAAGATAAGCAAAACAACTTAGCATTCATGCATGAGATAACCGGCATCTGATTAACAAGTGGCCTAAAATACGTAGGAATGCAAAATAACCATCAACTTGGTTTACCAAAGTTGCGGATGATAAGTTTTTCAGGCATGTTAAATTTGATTGGCCAAGCAGTAACCACACAATAACACACCAACTTATTTAAAAAGAATGATTTCATCTTCTTGCAACTTGTAATTCTTTGAATACAAGCCACTTTATGAGTTATATACTTAATTAAGGAAAAGTAGATGAAATATGAGCACCAAGATAAAGTTCCATCAGAAGAAGAATGATATTAGCACACTTAAAAACATCTCAAGTTACCAGGGTTCTTTTACGGTCGCTAAGAGCAACCTCCAGGCGCTTAGAGCAGTCAGGAACCATCATCCTTGATTCAGCCAGCACGCTCTCCTGAATGAAACACATCAAGAATAAGTTTCACACAGGCAAAAAAGAAAGCGAACAAGAGGAGCGTCGAATTAAACAATCACGAATTCGTTAGACATCAAAATCACAATCTGGTGGTCAAATAACTTCCAAGCATTTTAAAATCCAGATACTAAGTAACAAGATTGTACTCCAAAATTTATGCGTAATAAGTAAATTTTGATGCAGTTAGCTTGAACTTTTGTCTCTGTCTTCTTTCTAGATAGCCAAAAAAGGTCAATCCATATAACCTCTGTTCAAAAAATAGCACTCCAATGCCCATTGGTAATGTGTTAGTTCAGTTTAGCTTACTTTTGTTAATCTCATAACCTCAAAACCCTAACCACAACCAATAAACACAATCCAAAAGCAAACCTGAAGCCATTCATCGAAAAAACAAATTTACCATCAATACAACTTCCCAATTAACACAAATATATCCCACACAGAAAACCTGCATTGCATTTCCAAAAAAAGAATCATGAATCAAGTCCCCAGGACAAACATACCTGTTGCTTGAGGTCATAGGGATCGGCACCTTTGGCCTTCATATCAGCAGTCTTTGTATATCATTGTCGATGATTTCTTATGTATATCATCTTTATTATTCAACTAAAAAGAAGGGAAATTAAACCTAGAAAACAACTGTGAGTAAAATCAAAGAAAGAGCCTCACGGGTGTCACCCAGGACTGGGGAATCTGTTCCGCCTTATTATTAGATCCTTTGCCACGGTGTTTTGTGGCCGCCGAGATTCTACAAAATCGGAACTGGTTATGCAGGCGGATGTCGTGGGAAGGAGCGGGGAGAAAGCGAGAGGGGAGGGGGAAAGACTTACCGGTGTGGGGAGGAGCGGCGCCGACAATGGTGGTGAAGACAACGACAAGGAGAAATTTTGTGGGCATGAAGTCAGAAATAAGAGAATTGGGGCAGATGTTTGGTATTTGCCCTAGTAAAAATCTTTACATCGGGTAAAAGACGTAGCTATCTTCCAGAAATTTACAATTATGCCACCGCCTGTTTTGTTACATCCGTTATAAAATAACCGATGTAAAGTGGTGATGTAAAATCTCCTTTTTGTAGTAGTGACTTGTTGAGCAGGAAATTCAGGATGACAACGCTTTAAGCACTTGGATTTATCAGGTTTTTTACCATGATAAGAAAATACGCAGAGAAATTAGGGAGATCTTTGAGGGTGGGTAGGGTTTCAAGATGTGTATGGTTTTACGGCGGATTGCGCGGTTTATTTCGAAGATGTGTTCTTTGATGCATGATTTTTCGTGTTCTTTTATTATTTTATGATTTGAAGTTTTTCGTTTGTTTTGATGTTGTTTGAAGTTGTTTCTTTTATGTTTCTTTTGTTCTTTTATGTATTTTCCATTTATTTATTCTTTTTTATTATTTTTGATTTGTTGTGGTATCTATATGATTTGTGTATCTTTTTTTTTATTTCTTTTGTAGTGAATGTGGGATTTTTTTGTTGCTTGTTATGCCGAGCACTTTATTGGTGGGAAGGCTATGGATGTCAGCGTTTGAGATAGAGAGCGAACAAGCAAGGCTCGATCATCCGCTTTACAATCATGCTAAGTTGAAGCCGCAAAATGGTGATGACGATGACAATGACATTGAGTTTCTACCTCCACTTCGTAATGATTTTAGAGAATTGTTGTTATGTAAATCTTAATGATGATGTAATCAGTTGAAACATGTAAGAAACATAAATGAAACATGTACAAAACAATTGTGAAACATGGGATCATGTGATAAAAGTTTGTAGTAAATTGCTTTTAAATTTAAAGAAATAGTGTAGTTTTTCCCCATATATTCTTGACTTTTTTTTTTGTCATCCTTGTAAATGTTGATCTTTGCTTCATTTCGATGTATGCATGTCTAATCTTGAACTAAAGATCTCACGTACTCTAGCAAAGTTGTTAATAGTATGTCTTTCCCGCTACGAGTTAATGCATTCAATAATTCTACGATGTTGGAAGTCAATACAAAGTATTTTTTGTCCGACAAGTGGAGTCGTGTCCATTTCTCGTAGCGATGATGGACAAGTAAGCTCAAATTTTCTGAATTGAATTTGTTGTTCTAAGATTTCGTTTAGGGTGCTTAATGTGCGATCCATTGGAATCGTATTCTTGTTATTTCAAAGTTGGTATACTCTCTATGTTCTTCCCATTGTCCATTGTGGCATACCACAACCGAGATTTTCTCTATGCAATGTGGGATCCAATGAAAAGTTGGCTAAGTGAAACATATAAGAAACATAAATGAAACATGTATGAAACAACAAAGAAACAACAAACATGTTTGAAACAAAAAAGAAACAAAAAGAAACCAACGCAAAAAAAAATCGAAAAATGGGTATTTTTGTCCAAATTCAAATGAAAAATGGTATTTTTGTCCAAAATCGGAAAATGGACATTGTGCGGGGATTGGGTATGGAAAATGGGGTATTTATGTCCTTTCCCCATTATTTTATCTCATGGTCGAGTTTGGGCTTGTTAAAGCCTACGTGATTGAATCCAGTTCAAAAGAAAAGGAAATGATTCTAATGTGGGGTAATATTACCTCTTTTAGAATTAATTCACAATGATATATGTGATTTGAATTTTTTGCAAACAAGATCCGATAAAAATATTTTATAGACTTGACATGTTAACATGAATGCCGTAACGAAATTGGTGAATATGAAATTATTACCAAATGTTAAATTGGATTCACAATATAAATGTGGGATTCCATGTTGGGATACTGTGATAGCCAATCAGCTATAGACAGGGCACAAAGTACCAACTTGAGTGTTGTGACAGTTTGGTGTCATGACAGCTTTGGTGTTTTGATACCTTGAGTGTCATGATAACTTTAGCTCTATGACATTTTGAGTGTCATAACCATTTGAAGAATGCATGAGCAAATCTAAATATCCTTGTGTGAGGCATATGAGTTAGCGTCCTCTTGTGAGGGAGCACATGTCAAGTTAAAATATGGTGAATGTATACAACTGAGTCCTTTAGCCCTCCTGGGAAATTCTTTGGAATTTGCGTAGGCAATTGGACTGTTTGTCAGTTGGCGATACACTCACAGTTGAACTTTGTGAGAAACAACAATTATTAAATTGATAATTCTCAAAGTTGACCTTGTTGCACAATGTGAGGATGATGAGTTTTGCCTCAAATGTGGGGATGTTTGGTAAATATAAATTTACCTCAGTCTTGACAAAGATTGACCCCAATAACTGCGGAGTTAAAGAAATACAAGTTTCTTGGAGAGGTATCCTTATATTTCTTTGAGCTTAGAAAAGAGGATATGAGTCAATTGACATTGACAGGGCTGATTGATAGCTGAAAGGGGTCACCTATGATTTCTCTTGAAGAGGTGCATCTTTTAGTGTACTCTTTAGTGTTGCAACACTGCACACATTGAGGTACGAAGGAAAGGTGTAGAAAAAGGCCTTAAAGGATAACCTTATCAAGGTAGGCCCAAAATGGATTGTTGTAACGAACTGGAAGAGAACTGTACAACTATTAAATCATTGTATAGATAATGAAAAGTTTGACAAACGATAAAGTCAAACGAATCTCTACCTAAAAAGAGATGACTTAAGGTGTTATAAAGCCACATTGACATTGAAGGGCTTGAAAGTCCACCGGTGGCACTTATGTCGATTTGAAGTGGTTACACATGCTCAGGGATTATATGCTCAAATATGTAAAGATATTGATCTCAATCTTGCGCGCAAATTTGATTGAAGTGGAGATCAAATACCGATTATCGAAGGGAATGGGATTGAAGCCTATTACGCTTGAATCTTTGTAATGGTAACCCAACCATGATGACTGGAGATCCCAAGAACTTGGTTCAATGGGACAACTAAGTTATGAAGATTCAGTAAAGCACTTGGGAAAAAATTTCTACCTATTCCTATGATTAAAAGTGATTTCTGCAGAAGTATGTAAGGTTAAGTTCAATTTTTAATGATTCCTATAACTTGTTAAACCAAGTGGGGTATGGTAGAATATACTCTTAATAGGAGGTCACTATGTAAGTGTGAAGTAGGGCCGCTTCCATGAGAATTTTTGAGGCTTGAATTCTATAAAACACTTATGAAACCCAAGGTTGTTCAAGGCCAAAATGAACACAACCATGAGAACTGGAAATGTTAGGGAGGTTATTGTGTGGTGTCTTTGTTGTCTTGGTTTACACCAACGATGAGCAGTTCAAGACATCATGTTTTGATTAGCCAAGTAAATCCGATAGTACTCCACTAAGGAAGGTTCAAAGCCGAAGCTACCTCTCCGATGCAATAACTTTCCGTTTGTACTCTCTTTTTGTCGCATTCACATGTGCATTTGCATTGATTCACGTATTTCTCATTCATGTGGGGATTGTTCGAAATATTTTAAATATTTCTGGGTGAATGAGAAATTATTGCCAAAAGGTGTGACTGTTCATTTGAAACTATTCGGATTGAAAAGGTTTATCCGAATAGTTGTGTTGTTTCGTTTGAAACCAATGGACGTGTCTGTTCGGATTAATGGACATGTTCGTTCGAACAGTTGTGTTGTTTCACTTGTGACTTTTGGTACTCTATATATATCTCAAGAATCTGCAGATTATAGATAGACAATTTGTATACATTCATTTTGCATACAAACACAAGCATTATAATTTTGCATACATTCATAAAAATAATTTCTGTCAAAAATTTTCGATAAAAAAGAGAGAGTACAAAACATTCGAAGTTCGCCGTCTCTTGCTATTTGGAGTGCTACTACAGAAAGAGGAGACCGTTGTATCTTGGGAGACGTTTGTTATTCAACCGTGGGCACCGTAGCGGGGCAATTCGTCTTAAAGACATAGAGTCGAACTCTAGCCTCGGTCTAAGTTTTACAATTTTCTGAATTTCATTTTCTGGAATTTCAAGTAAGTTTTCTAATTTAATTTCTGAATATAATATCGCACGTGATAAATCCCCAACAGGATAACCCAACTAATATTAATATAAAAAGAGTCTATCGGGTGTTTGGTCACTTTTCCACAATAAAAATAGTTTTAAACATGTTTTTAGTCACTTTTGGGTCCAAATTTCCATTGTCTTTTTTTTCATTTCAATGGACCAATCCATGACTCGGTACCGCAAAAATGTACCGCATCATTTTTTACTTTTTTTGAAACCATAACGCATCAATTTTTTGAAATATAATCAATTTTTTGAAATATAATCAAGTACCTCATCTAAGAACACAAGAAGATTATAACCGTGTCAAAAAAGGCTAAAAATAGATTTTCGAAAATTATAACTATATTTTATTTTTACAAAACATACGTGGACAATTTGTCCATTACCACATATAAAAATGAAAAATAATACATCAAATTTAAAATAAGTAGCAGTTCTAGTTAAGTCATTGTATTAATTCAATCATATCTTAATAATAACACACAGATAACAAAATACAATTACGTCAATATACCAAAAAGGGCAAATAGAGACACAAGAGAACAATGCAAAAATTCAAGTTAAAGTTTATGGTGGAGCTTAAAAACTGTACACAATTTTAAGAAAAGGGAAAAAATGACCAAGACACATATTTTTCAAGATTCTATCAAGATAGGAAAGATGAATACAATATAATTGAAGACTTTTGTTTTCCCCATTTTTCTATTTTTCTATTTTTTTAAATTAAAATGTAAAATAACCCAAATACTCATATTTTTTTTTTCAAAATTTAGGGGGCAATGCCCCCTTGGCCCTACATGGCTTCGTCTCTGATTGGAGCATGGCCATGCAAATACTATTGGACCAAAATATTGGTTTGCATTTTTATCTCTTAAATTTTAAGATGAATTAATGAAAGCATGAAATGCTCTTCAACAACTGGTGTGGCCTTTATGAATCAAGTACAACTCATATTCACGTGCACAAAAAAATTGCAAGCAGCACATCTTACGTAGCGAGTGTTTGCAAAAACATGTATTTTTAGAATAAATAATTTATTATAATAGAAGTAGAAGTAGTTGAGAATTAGAATTGGTAATGGCTGAAAATAGAATTAGAAGTTGAGAATTAGAAATTGAGAGTATTTGGTGAAAATATTGAGAATATTTTTATTTATTTGTAAAATTTAAACCAGAGCAAAAACAGAAACTTAAAGCACCCCCTCATTCCTTTTAGATTCTGATCAAATAAAGCATAATCAGAAGCAGAAGTTGACATTTGCAAACACTATAAAGTGATTATTTTTTTCCAGCCATAAACTCAAAAGTGTTTTTTTTAGTGATTGCAAACACTCCCACTATAATTTGAACCTCTAAAAATATTGCACTTTTATATGTGGCATTTCTTTGATCATTGTTACACCCATGTAGATTAAGCTACAATCAAAATTATCTCACTTTATTTCAGAGGTGGTATATGAAATCGCATGCATAAAAATACTTGGGAAAATGACAAAAATGCCCACCTATTTAGTACAAAACCCTGCAAAGTACTGACTTTTAATAAACACTACCTAACAATACGCTGCCCGGTCTCACATTCCACCAAATACGCTCCAAGCTCTATCCTTCCTACACAATATGCTACACATAAAACAACCACAAAAAAACAGAGCACCAATTAGAGATCCGAAACGCAACAACCAAAACAAGTGCGCAAACACTGTGCGAAGGAGAAGAACAAGGAGAATACATCTTTTCGAGCACAAATGAAGAAGAATCAGACTGCAGATCAGGAAAAAGAAGAACATACAGGAACAAAAAAACAACAAATAGAAGAAGAAAGCAGGACAAAAAATAAGTTACCAAGCAACCCAATCTGAAAAAGCAATGCTTATTTTATTCTGGAAAAAAAATTGTTTACATCATTGCACATAGATTTCCAGATGCAAAATCACTACTAAAAAAACGCCAATAGATAGCGGTTTTAAACCGCTGTGTATTGGTAAATCAACCCCTGTAGAGCCACTGGTGTTAAAAGCATGAACATTTGACAGCAGCTGAGAACCGGTGTCGTTTCCTATAAAGACATCGGTTTAGAGATTAAACATCCGTTGTCTAAGACCGATGTTATAAGTTTAAATTTTTGACACGGTTTATAACCGCTTATCTATTATAGAATAGACACCGTATTTCTACACCGATTTAAAACCGGTGTCTTTAACTGTCATAGTGCATATATATTTTAAAAGCAGTTTCATTTTTGCAAATACATCTGTTCAAAATTGATGTGCAATTTATCAAACACAACAATTATTAACATGTGAATTTCCAAATTTCTAACTACTAGCAATTAATTAGATTGATATAATACAAAGCTACAAAATATTCATATCAATAAGCATTTGTGATCCAACATATTACAAAAAAAACATCATTCCACCAACATCATGAAATCCACTACAAATTCAACATGAAATCTAATTCTACCCACCAACAAAAAGTATAATATATTCAACTAAAGTCACCGAGATCTAAAATCCAACAAAATGTACTAGTAGCTAACTGAAATCAAATTCATTCCACCAACCAACAAAAAGTGTATATTCAACTGAAGACAACAAAATCTAACACGGATCAACCTTGCTCCTGTCAATTAAGCTTTCAAAATGGTTCTAACTGTCGAGAAGAGCATCCTTTCATTTAAGTATCTGAACCAAGATAGATTTTTACTGCATTCTTGAGTTTTTGGAGAACACCGAAGAAGGCTTGAGATTTTTACGAACCAAACTTTTAGCTCCTCCTACATATTATCCTGCCCTAAAATTTCTAAATTTCCAATGTCACATTCGCTTGTAGAATTTATTGTTTCTTCGTCTTCTCTTAGAAACAATTTACTTTTAGTTTCTCATTTGGATATTATGTGCTGACATTCCCCCCTGACATTTTGGTTTACACATAGCTTCCCATTTACACCAGTGCATACGTTTGCCATTCTCATCAAGTCCCCACCAAAAATTCGCGCAACCCCTTTCAATCTCCTCACATAAAGTAGTTGGGATACGAAAGCAACTCATCGTATATGTAGGAATGGCTTGGAGGACCGATTTAATTAGGACCTCATGACCCCCTTCGGAGAAGAATTTCCTACCCCAGCCCTCGAATCTTCTTGAGTATTCGATCCCGGAGATTCTCAAACTGCACTTTTTGCACGCGAATGGTAAACACTGGGAGACCAGGATATACCTCATGTCTATGGGTGACTGGGATGGAGAGCTTATATTTGATCTGATCAATCAGGGCTTGGTTCGTATTGGGAGTAAAAGAGAGGGCTGATTTGTCTAGATTAATGAGTTGCCCGGATGCCTTTTCATATATTTTTAATGCTTCCAAAATAGCAACTGCCTCCCGTTCCTCCGCTCGAAAGAAAACCAGGCTGTCATCGGCGAAGAACAAGTGAGTAATTGGGGTACAACCGTTCGCGATTTTGACACCATGAATTCGATTGCTTCGTTCGAAACCACTAATAATGGACGAGAAGCCTTGTGCGCATAAGACAAAGAGGTCGGGGGATAACGGGTCACCTTGTCGGATGCCTCGTTGGGGTTTAACGTTCCCAAATATTTCTTGGTTGACACAAAACGAGTAAGAGGTCGATTGGACACAGTTCAACACCTTCCTCGTCCACCTTTGGTTGAACCCCATTTTCAGCATCACTGATTTCAAAAAATCCCATTCCACCCGGTCGTATGCCTTGCTCATATCGAGTTTCGGTACGCGTATCCTCGTTTGCTTTTTTTTGGATTGCGTATCAATGCATACACTCAAAGCCCACAATAATGTTACCGGATATCAAACATCCGCACGAACGCACTGGAACTCGTCGACTACTAGTGGTAAGATCCTCTTCATTTGGTTTGCAATAACTCTCGACACTACTTTGCAGCGTAAAATTGCATAGATCGATGGGCCTGAATTCTTTGATCGATACCGGATTTTTTGTTTTGGTATTAATGTGATAGTTGTATGATTCCACTCATCCAAAGATTCATCCTCATTAAGAATTTTAAATCTTGCACGAGTAACTGCGCCCCATAATATTCGAATTTATGATAGAAGATGCCCAAAGCATTCCGCCTGCAGTCCTGGTGCTTTCTCGGGGCAGTTTGAAGATCGCTTTTACCTCATTTTGAAAAAGGCATGCTAAGGTAGTTATTATGATCAACGCCGACATTTGGTTGGATGAAGTCGGTTGCTCTCCATACATCGAAGATCTCATTGGATTTTCGACTTAAAAGATTATGAAAGTAATCACGGATAATATTAGCCATACCTTTCGGGTCCGTACAGAAATCCCCATGGCTTGACACCAGTCCTTTGATGGTATTTTTTGATCTCCACATTGTGTCCTGAGCATGGAAGTATTTTGTGTTTCGGTCCTCAGCCTTTAACCATTATTTTCTACTTCTCTGCCTCCAGTAGTTCTCTTCTTGTGTCACCATTTTCTCAATCTCTCTCTAAAAGCTCGTTAATTTGCGAAGTGGAATTTTCCCAGTTTCTGTGTGTTTTAAGTAGGTTGAGGCTCTTCCTTTTTTCAGCGATAAGTTTTGGTATCCTTCGGAATCGGGTTCCAGCCCATGATGAGAGATGTTCCTCGCAAATTTTAATACGCTCCTATAACGGGTTATTGATTGGGGCAATCATCCACCCCTTCTCGACGATGTATTCTATTTCATCTTCTCCCAACTAGCAGGCTTCAAATTTAAAGTTAAACTTACGCCCCTTACTCATATGGATTTAAATATGGAATGACCCCAGAACAATTTCCACCGGTCTGTGATCCGACCCAAAGAACTCTAAGTTGGTAGCAGTTGTAGCGGGATACATGTGCCTCCATTTTTCTGAGCAAATAAATCTGTCTAGTCGTTCGAAGACAAAGAATTTCGTGGAGTTGCGCCCAACCCAAGTAAAAAATTCTCCCTTCGCATGCATACTTCTCAATTCACAGAATTCCAATGTTTCTCGCATGGCTTCCATCTGAGAATTCGCTCGTGCTCTTCCTCCCTGTTTCTCATAGCTAAAACAAATCTCATTAAAGTCCCCCCCGACCAACCACGGCAGATTACCCAACTCCGGCATTAAATAGAGTCGCTTCAAAAGCTCCCATGATGTACACTGAAGGGAGGTGTCCGGGTTGCTGTAGAAGCCGGTAAATCGCCAATTGTTGTCTCCTTCGGACACAATGCAATCTATGTGCCCTAGGGAGAATGATTTAATCGTTACATCAATAAGATCTTTCCACAAAAGTATGAGTCCTCCGCTTTTCCCTTGACATTCCACAACAAACATCCCAGCAAAACCAAGTACCTCCCTCCACCTATGGCTCTTGCCTTCACCCACCTTCATCTCAGATAAGAATAATATAGAAGGATTCTTTTCTTTGACTAGGCGGTGAAGTTCCCCGAACGCTCGAGGGTTTCCAAGCCCTCGAGCGTTCCACACTATACAACTCATTGTGTTCGGTGGGGTTGCGTCGCAACCTCCGCCGCTTGATCAGATCGGGGCTCATCCACATCGTAGGCATGTAGTGATAGTTTTTTCGGGCTCATCCACATCAAAGGTGTCCTCAGCCCTCCTTTTCTTGACACAACTGCTAGGGGCTTCCGCTTTACTATCTCCCCGTAGCACTTTCCTAGCTCGTGCTCTTTTCTTCCATTTCTGAGGGCTTCTTCCCGTAGATAAAACTATTTCAGAACTTTCGCCGTCTATCTGTTCTAGTCCTTGGACTACTAACTGGATTTCCTTAGTTTGTGAGGGAATCCCCAACTTGGGTGTAGTATTTGGTACCTCTACATCTATTTTAGCCCAAGAAGTTATTGGGGTCTGTGGGCTTTCCTCTGCCATGATTTGTTTGTTTTTTCCATCGCCTCCCGTCGCCTTTATCTCCCCAGCCTCGCCCTGGTTCGGGTTGTGTCCCGCACCCAAGTCGCTGGACAACACTTCTTCCAAATCACGGATACCATTAGCGTCCACTCTGCCTCCCAGTCTACTAATCGTGAGTGCTCGGCTGGATGATGATGCTCCTAACGGTGGGGATCGAGCTCCCTTTCTTCCTTCCTCTCTGCTTTTCTTACTTCCCGTGTGGTTAGCAGCCTTCATCCAAGGACCGAATTGTAAGTTGTCCCTATCAGCTTCAGCATCAGTGCACTCTTTGTGTGTATGCCCTATTCGACCCACAAGCGAAGCAGTAGTCTGATAGTCTTTCATACACCAAAAGGACTATAACATCCTCAGCCTCTTTCTCTACCTGTACGCTGGCGAATTTCTTTAAGGGGCTCTCCTGATTCAGTTGCACTCAAATTCTAGCGAATCTTCCCCAAAAGTTCCCATTTTCCCCTTCATCTATGTCCAGTATCTTTCCTATTTTCATACCAATAATCTCCAGGGCTTTTCGATTCATGAATGCAATGGGTAGGTTATGCAACTGCACCCAGATGTCGATTTTTTCGAAAGTAATCTCCCTCGGATTTTGGAGACCCTTAACTTCCTTAAGGACTGTGAGATTTTTGTGGAAATTCCATGGTCCCTCGGTTAAAGCTCTTCGTTTGTCCGCCATTGCTTTGAACTAGGATGAATAAGTTCTAGGACCGCTTCAATCTCGATTGGTTTAGAGGTCCAAGCAATTTTGGAAATTGTTGCTTGAAGGAGTCTCTGTACACCGGTTTGACTGAGAATACCTTTGCTAAAAGACAACTCTGCATCTTGTTTTCACCCTCTTCAAGGTGTCGCTATCCATCACCACTTTGTCTTCATTACTTACCTTGACGTCGCAGTCATCGACCAACTTGGTTATTTCATCCGGATCCATAGATAATCAAACCCTTTGCACACCCGACACCCCAGTTTAGCCTGTCCAGCCCGCTTGAAGAAGGATGCCTGCTCTCACAGGGTCAGGAGAGAAACCCTAGTTAAAGAGGCCATCTAAGATAATCACATGATATATCTTATTTAAGTGATGAGTAAATGGATTTTTAACTAGTAAGAATATTGTTTTTACAAGAAATTTAATTAAAAGAAATGTTGAGGATTAGGGATTCACTCTTGATTTCGGATAAAGGAACGATTATATTTTCTTACCTCTTAGTTTGCCACTATTGGAATCCATACGCAAGGAAGGTTCCAATGGGAAGATATTATACATATAAATCATGCAATGAGGTGATCATGTTATATCATCAATTAGAATTTATCTTATAACACCAATACTTGTTTATGAGATCAAGTATTTATGTATTCTTTTGTCTACAACAAATCAAGGTATCCACATTAGTAGTCGGTTTAAATAAAACCAGACATTTAACTAAATAGAACCAAGTATTTGTTGTGCCAATAGATATACATAAATCAAGAAACACCACCAAACAAAAAGGTATAAGCTAAAAACAAATTGATGATACAAACAATGAAATTTCATGTGAATCTACAATCATTCCTTATCCTTCATCAAGAGTTTCACCCTATTTCCTCAACAAAATAAACTTAGAATAACATGGAGAAAGTAGAGAAAACAAAAGATTTAAGAAAAACTAAAGCAAACATTTTATAAAATACTAGAAATCTTACTATAATTTAAGAAAGACAAGAAAGAAAAATTCTTTTGAACTTTCTAACTCTAACTTTCTCTATATAAAACTTGCTCTTGGATAACGCTAATGCCCTCTGTTTATAGCTAATACAAAATTAATTTATAATTATTTTATTCTTTATTTTTATTACAAGTAAGAAAATAAGAAAATGAATACCAACTTTGCCACCTTCTTTGACTGGCTATTTTGTCCATGATTTCAGCCATCTTTGCTCAATTTTCTTCAATAAATCAATTGTCACATGTGTTAGCTTGAATTTCCAACTGATTTCATTGAATTCCAACAACCATGAGCCAAGATATGGTTGCATAATTGAGATGTGGTTGACATACGGGATTGACTAGTGCAACAACTTCTTGGATTTTTTATAAATTCAACAAATCCCAATCTAAGTTTGGGGTCTTCATCACTGTTGTAGCTCTATGATTTTTACATACTCAGTAAAAATTTCTATTACAAATAACTTGTATTTTCTGAGTTATGTCCAACATACCAAACTTGGTCAAGTTTGGAAACTAAATGAGCAACCCTTCAATCATCAAGTTATGATGAATTTTTGATCCAAGAAAATATCATTCCAAACTTTGATTTTTGGTTTCAATATCTTTGAAAACTTGTAAATGAATGGATTGTGAATCCATATCTTCAAGAATCATTCGTAAATCATGTCGGAAATGAAAGTTATGCTCGTTGATCCGAACCTGCACTAAAAAATGCTTCCAAATACAATCTTATGTTGATTTCCTATTTTATTCCTAACATATTAATAATACTATAAATTTATATTATTAATAATATTAATAAGGTAAAATAATAATATAAACCAAAAAATAATTATACATTTTTAACGTTCATGACACCCCCCAACTAGCTTATTACTAGTCCCTAGTAATTAAATCATAAAAAATACAAAAGAAATTTGATGAATATAGCACGTTGATCGTTATTTTTTTAAAAAACCTTATGAAATAGTCTAACAATCAAAAAGTTTATTGTCAGTCATCATAGATGCTATCAAGAACAAATATTATAACTTTTTTATATAATATTTTTTTAGAGAAGAAATATCGTGTATATATGCACAAAACCACCGTTTCATTCCACAAACCAAAATACATTAACATCAAACTTGATCATGAAAAAGCCTCAACTCCAAATACTCACAGGTTAGTGTTTGTCGTGTAAATTGGCGAGGTGTTCACTCTTGGAGTTGGAAAACAGTCAAAACTCTCAAGGAAATGACCAATATGATTTAGGACAAGCATTCAAACCAAAATTGAGCATAAGATAGGTAGTTATAACATTTGAAACACCCAACTTTTTCATACCAAATTATGTCTCGAAATTTCATTGGTTTAGAATTGCAAACAAAATGATAATAATTTTTTTTGGGGTTTTGTTTTTCTATATTTTTTTTCTTTTTTTTTTTCTTTTTTTTTACAACATGACTAACAATGATGAATACTCATCACAAATTATGTAATGGAGTATTTTTACAACATGACTAATAATGATAACATAACAATGAAGAATACTCATCACAAATTATGTAATGGAGTATTTTTAACAGAAATTGACAATGTGGGTGTTAACCAAATCATTTCTCCACATGTTAGGTAGAATATTTAAGTATTTCAAATCACAACATAACCATTTCAAACGACCAATTAAAGTTCAGAATGCTTGTTTTCTCAAACTCACCACTCATTCACAAAAGATGTGTGAATATTAAAAATAAAATACTTTATCATGATCAAACTTTCAGTTATATGTATCACAACCAATCTTTCCACAAAACTTAGAATGTGCACAAAACACTTTCTTCTCCTTTTTTTTTGTAGTTTTCTTTTTTTGTTTTTTTTTAATTTAATCAAGATAGCATCATTGAATTCAACAATAAGACTATTTTCATGTTTTGACAATTCACAATATTTTTTTAAAAAAAAATCACAACATGCCATGTTTTGAAAAGTGAATTACTAAAAACAAATATCAATAAAAATAGGGAAGCGTCTCAAGAATATCAAAATGACATTCTTTACTCTGCCATCAATGTTTTTTTTTTAAATATTTTTTTTTCAATATCACACATTGCAAACTAGAAAAAAAATTACCAAAAATAATATCAATTATCCCTTCCACCCCAACTTATCAAAAACATTGTCCTCAATGTAAAAAATAAATAGGAAAGTAAGGTTTAGAAGATATTACCTGATGTATGGCTTATTGAAATGAAATTGGAAGAACACAGTAGTAGTTATACCCATGAAAGATAAATCTCACAACGTCAGAGACAAATCCAATTTGCGTTTTTTACTTCTATCCTCGGACCAAACAACATGAGCCAATCTTGGATCAGGTTCAGCAACAAATGCTTGGAGTTGATCGATTAGTTTTTTTTTTTTTGCTGTGAACGATTAGTTCACTTGGTGTTGTTGCACAAATTATGATTCGTCTGGCAGGCGGTGAAATAAAACCTTTCTCGACAGCATAATCTATGAAAGACAACAAACCATCAAATAAACCATTAACATTAAGAATACCTATAGGCTTCTGGTGAATGTTGAATTGTGCCTAGGAGATCACTTGGAATAACTCCTCTAGTGTACCAAAACCACCAGGTAGGGTGATGAAGGCATCTGTATTATGCATCATATTCACCATTCTGTCTTGCATGTTTGATACTCTTAACTCATCTCCAATGGTTTGACCAGTGATTTATCGGACACCTAAAGGTTTCGAGATAACTCCTAAGCCTCTGACTCCTCCCAAATAGGTAGAACCAACAACACGTCCCATTAACCCAAAACTACCTCCCCCGTATACTAAGTTAATGTGCTCTTCTGCTAGAAATTTACTGAGATTATCAGCTGCCTCAAGAAAACAACCGTCTTTCCCAGGATTTCCACCACATAATACATCAACACAATTAATTCTACAGGAAGAAGAACTCTCCATTTTTTTCTCTCTTTTTTTTCTAATATAATCTGAATGGTGTAAAAGAAAGGGTGAATGCAACGCTATTTATTGAGGTATGAACAGGGAATGCAACAGTAAATGTAATTATTGGAACTTTTATTTTGTCAAAAAGTTTGAAAATAAAGACAATAAAGTCAAAATAAAATGCTAACATGTGAATGAACAGAAAAGTAGTTGTGATTGTGGCTCACATCTTCCTCTGGTTTTACGTCAAGAAATGGCTTAAACCCCCTCTATGGGCTGGGGATATGCTTCCCATCCAATTTTCTTATAAATTGGCAAACAGGGTCTTTTAACGTCAGATTCCTAAGACGATGTTCACATTCGTTTCGAAATTGGTTCCACAAACGGAGAATTTCACGGTGCACGAATCCACAAGGATGCGTATCAAAAGTCAATAGAATGTTATCTAAAGACTCCTTACTCAGCTCATCCTTTATGAATTGAATTTTATCTTTACGGTTTTTGGAAAGTATACCTAAAGAACGACATCTTGTGTCACAAGTCCATCGAGCACATTTGTGACACACTTGCAGTGTTTTGGCCCTTCGTTTTTTTGAATATGAACTTTCCCTACACCAGGCATGGATTTGGTAGGAAAAATTGAAAATTCACCTTCTAATCTTACATTCGCTTCAATTATCCAACGTATATCTTCTGGAATTCTTTTGTGCATAAGCATCCTTAACCTTTCAAGCCTGGCTTTGTATATTTTCAAAATTTCATTTGTAGAAAGAAAATTAAATCGCTTTTTGAGAGTAGGGGGAATGTTTTTATCCATTTTGAGAAAAATCTAATGAGAGAAAATAAAACAAAATATTTTATGTACAAATATCAGTGTTTGTGGGAAACTGATGAGTCCGACTTCAATAGTCACGGAGTACCGTTATCTGCCATTTAACTGGGAAAAGAAATAAAGAAACCCTACAAAACAAACAAAATAGAAAACAAATATGTACACTAATTATAACAAGGATTAGAAAGAAACAGAACTTCCTCTGGAAGAAATGGATTCTCTAGAAATAGTTTAAGTCTTTGTCCATTAACTTTGAATACTTTACCATTTCTAGGATTCTCAATGTCAACAGCCCCATAAGGATATACATTTTTCACAATGAAAGGACCACTCCACATTGATCTCAACTTTCCAGGAAATAAATGCAATCGAGAATTATAAAGCAAAACCTTTTGACCATTCTCAAATGTTTTTCTTGGAATTTTTCCATCATGAAATTCTTTGATTCTTGCTTTATGAATTTTTGAATTCTCGTATTCATCATTTCTCAATTCTTCAAGCTCATTGATTTGCAATTTTCACAATTTCGAAGCATCATCGAGGTTAAAGTTAAATATTTTGATTGCCCAATAAGCTTTATGTTCAAGTTCCACAGGTAAATGGCAAGGTTTTCCATAAACTATTCTATAAGGAGACATTTCCAATGATGTTTTAAAAGCAGTTCTGTATGCCCAAAGTGTATCGATAAGTCTTACAGACCAATATTTACGATTTGGGTTAACTGTTTTCTCCAAAATTTGTTTTATCTCCCTATTTGCAAGTTCAACCTGTCCATTTGCCTGTGGGTGATAAGGGGTTGCAACTTTATCTGTGATTCCATATTTTTTCATTAAAGTTGCAAAAACATTGTTACAAAAAT
Source organism: Rehmannia glutinosa (assembly GCA_016081115.2). Lineage (NCBI taxonomy): Eukaryota > Viridiplantae > Streptophyta > Magnoliopsida > Lamiales > Orobanchaceae > Rehmannia > Rehmannia glutinosa. The sequence goes on from JABTTQ020000399.1 coordinate 45,057, forward strand.
GTGTTCCCCCATCACTAATAATGACTCGAGGAATTCCAAATCTACTCAAAATATTTTCTTTCAAAATTTTTTATCACAATTTTATGATCATTATTTCGACAAGGAATTGCCTCGATCCATTTTGAAACATAATCTATTGCAACTAAAATGTAAACATAACCAAATGATACCGGAAATGGCCCCATAAAATCAATACCCCAACAGTCAATGATTTCAATCACCAAAATAGGATTCAAAGGCATCATGTTTCGTTTTGAAATTGATCCTAACTTTTGACAATTTTCACAACTTTTGCAAAAAGTGTAAGTATATTTGAAAAGATTTGGCCAATAAAATCTACACTACAAGATCTTTGCACTGGTTTTCTTTATTGAAAAGTGACCGCCACATGCTTCAGAATGACAAAATTTGATAATGCTACCTACCTGTTAGGAAATTTATTGTTTAGATTTTGATGAATGCCATGTAAAACTTAGAATAGGAAGTCCGCACCCCATTTTTTGTTGTAAAATGCATTGTAATAAATAGGTGCTAACTGAGTTAAGTCGACTACGCCCAACATGCAAGAAGACAACCGGAGATTAGAAGGAAGATTGACTGCGAGACAATTTGAGTATGGCAAAGAAGAGTAGACGGAACTCTATCGAAAAAGCGGTGAGATGCGGTGAGTGGAGTATCAGTCAAGTCAACTCAAGAAAAGCCAAGTCTCAAGTTGAAGTAATGAGAAGAGTCATCCAATGATTGGAAGTGACTCTAAGTCACCTGGGGAAAGCAAAGAAATGCGGTCATGTCGAGATAATCTGAAAAAGATCCGTTGCACGAGAAATCAAGAGAATTACTTAAATAAGTAATATCTCCATACCACCTTTCTCGGAGTGCTCACCCGAAGCGTGCAAAAGGAATGAACCAATGGGAAGCACTACACCGTGTCGAACTCGAAAAAGGTGAAGAACAATTCATACGAGGAAATGGCAATTCCAAGGATGCAACAAGACAAGCCAACGATCGCAAGTGACTTTCAAAAATAAGCCTATCTCTTCAACGGGCAAATTTTTGAAAGATCACTATAAAAGGCGAGGAGTTTATTTGAGAATAAGACACATAAGAAGAGACGAACCAAAAGCGTTCAAGCAATTATTAGAAAATCAAACATTCTCAATCCTCAAGCCTACACCACGAAGAACATCAATCCAACACTCTTTGTGAAGGAAAGATAACTTCAATCGGTTGAAGAGGAAATTATTGAAAAATCAAGGGGTCTACATTCCACGAAGGATTGTAGGAAGGTTCAAGCTCGAACCAAGTCTTGAGCTTTTGGAGGGCTTCGTGATCAAATCCAAAGAGCTTAAGCAAGTGGGTCAGTAGTAGCAAGGCAACGCCTGTGAAGAAGCCGAGTCGCACGAGAAGCCACCTTGGTGAGTGATCAAGGCGTCTCATCGAGTCCCAAAGGAACAAGTCGGTGTGTGATCAAGACTTGTATCCGGATCTGTTACCACTTTGTATCTCGATCAATACCTAGTGGATTCCTCCAAGAGTTGGAGAAGAGAGGAGTAGAAGAATTACCCCATCTTCGAACCTCTATAAAAATCTTATTATGTCATTTATATTTCGCACTTTAATTCTTGCATCATATCTGTTTATTTCTCACGACATATTTGCTATCCATTAGATAATCACTAAGTACTAAATCAAGCTCTAAAACTCTACTTAACCAAACTTAAGGGTGTTAAGTCTTCCAATAAAAACAAACCACAGTTGAGTTAATTTAGACTTAACAACCGAGTTATTCCATCAATGCTCGATTGAGTCGTTGAGAGACTAACTCTCTTGATTAACTAGATTGGTCATTCACCAAGGACACGGTGTGTAGTATATCAACTCGAATATTTAAAAGGACTAAATCGAAAATTTGGTAAGGTTTATTCAACCCCCTTCTAAACCTTACACTTACACCCCTTGGGACCTACAAGTGGTATCGGAGCGGTTGGTTCATTGAGCCTTCCACATCGGTTCTTGAACTAGATCTCCAAAATTTTTCAAAGTCCGCTTTAGTACTTAATTTTTCAAAACTCTTTTAATCATTAAAATTTATTATCATGGAAGCAAACTTGACACGCATCCCTATGTTCACAATTGAAGAATTTGATGATTGGAAAATTCGTATGCGGGCTCATCTATCAAGCATTACATGATGAGATGTGGATAGTGATAGAGGATGGGCCATCGCAAATCTTGAAGGTGAACACAACAGAGGAAGAGTCGCTGCGAATGAAGGAGAAGAGGATGTTGCTCCCGGACGGTCATGGTTGAAAACCAAGAACTCAATGGACAAATGATGATGAGAAAAAGATACAACCTGGACAATGTAGCCAAGGACATCCTTTACAAAACCTTGACAAAGCCATGTTCAATAAAGTCAAATCATGCAAAACAGCTAAAGAAATCAGGACAAGCTAACATTGATTTGTGAAGGCTCGTGAGCAAATCAAAGAAAACAAATTATCGGTGGGTCGTGTCTGATTTTTGAGAACTTCAAAATGATCTCGGGAGAAAACCTGGATCAACCGGATGCTCGGTTCACGTAAATCACCAATGAGCTATCTCGCACTTGGAAAGGAATATACACGAAGGAAATGTGTATGAAGATCCTAAAAAGTCTTCCACTGAATGGGAAATGAAGGTCATGGCATCGAGACACTCCATGGACCTATCAAAGACATCCAACCATGAATTATTCTCGGACCTCAAAGCATACGAGTTTGAGCCGAGAAGAAAAGACGAGGAAGAGACAATTTGTACCCAAAACAATTGCTCTAATTGTTAAAGATGGGAAAAGAGCTGAGGTCAAAGAAGTCATTGATCCAGAAGAAATAGCCCTGATGGTTAAAAGATTCAACAAGTTCTTCAATAAGAACTACAAGAGAGGAAAGGGCGAATCTTCCAGAAGACACTCAACTCCCTCTAAATCAAGGGAAGATAGGCCAACCAAGAGAACAGATCATCAAAAAGCCGAATATCAAAGGGTCGACAATCCAAGAATGGAAAGAGTCGATCAAAAGGTTGAATATCTATGCCGGAATCAGACAACCAGGTCACTACGCCATTGATTGCCCATATCCTCGTAGTCAACAAATACATGAATGAAGAAGAAAGAAAGGTCTTCAGAGAAAGAAGACAAGAAAAGAAAAAGGCAATGTTGGTCTGCAGAGATGCCGAGACAACCAAGTCAAGAGAGACAGTGACTCGAGAGAGCAAAGTGAAGCCGACTACTCAAGTGACTCGAAGAAGAGGCCCTAACTTTGATGGCCAAGGAACAAGATCAACCGACCAAGAAGATGAGGTACACTCTAACTCATCAAACTCAGATTCTAGTGATAGTGATCGTGACACACACACTTCAACCCACTCGATCTTTATGATTCATTAGGCAAAATGATGAAAGATTTTGAACACATTAAATCCTCACACACACTACTAAATGAGGAAAAAACAGTCTACTAAGAGCAAAAACTCACATGGTGATCGAGGAGCCGAGTACTCTAAGTCAAATAGCCGATGAGAATGAGAGTTTAAAGGCTGAAAATGCTAAATTAATAGCAGAAATAGTTGCCACAGAAAAGAGGGAGAATGACCTCAAAAATGTGATTGCATCATTTACTAAGGCATCTAAATCATTGGATGATCTTATTATGAGTCAAAGAGAATGTGGAGACAAGACAAAGCTTAGGATTTAATTCCTCTGTGCTATGTCAAACTCCAAAAGTAATTTTGGAAAAAGGATCTTCAAACCATGAAGAGTCTAAAAATCCAAAACTCTAAATGTTGCACACACATTCACTCCAAAGCACAATTACAAGCAAACGGCCTTGGTTATAAAGGAAAAGGAAAACAGCCAGTTGAGTATTTGAAAGGACAACCGAGAAGAGATTCACCGAGTTCCTCAAAGCAAACTCCAAAAGAAAATACTCAGTAAAGAAGAAGCAGAGCTACCAAAAACCCTTAAAATCTATAAAAGAAATACATATGATGGGAATGGTAGAAAATATCCAAGCCAAGTCGATTGGAATAATGTGAATCATCAAAGATAAACTTATGGAATATAAGCCCAAATGGCAAAGGCCTAGAACTCAAGAAAGGCCATTACAAAAGTATGAGAGCATTCATCAAAGCACACATATGCACCTAGGCACTATACTCGGAGACACCACAATTACCCAAAGAAGGCGATTGCTAAAACCTATACACAGCATACTGACAAAAGAGACAATTTGTATGAACCTAGAATCCCCAAGCAATTTGCCAAGATTAATTATGATTATGGCATGATAGATGGCAACCCTTAGAGTCAAATCATTTGGCTATAAGTTGGTTGGATCATCTTACAATTCTAACCCCTCGGGACCTGAGACAAGTATGGGTACCTAAAACTTAATTTCCTTGATTGCGGGTTTAAGGAGCAGTGAGTGCCAAGGAACCTGGTACATGGATAGTGGTCATTTCCGGACATATGACAAGAAATAAGAAAAATCTATCAAAATTCAAGGAAGTTAAAGGAGCAAAAGTCATATTTGGAGGAAATGAAGCTCCTGGTGAAATAAGAGACATTGGATCCATCAAGAGGAATGGATTAGAAATCACAGATGTTGCATATGTTGAAGGACTCAACTTCAACTTATCGAGCATCACCAACTCGTGACAAGGGCTACAATGTTGGATTCAACATGGGTGTATGCCAAATCAAGGATATGAATCGAATGAAATTGTGTTGCAAGGATGCGCAGACAAAAGAACATGTATGTAGTAGATTGGTCAATCGCTACACAACACCTATCTATTAGCAAAGAGCACAATTTGAATCAAGTTGGATGTGGCACAAAAAGGCCGAGTCACCTAAATTTCAAAACGATTAACAAGCTTGCAAGAAGTAATCTTGTGGAAGGACTT
>JABTTQ020000400.1:0-174816 GCA_016081115.2 Rehmannia glutinosa
CCGATTCAAAGATACGAGAAAGGAGAGTATATGTGATGCATGTCGAAGGGAAAACAAATCAAATCTTCATTCAAGGAAAAAGACATGTCCATCTTCAACAAGAATATTGCAGACCGCTACATATGGATCTATTTGGCCCAAAGTGGAACCAAAAACCAACATAAGTGGAAAGAAATACACCTTGGTGGTAGTAGATGACTACTCAAGATATACATGGACAATATTCATGTGTAAGAAGAAAGAAACTCTACAAAAACTAACACAAATTGATGAAGAGGATTCAAAACGAGAAGAGCCAAACCATTATCAAAATAAGATCGACAGAGGAACCGAGTTTGTCAATGGAATAATAACTCGATTGTATTGAAAATGGTATTGGTCATGAACTATCAGCAGCAAGGACTCCACATGCACGGAATGGAGTTGCGAAAGAAGGAATAGAACTCTCAAAGAAGCAACAAGGACCATGTTAGTCAAGCAGGTTACCAAAAAGATTTTGGGTCAAGCAATCAACACACTTGCTACACTCAAAACAGATGTATGATAAAACAGACAAACGGTGACAAAGACTCCTATGAGATTTGGATGGAAGAAAACCAAATGTTGCATATTTGAGAATATTTGGATGTAAATGCTTCATCCACAACAATGGCAAAGACAATCTAAAGGCTTTCGATGCTAAAGTCGATGAAGGTAAGTTCTTAGGATACTCGGTGAAAGCAAAGCCTACTGAGTACTCAACAAAAGGACTATGGTTGCGAAGAATCCATTCATGTGGTATTCGATGAGCCAAATGTAAATGGAGAAGACATTGAAGAGTCAACCGATAAGTGAATCATCCAACCATACAAAAGAGTCTATCTTTCAAGCTCAAGCCGGAATTATAAATTGAAGAAGAAGATGAGATAGTGAATCTCAAAAAAACATTTGGAAAATTTGCAGCTAAGTAATTACGAGAGAGTCGACCACAAAGAACACAACGCAAGACGATCAATCCACTAACTTACTCCAACCTCGATGTAAGATGCCCGAAAGACCATCCACCAGAGCTTGTCATTGGAGATATAAGAGAAGGTGTCAAAACAAGATCCAGAACTCAACAAGAAGCTATGTTCACATGCTTTATCTCGCAAATAGAGCCCAAAGATGTGTTACAAGCATTGGACGACACACATCGGATTCAAGCTATGCAAGAAGAGCTGAATCAGTTTGAAAGAAACAAAGTATGGGAATTAGTTCAAAGACCCACACATCAAAATGTTATTGGTACTAAATGGGTGTTCAGAAACAAGATGAACGAGGAAGGTTATGTGGTTAGAAATAAGGCAAGACTAGTAGCCAAAGGATATTGCCAAGAAGAAGGAATAGATTTTGATGAAACATTTGCCCCTGTAGCAAGATTGGAAGCTATAAGGATGTTTCTTGCCTATGCAGCTCACAAGAATTTCATTGTATATCAAATGGATGTAAAAAGTGCATTCCTAAATGGTCTATTGGAAGAAGAAGTGTATGTTGAACAACCTCCAGGATTTGAGCAGAAGACTCTTGGAGATAAGGTATACAAACTCAAGAAAGCTTTGTATGGATTGAAACAGAACCTAGAGCATGGTATGATACCTTGTCACAATTCCTAAGCGAGAATGGATTCACAAAAGGAAAAGTAGATAGAACACTTTTTAATTCAAGACAAAAAGAGTATATCGCTTGTTCAAATATATGTGGATGACATCATTTTTGGATCCACAAAGAAAGAGTCGTGTGAAAAATTTTCAAACCTCATGCAAAGTAAATTTGAAATGAGCATGATGGGAGAGCCGACATTCTTCCTTGACTCCAAGTGAAACAATCGAAGGATGGAACCTTCATAAGTCAAACAAAATACACCAGAGACTTAATGTAGAAATTTGGTATGGAGGAGAAGTCTTCCGTGAAAATACCAATGAATACATCATCAAAATGGACATGGATGCAGATGGCAAGCTCAGTAGATCAAACAAGATATAGAGCACTTATTGGATCATCGCTCTATCTCAAAATGAGCCGGACATCACCTTTTCTTTGTAGGTGTATGTGCAAGATTTCAATCTGCTCCAAAAGAGAGCCATATGACAACAACGGCTAAGAGAATATTGAGATACTTGAAAGGAAGCCAAGAAGTTGGCTTATGGTATCCAAAGGAAGGCGGATTCAAGCTAATTGGCTATTCGGACTACGACTATCTTTGGATGCAGAGTTGACAGAAAAGCACCTCGGCACATGTCAAATGCTTGAAACAGCTGATTTCTGGTTTAGCAAAAAGCAAAATTCAATAGCCACCTCCCACAGTGACGCAGAATACATAGTCTGCGGCACACAGGTTGTGCCCAAGTCCTATGGATGAGACAATGAGTTGAGAGACTATGGAGTTGAGGAAAAAGAAATTCCAATCATGTGTGATAATACAAGTGCAATTGCAATTACTCAAAATCTGTGTTGCACTCAAGAACAAAGCATATCGATGTCGATATCACTTCATAAGAGATCATGTTGAAAAGAAGGACATCATCTTGGAATATATCTCAACCGATAAACAATTGGCCGACATCTTCACAAAACCATTATGTGAGTCAAGATTTGAAGAACTCAAACATGAGTTAGGGTTAATTGAGTGAATGACACTGAGAATAATCAAAGAAAAGAAATGAAACACAAAAAGGAAAAAGAGTGAACTCACAAATCGCCTAAGTAAATCACCAGATCGGAAAGACAACTATACCAAGTCATTTGTTATTTGAGTCACTAAGAGACTGTGAGAAGAAGAGTTAAATCGGCTAAGGGATGCCGAGTCATTTATGAGCAAAGTGACAAAAACGATCGTTTTTACTAAGTGGGAATGTTTTTAAGAATGACGTCGAAGATAATGATGATGTGTAGACATAAAGCCGCACATCAAGCTTATGATTGGATATAAATGTGCCGCATTAAATACGAGACATTAAATGCTAAATAGGCGTGCAAAATCTAAGCCGTTGATTTCGATCACATTTCAAAACCACCCGCATGTCCTTTCATAAACCATACTTAAACCATTTCCGTCCGTTTCTCTCTCACACTACCAAAACTGTTCATTTCTCTCTCTCAGAAGCAAAGGCAAAAATTCTCTCAAAACCCTATCTATCTTCAAATCAATCTCTAAGTTTTCTTCGGTAAAATCCTGAAAAATGGCACCAACCTACGATTTTATCAAGTTAGGAAAACAAATCCACACGGGTCATCGTGGATTTCAACGGCATGGTGAAACAGGGTTCCGATGACACCCTAGTGAAGAAAATCGCTGAAAAGCTCGAAACGTCCGGGCTGAAACCATTTCTGACGTTGGAATATCCAATGACCTATGTGGAGGAGGTCACAATTTTACGTGAATGCCGAGATTCACGATGAAGGGATAAAGTCATCTGTTCACGGAAAGCGGCTCACCATCTCTCGCCAAGGATTTGGTGAACACCGCCACTACCAACGGAAGAAGCATCGTAAATTAACGAAGCCGATGCAAACTGGCCGGCCGCTTGGAAGGAAATAGCCAAGCCCGACTATGCCGATAAAATAGTTTACACAACAAACAAGAGGTCTTGAAGGAGGATTATCACAAGTCGTTGGACATAGTTGCCAAATGTATTGACATCAAATTTGGCGACTTTGACCAATCACAAAGCAAAGTTGATCGTGAATGGCTGCGATCATTGAAGAAAGGAAAATAAATCTGGCTGAGTTTGTCTACAAAGCAGACTATGCCGAGAATGTAGGGAACAAATCCTTCAAGGAAGATGGCACATTTGGAGGATCCCTAGGATATGGCCCAGTGATTGGCCGGATGATGGAGGTGAAAGGGGTTCCTCCGAGACATGGAAAGGCGTTCCATGTAAACAAAAGAATGTTCAGAGCAAACCTCTCTAGCGCACGTAAGAGAGCCTACGCCAAGAGAGCGACACGAGTGAGGGGAATCGGTGACCCTGAAGACAAAGCTGTTTCCTCTCCACCCAAGAAGAAAGCCGCCCCCTGCGGTGTAAGAAGATCGCGCCCCCGCAACAAAGAAAGTCAAACCTACTCCTCGCCTTGCAGTAGCCGAGTCACCCGCCCCCCTGCGTGTCTCTCTTGCCAGCAAAGAAGCAGCGGTCGAGAAGGACTCTCAACTACCTTCTCGGATCGTCAAAAAGAGGAGATCTCGATAAGCCAAGACGGCCAGCTCCTCGAGAAGAAAAACCAAAGACGGCCCCGCCGCCCAAGACTCGAGAAGAAATCGTCTGAACCGGAAATCCCTGCGGTACGAACTAAGAGACGAAGAAGAATCATCAAGCACTCCGAGCTTGAAAAACCGGCCGAGTCACCACTCACTGGAACAAATACAGTGAAGCTCGCTGAAGCAGTCGAGTCCCCAGATGTAATTGATGAAACAGCTAAGTCTGCTGAAGGCGATCAGCAGAGGCAACCTGAAGACACAACTGTAGTTCACACAGCTGTGACACAAGAAGAATCTGATGGAGATGACAGTGATGTGGTGATCCTATCCCCACTTTATCCAGACATTCAAAATCGTCTGCGAGAGTGGAGGACGTGGAAGTTGGGTCCATCCAGGGAACAGTTCCAACGGCCCGAATTCATCGAAGAAGAAGAGGAACTGCTGAACTTCCTTGGACTGACCTCTGTGATCCCAGCTCTGGATGAAGAAAACTGCAAAAATATCCTGCAGATCTTCAAGGATAAGGAGAAGGAGAGACTGGCAGAGGAAGCTGAGGCACGAGAGAAGGCCAGCATCTGCCCTCTCACTGGCACCACAGAACACACACATTCTCACTTCGATATTTTATCAGAAAGTGATGATGATTTGGACCCTGCTGCTGCTACAGAAGAGTTGCAAATGCAGCAAGCAATGCATGAGTCCAGGATTCTTCATGAGAAGAGCATGATGGAGGGACCAGGAGAGTCCTCCAGAACACAGCTTGAAATTGATCCAATGGGAGTGGTTCAGAAATCGCCACCGTTGTTGCCGCCACCACTTCCCAAACCACTCGGAAGAAAGAATTAAGGAACTGGCGATGAACCGGGATAGTGGGGACCCCAATCGAGCCAACCCCTAACGAAGGTGTCTTACCACTTGCCCCAATGGTGAACACTCGAGAAAAGCAGCCGGGAGTTTGGAGACGAGTGACCCCATTTCAAGTCACTCGGTGGTGCACCGAGGGGGAAACTCCTCCTCCACTGCAGCAAGGTCGGAGGATGCTGCAGATGACTCCACAACAAATCCAGGAGGCGAAGTAGAGAAAATACAAACACAAGAAGAACAACAAGTTGCCATCAACGAAGCTCGACGCTTGAGACTGTCTCACCGAGGTGCCAATCGCTCAAGGCTAATAACCCCGGGAGTTAACACTGGCGATGAAAGTGCAATCCATGAGGTTGAGACTCCAATGGATGCCACCGAGAAGACCCTAAGACAGTGACATTGTCGAAAGGGAGGTCAGGCCCTCGCAGCATTGAGATCAAGGGAGATAATGAAGGCCCACGGGAGGTTGAGACTTCCCGAGGTAAAGAAGATGAAGTAGAGAACATCCCTCCCGCTATCATTGATCCATCCGAAAAAGGAGATAAGCGCGCTTCATGATTCCCAAGATAATCCCGATGTAACCTTCTCGGGATCGGAAGGCGACGAAGAAGCTGAGTCATCCCCCGTGACAGATCCAAAAGACTCAGTTGCGGATGTTCCAAGCACGAGCAAGTATGATCCCAAGACTACTCGTCAAACCTTAAATTTTGATGATGAGCCAACAATGGAGATCTCATCATCGTCCAATGACGCTTCGATAATGCCGAGGACCAGACTACTCAATTGGAGAAACCAGTTTGAGACCAACGGTTGTTGAGACAACTGAGGCTCGCAAGTCGGGATCCACTTCACAAAAGACCCCAGTGAAACAGAGTCCATCGCGCAGCTCCCAAGTGCAGCAGGTTCGACTCTAAAAGGAACTTCACGCCCACCGCTCATCATTGAACAAATCCCAGTTGGCGGTGATGAATCCTTTATAGAATCTTTTCCTTTCTCTCTGGAGGTACCCGACCTCCCTGAAGAGTCGAGAACGAACGCGCACGCCTTCCATAGACCAGCCTCCGTTATTTCGTCAAGTACCATTGTTCCGGTGATTATGATTTTTGATTTGCTTGGCCATCACCGCAACGGAAGAATCACCAAGTTCGCGAAGTGTTCAAGGCATTATTTGCCTGAGATTGAACGAATGGAGAGGCATCGGCCTCTATGGACATGCGATCGACAACGGAGATGCCACTCTTCATCGCCGACTTGAGAGGCATAACGATTAATCGTGAGAATGGTGGCAACATCAAAGAAACAATGCGTGTGGAACAAGCTAGATACTTCAGGACATTGTTCAACAAGTCATTGCTATGGAGAGCTGAGAATGCTGATGCAAAAACGAAGTTGAGAGAACACATCGAGCATATGCATGAAGCTCACACTGCCGAGATACAACTGCTGCGTGAGCAAAATAAGAGTGATCTATAGCGTTTGGAAGAAAATATGGATAGAAAATTCAGCCTTCTCATGGCTGAGATGAAATTAGTTTCAGCAGAGTCCAACGCTACTCGCTCGAATTCGTCGTGGCCGCATACTCCGCAGCCAGACTCAAAGCAGAACTCGACTATCAGCTCGACTTCCCGCTTGCCAAGATGTTCCCAGGGTTCCTCTATCCTTTGATGATGCCAAAAAGGGGGAAGAGGAATACCTTAAAGCGCTAAAGAGATCTGAAGCTGAAAAGAAGGGAGCAGCTGAGGAAGTGTCTAAACAAAAGAAAGGAAAGTCTGTTGAGGGGGAAGGATCGAAAGATGTGACCTTGATGATTGCACAAACCCCAACAAGGTCTTGTCTACTGATATCATCAAGCACCAACTCCTGTGACTCGCCACTCCAACACTCGCTATATCTATGGCTAAAAAGAGAAAGACAATTGAAGCGGGGATGGAGGAAGTGGAAGGAAGAATGGATGCCCGAGTTATGAACATCTTGAAACAACATGGAGGCATTCCAAAGAGAGACAGAGACACTTATGCCATCTCGGATGTCGGGACAGAGCCACGATCGTTGATGAATTTAAAACGCCGCATCTCAAGGATACTTTGCAAATATGTCTATGGCTCAAGCTTGGGACTTGTACGGGAAAATGGTCTCACGTTATGTGAAGAAGTCGACAGTAGCAGACTACCAGCAAAATCCTCTGCTGGTCACTCCGCCTGGTCACTCATTTGGAAAGAAGAAGACAAAGACAATACACGCCCGCAGGTAGAGGAAAAGCGTGGTGGAGGAAGAGGTTTCAGACCCAGGCCTCCGCCCAAAAAACATTGAATACGTAGATCCAAGCAAGAAAGGAGGGATCTATCGGGTCTTGACCAAGTAGCAAATTTGCAAGTGGCTAAAAATAATGCCGAGTATGCGAAAAGAATAGAAGAAGAAAACAAGAGACAAACTCGGCTATGGGAGGAAAGACAAGAAAGATTAAGAAGAGATGAAGCCGCCAGGAAGGCATATGAAAAGAAAGAAGAAGGCGGTGACGATGAGAAAAAGAGAAGAAGAAGAGAAGATGCTGAACAAGATGAAAGAAGGAGACAACAAAGGAGATGAAGTGTTGTTGTCCACCCCTTCATGTATTTTATTATGTAAATACATACTATGTAAGTCTTCTGTAATAAAGCTATAATTTCTTTATTTTCTTGTAGACAAATGTTTGCTCCGATAAAAGAACAAGAATGTTATGGTCAATAAAAAGATTGATTCAACGCATACATTCTATGTGAATACACTATCTGTATGTATCATTGCTATTTGCATTTTTGAATGGTTTAAGTTTTGGCATCATCAAAAAGGGGGAAATTGTTAGGAAATTTATTGTTTAGATTTGGATGAATGCCATGTAAAACATAGAATAGGAAGTTGGCACCTCATTTTTTGTTGTAAAATGCATTGTAATAAATAGATTTCGGAGAAGTTTGAGTTAAGTCGCCTACGCCCAACATGCAAGAAGACAACTCGGAGATTAGAAGGAAGACTCACGCGAGACAACCGAGTATGGCAAAGAAGAGTAGACGGGAACTCTCTTGAAGAAGCAAATCGAGATGCATCCGAGTGGAGTATCAGTCAAGTCAACTCAAGAAAACCCAAGTCTCAAGTTGAAGTGACGGAAGAGTCATCCATGATTGGAAGTCGACTCTAAGTCACCTGGGGAAAGCAAAGAAATGCATCAAGTCGAGATAATCAAAAAGATCCGTTGCACGTAAATCAAGAGAATTACTTAAATAAGTAATATCTCCATACCACCTTTCTCGGAGTGCTCACCCCGAAGCGTGCAAAAGGAATGAACAATGGGAAGCACTACACCGTGTCGAACTCGAAAAGGTGAAGAACAATTCATACGAGGAAATGGCAATTCCAAGAACGCAACAAGACAAGCCAACGACTGCAAGTGACTTTAAAAAATAAGCCTATCTCTTCAACGGGCAAATTTTTGAAAGATCACTATAAAAGGCTGAGGAGTTTATTTGAGAATAAGACACATAAGAAGAGACCTGAACCAAAAGCGTTCAAGCAATTATTAGAAAATCTGAAACATTCTCAATCCTCAAGCCTACACCACGAAGAACATCAATCCAACACTCACCTGTGAAGGAAAGATAACTTCAATCAGTTGAAGAGGAAATTACTGAAAAATCAAAGGGTCTCCATTCCACGAAGGATTGTAGGAAGGTTCAAGCTCGAACCAAGTCTTGAGCTTTTGGAGGGCTTCGTGATCAAATCCAAAGAGCTTAAGCAAGTGGGTTGTAGTAGCAAGGCAACGCCCTGTGAAGAAGCCGAGTCGCGAGAAGCCACGGTGAGTGATCAAGGCGTCTCGATCGAGTCCCAAAGGAACAAGTCACCGTGTGATCAAGACTTGTATCCGGATCTATTACCACTTTGTATATCGATCAATACCTAGTGGATTCCTCCGGGAGTTGGAGAAGAGAGGAGTAGAAGAATTACCCCATCTTGAACCTCTATAAAAATCTTATTGTGTCATTTACATTTTCGCACTTTAATTCTTGCATCATATCCTTTTTATTTCTCACGACATATTTGCTATCCATTAGATAATCACTAAGTACTAAATCAAGCTCTAAAACTCTACTTAACCAAACTTAAGGGTGTTAAGTCTTCCGTGAAAACAAACCACAGTTGAGTTAATTTAGACTTAACAATTTGAGTTATTCCATCAACAGACTCGATTGAGTCCGTTGAGAGACTAACTCTTACCGATTAACTAGATTGGTCATCCACCAAGGACACGGTGTGTAGTATCAACTCGAATATTTAAAAGGACTAAATCGAAAATTTGGTAAGGTTTATTCAACCCCCTTCTAAACCTTACACTTACACCCCTTGGGACCTACACTACCTCATTGTCGGTACACATCTACGAAAGATTTGATCTGGACAATATTTGAAAAGGTAGGGATCATCCCAATAAAACCTTTTTACCTCTGTCAAAAACTTCTTTTTGTCTTGTGAATTCCAATTTGATGGCATCATTCCTGTCACAAGAAAATTAATAATATCTGCAAACAAAGGCACCACAGTAACATTAAATAATTGTTCATCGGGAAAAGTATCATTGATAGGTGGTGTTTGAAACGAATCATCACAAATAAGTCTTGATAAATGATCAGCTACAACATTCTCTACTCCTTTCTTATCGCGAATGGTAATATTAAACTCTTGGAGTAAGAGAATCCACCTAATCAATCTTGGTTTGGAATCCTTTTTTGACAAAAGATATTTCAAAGCCGCATGATCACTGAAAACGACAATTGGTGAACCAACAAGATAGGATCGAAAATTTTCCAATGCAAATACCACAACAAGTAATTCTTTTTCAGTGGTTGAATAATTGATTTGAGCACTATTCAAAGTTTTACTTGCTTAGTAAATGACATATGGTTTCTTTTACTTTCTTTGCCCTAACACGGCTCCAACGGCATAGTCACTAGCATCACACATTATTTCAAACGGCAAAGTCCAATCAGGAGGTTGGGTTATTGGGGCAGATGTAATCATGCTTTTAAGTTTGACAAAAGCATTTTCACAATTTTTGGTCCATTCAAAACCAATATCTTTTGTTAGAAGATTACACAAAGGTTTAGAGATTATATTAAAATCTTTGATAAATCTTCTATAAAAGCCAGCATGCCCTAATAATGATCTTACCTCATTGACAGATTTTGGTACTGGTAGATTGGCAATTAATTCCACTTTGGATTTGTCTACCTCAATACCTCTTACTGAAATAATGTGTCCAAGAACAATTCCAGTTGTTACCATAAAATGACATTTTTCCCAATTAAGCACAAGGTTCTTTTCTTCACACCTAATCAAAACTTTTTCTAAGTTCAACAAACAATCTTCAAATGATTCACCAAAAAATGAAAAATCGTCTATAAAGACTTCAAGAAAACGTTCTACCATGTCACTGAAAATGCTAAGCATGCATCTTTGGAATGTAGCTAGTGCATTACATAATCCAAAAGGCATCCTTCTATATGCAAATGTACCAAAAGGACATGTAAAAGTTGTTTTCTCTTGATCTTCAAGTGCAATTTCAATTTGATTATACCCAGAATATCCATCTAAGAAACAATAGAATTTATGACCTGCGACTCTTTCTAAGATTTGATCCATGAAAGGTCATGTAAAATGATCCTTTCGGGTAACTGAGTTAAGTTTCCTGTAGTCAATGCACACGCGCCAACCAGTAACAGTTCTAGTTGGAATTAACTTATTATTTTCATTTTTGACTACAGTAACACCAGACTTCTTTGGCACGACATGAATAGGACTTACCCATTTACTATCAAAAATAGGATAAATGATCTCATTATCTAAGAGTTTAATGATTTCATTTCTCACTACTTCTTTCATATTAGGATTTAGTCTCCGCTGCATTTCTCTAGAGGGTTTCGCATTTTCCTCTAAATAAAATGTTATGTGTGCAAATCAGAGGACTAATACCTTTTATGTCAGCAATGGTCCATCCTAAAGCATTTTTATAAATTTTAAAGTCTCGATCAGCTTACCTTCCTGAGATGCATCAAGCTTGGAAGAAATTATTACAGGAAAAGTCTCATTCTCACCCAAAAAAGAGTATTTCAAATCAGATGATAAGGGTTTCAAATCGATTTTTGGAGCTTTCATGCTTGAAGGAACAGGTTGCACTTTTGATGATGACAACTCTTCAAATTTTGGTTTCCAAAAATAATTTTCTAGTGCTTGTAAAAATTCAGTTGAAACATCAGAACATTTCTTTTCGCAAATACTCTCACTTTCAAAACATGTTTCAACAAATTCAAAAGAATCAGTGAAATTTTCATGAACAAGCTCTTCAATTAAATCCACTTCATGTAATTCAACATCATCAGTAGGTTGTTTGCAAACATTAAACACATTCAGTTCCAAAGTCATATTTCCAAAAGATAACTTCAAAACACCATTCCTACAATTTATCAAAGCATTTGAAGTTGCAAGAAATGGACGACCTAAAAATGACAGAATTTGTGTCTTTGTATTTACAACCGGCTGAGTATCCAAAACAATGAAATCAACAGGAAAGTAAAATTTGTCAGTTTGTACCAACACATCTTCTACTATTCCTTTTGGAACTTTAATCGACCGATCAGCTAGTTGGAGTACAATTGGAGTTTCTTGAAGTTCACCCAAACCTAGCTGTTCATAGACTGAAAATGGCAGAAGATTTACACTAGCACCTAGATCAAGCAAAGCACGTTCTATTCTAGTGTCTCCTATGATGCATGAAATTGTTGGACAACCTGGATCTTTATACTTAGGTGGAGCAAATTGTTGGATAATTAAACTCACACTTTCAGTTAAAAATGTTCTTTTCTTCACATGATGCTTTCTTTTGATTGTGCATAAATCTTTCAAAAACTTTGCATAAGGTGGGACTTGCTTGATTGCATCCAACAAAGGAATATTAATTTTGACTTGTTTAAACAATTCAAAAATCTCAGAATTTGAGTTCAATTTCTGAGTTGGTTGCAATCTTTGAGGAAAAGGGGCAGGAGGAGAATATTTTTCATCGTTTTCAAACTTACCTCCATTCGATTTACCTTCTTCATCATTGTTATTTTCATTCTTCATTTATGAAGATGAACTAATAACTTTCTTGGGATAAATTGTTTTATCAACAACTTTTCCACTTCAAAGTGTTGTGACTGAATTAGGCTCATTGACTGGATTTTCACCTGAAGTAGAAACACAACACTGCATGGAAGGATTAGGTTGAGGTTGAGTCGGAAACTTCCCATTTTCTTGAGTTCGCAAAGAAGTTGTGAGTGTTGAAAGTGAATTTTTGATCTCATTGATGGCTTGAGAAGTTTTATTATTGATGCTTGTTTGCTCATGCATAAATGCTTGCAAAGTCTCCTCAAGTGATTTAACTTGTGGAGCTGGATATGAAGGAAAATTTGGTGGTTTTTGAGAATTCATTGGTTGAGCTTGATTATTATCACGCCAACCGAAATTGGGATGATTTCTCCTTTTTGGATTGTAGGTTTCAGAATATGGAGATTGAAAAGGTTTTCTGAATCCATTCATGACATTAGCCTCAACAGGAATATGAGGACAATCATTGGTAGAGTGTTCATTAATTCCACAAATGTCACAAACTTTTTTATCTTACACAGATTTTACTTCATTTACTTTCTTAACTTCCATGTCATCGATTATTTTAGCCAAAAGTGAAAGCCTGGCACTTAAACTATCCTCTTGATTAAGGTGAAATTTTCCTTTATTTTCATCAACACTATGCCAAGATTGAGAAATTTCTGCCAAATAGTCAAGATATTCAAGCGCTTCATCGGGTTCTTTATCAAGAAACTGACCATTACACATTGATTCAATAAATTATTTTGTTTGAGGAGTTAAACCTTCATAAAAGAAACTGATGATACGCCAATTTTCAAAACCATGATGTGGGCAGGAATTCAACAATTCTTTAATCTTTTCCCAACATTCAAAGAAAACTTCTTTAGGATTTTGAGAAAAATTCTGAATTTGTCTTTTCAAAGCATTAGTTTTGTGAGTTGGAAAGAACTTTTTCAAAAATTCAGTTAGCATTTCTTGCCAAGTGCCAATTGATCTAGGTTTCAAAGAGCTAAGCCAAGTTTTTGCCTTATCTTTTAAAGAAAAAGGAAATAATTTGAACTTAACAATTTCATTTGTACAATTTTGATCATCAAATGTGCACATACTTCTTCAAACTCCTTTAAATGTAAATATGGGCTTTCATAATCCATACCATGGAAATTAAGAAGTAAAGGAATCATCCCTGGCTTGAATCGAAAGTTGTTTGCATTTAGTGGAAAAATAAAACACGAAGGAGTAGAATTTCGAGGGGGTTGCAAGTATTAACGCATATTACGTACTTCTTGATTTTTCGCTCGTTGAATCTCATCATGGACAACTTCATTTTCAGCCATAATTGGTGTGTGTGGAGGTGAATATTTTCTGAATTATTTCTAACTAAACGACGAGAATTGGGACTACGACACCATGTAACCATGCAAATACACAATATTTACATTTAAAAAAATATTCACAAACCTGGAAACTTACCGTGCCTTCCCCGGCAACGGCGCCAAAAACTTGCTACAACTTTAAGGTTCCAAACCCAAGTGCAGGTTGTCTCAAGTAATAAATTTATCGGGAGTCCAAGGTCGATCCACAGGGAAGTTGATGGAAGTTTACAGGATATATCTTATTTAAGTGATGAGTAAATGGATTTTTAACTAGTAAGAATATTTTTTTTACAAGAAATTTAATTAAAGAAATGTTGAGGATTAGGGATTCACTCTTGATTTTGGATAAATGAACGATTATATTTTCTTACCTCTTAGATTGCCACTATTGGAATCCACACACAAGGAAGGTTCCAATGAGAAGATATTATACATATAAATTATGCAATGAGGTGATCATGTTGTATCATCAATTAGAATTTACTTATAACACCAATACTTGTTTATAAGATCAAGTATTTATGTATTCTTTTGTCTACAACAAATCAAGGTATCCACATTAGTAGTCGGTTGAAATAAAACCAGACATTTAACTAAATGGAACCAAGTATTTGTTGTGCCAATAGATATACATAAATCAAGAAACACCACCAAACAAAAAGGTATAAGCTAAAAACAAATTGATGATACAAACAATGAAATTTAATATGAATCTACAATCATTCCTTATCCTTCATCAAGAGTTTCACCCTATTTCCTCAACAAACTATACTTAGAATAACATGGAGAAAGTAGAGAAAACAAAAGATTTAAGAAAAACTAAAGCAAACATTTTATAAAATACTAGAAATCTTACTATAATTTAAGAAAGACAAGAAAGAAAAATTCTTTTGAACTTTCTAACTCTAACTTTCTCCACATAAAACTTGCTCTTGGCTAATGCGAATGCCCTCTATTTATAGCCAACACAAAATCAATTTACAATTATTTTATTTTTTATTTTTATTACAAGCAAGAAAATAAGAAAATCAACACCAACTTTGCCACATTCTTTGACTGACTATTTTGTCCATGATTTCAGCCATCTTTGCTCAATTTTATTCCACAAATCAATTGCCACATGTGTTAGCTTGAATTTCCAACTGATTTCATTGAATTCCAACAACCATGGGCCAAGATATGGTTGAATAATTGAGATGTGGTTGGCATACGGGATTGACTAGTGTAGCAACTTCTTGGATTTTTTATAAATTCACAAATCCGAATCTGACTTTGGGGTCTTCATCACTGTTGTAGCTCTATGATTTTTACATACTCAATAAAAATTTCAGCTACAAATAACTTGTATTTTCTGAGTTATGTCCAACATACCAAACTTGGTCAAGTTTGGAAACTAACTCACAAGTTATGATGAATTTTTGATCCAAGAAAATATCATTCTAAACTTTGATTTTTGGTTTCAATATCTTTGAAAATTTGTAAATGAATGGATTGTGAATCCATATCTTCAAGAATCATCCCAAAATCATGTCGAAAATGAAAGTTATGCTCGTTGATCCGAACCCGCACTAAAAAATGCTTCCAAATACAATTTTATGTTGATTTCCTATTTTATTCCTAACATATTAATAATACTATAAATTTATATTATAATAATATTAATAACGTAAAATAATAATATAAACCAAAAAATAGTTATACATTTTTAACGTTCATCAGGCGCTTGGTAGTCTCACGACTACTTGAGCTTTCTTTGCATCTCGGTGATTTGTACAATTCTAACCCTTTCTCTCAGTACAGATCCCACGCCTGAGGTAGAGTCATATTCTTGAAAAATCCCTGTGATGTTAGAGTTTGAAATTCCTCTAAGGATCTTGGCTCAGATCCTGCATTAGGTACAACTAACTCACAACAGGGCTTCACAGGTGGGGAATCCTTCAGTAGTCCAGCTAGGGGGCCTTCGAACTTCATTTTTATGTTTTCTGTCCTGTCGAACTCAACTTCAATGGCTTCTCAAGATTTCTTGAAGGCCAAAGCAACTTTCTTGCGGTGGCTGACTTAGAATAGAGGTTGTAACATGTCCTTGCAGAGGGGTTTGGGCAAGCATAATTTTCAAGAATGGCTTCTTCATTTCGCTTCCTTCCCCCTTGCTACTTGTTTCCCCATTACTTCCTTCTGCATTGCTTTCATCTTCCCCCTTTTCGGCATCATCAACAGGGATGAGAGCGGACTGAGAGAAAACTCCTTCTAGGATTAGATCAAACTTCTTGTTGATCATGTCCATTTTATCATGACTCTTAGAGTATGCTGCTCTGAATTCTAACCACAGTGCCTTCGTCTCAGCTGCCATCAACTTCATTTCAGTTTGCAACACCATTATCTCTGTATGCGCGCATGGTGGCCTCTGTCTTTAGAAGGTCCGCCTTATTATGTGTGCCTTCAAAGCAACTCCATGTCTGTCTTGTGCGATTGATCTATCTCGGAAGATGTGATCCCTCTCTCTCTCTACCGGAATTTGGCGTTCCATTCCATATTACCATTTAGCAACTATAGATTTAAAATATGTAACTCCGCTCACGCCTCGGCCGCTTTGTGTCTGTCTTTGTCCATTCCTTATTCTCAAAACTATTCCTCGTAGCCTCTTGTGATGTTAGCATCTTTGTTGTCTAACCGTTGGTTGAGTGCCGCGAATCCTTTCTCTATATTCTCAATTTCATTGCAAATGGCCTTGAAGGCTTTTCTGAAGTCGGCTGCATCAGCGGACTGCTCATTAGGCCACACAACATCAAAGTCAAAACCAAACGGTACCATAGTGTAGTCATCAGGAGTTCCAATTTCTTCAACTGGGCCTTGGACAGTATATTTAGCGCTTTCAGCAGCTGACTCTGCTTCCAAACAGATGTCTGCCTCGAAAGGAAAGTATTCAACGAATAAGTCCTCAGGGAAATATGTATCTCTCCTCCTCCTGCTTTTGGAGCCTTACCCTTTCCCTTCAAAAGTTCTTCAGCTCTTTCTTGCCTTGGCTGTCTCAGCGTCATTGACATCTTGTGTAGCTGTGTTAACTGCGGAGTCGACTGACCCTCAGCTGTCTTAACAGCTTTATTGGCATCAGTTGGTTTTTCCATTTGAGTAGTCGACCGATTTATCATCATCTGATGGCACCTTTGGCCTTCCTTTGTGGGCTTTTGTCTATCTTTCTTCCTTTGTGTGGGTCTCTTGAGATATGTCTCTTGAGATATGTCTTTCAGACTAGACTCAGCTTCGTCATCCATATTCAAAAAATCGATGTCGACGTGTTCCTGTGAGTCATGAAGGGCACTGATCTCTTCTTTCTCCATTGACTCGACTTGAGGAGCAGGCACATCTTATTCGCCTTGCTTACCCATGGAAGTCTCAACCTCCACTGGGTGTTTTTTACCCTCAGCAGTCTTAACCAGTGATGCGCTTCAACAATCTCTTTTGTAGTCTTAACCGCAACAGGGTCTTCAGTTATCCCGTCAGCAGAGTGAGCTACTTTGGGGTCTTCAACAATCCATTGTTGATTGTCTTGAAATTTAGGTGACTCATCTTCTTGTGCCACATCCAACTTGATTCGACTGTACTATTTGCTAGCAGACATGTGCTTGGTGTAGCAATTGACCAATCCACTACATACATGTTTTTCTACCTTGATCCTTGTAGCACAGTCTCATTTGATTCAACATCCTTTATTTGGCAAACACCCATGTTGAATCCCACATTGTAGCATTTGTCATAGAGTTGGCTGATGCTCAACAGATTGAAGTTGAGACCTTCAACATATGCTACATCTGTGATCTCTAGTTCATTCTTCCTAATGGATCATGTGCCTTTGATCTCCCCTAGAGCTTCATTTCCTCCAAATATGACTTTTACACCTTTGATTTCCTTAAATTTTAACAGATTATTCTTGTTGCTTGTCATATGTATGGAACAACCAGATTTTAGCAAAGAAAATCATATGATGGGAATGATAGAAACTACCCCAGTCAGGCTAATTGGAATAATCAAATGAGATATCAGCCAAGACCAATGGGGTATATGCCTAAGTGACAAAGACCTCAAACCCAGCATAGGTCATTCCTAAGGAAAAATAGCTATAATCCGCACATATATGCACCCAAGCACAAAGCCAATATACAAAAAAATTCCACCATTACCCCAAAAAAGTAATTGCTCAAACACACACACAAACATACAAACAAAAGAGACAGTTGTATGAACCTAAAGCCCCAAAGCAATTTCGAAATGTTCATTATGATTATGGAACTGATAGATGGAAACCTCTTATTATCAGATCATTTGGTTATAAGTTGGTTGGATCACCTTATAGTGCTAACCTCTCAGGACCCAGGCAAATATGGGTACCTAAAAACTAATTTCCTTGATTGCAGGTTCAAGGAGTAGCTGAGTGCCAAGGAACCTGGTACATGGAAGGCTTTTGGTAGCTCTGTTTGGATTTTACAGAGTACTTCCTGTTTGGAGTCTGCTGATGGGCTCTTCTGAATTTGGTTTCAGCTGTCCTGTCAGCATATTCAGTTGGCTTCTTGCCTTTTCCCTTGTTTTTTTTGAGTGGCTGTGGTTGCAACATATGGTGCTTTGGATTTTTGGACTGCCTCATTGATTGAGGATCCTTTCTCCATAACCACTCTTGGGACTTGGGCATGCACAAAGGAATTAAATCCAATGTCTGTCTTGTCACCACTTTCTTTTTGAATCATTATAAGTTCATCCAATAATTTGGACGCCTTAATGAATGATGGAATCATATTTTTAAGATTTTTCCTCTTTCTCGTAGTAGCTAAACTGATTGGATCTTGGCTATTTCAACCTTGACTTTGTATTCTCCACTATGTGAGTTAGAGTACTCAACTCCTTAGTCAGCTGTGAGTTTTGGCATTTAAGCTGGCTGTTTTCCTAATTTAGGAGTGTGTGAGAGATTTTTATGTGCTCAAAATCTTTCTGATTCTAAATCTTTCTGATTTTGCCAATAGAATCATAAAGATTTGTGGGTGATGAAGTGTTTGTGTCACTATCACTATTACTGGAATCTGAATGAGACGAGTTAAAGTGTACCTCATCTTCCTGTTCTTTGGAATCTTGTTCTTCTGCCATGAGGCATATAAAAGCCTCTTCCTATGTGTTACTGGAGTAGTCCGCTTCACTACTATCAGACTCTACTGGTTCTTTGCACTTAGTTGTGTCAGCAGTCTCCATGCCAACATGGTTTTCTTCATTTCATGTCTTCTCTCTCTGAAGACTTTTCTTTCTTCTTCATTTCTGTACTTGTTGACTGGTGGATAAGGACATCCTACAACAAAGTGTCCTTGTTGTCTTCAATTCCAACACGGGTTCTCAACTCTCTGCAAGTCAGCTCTTTCAGCTGTCTGATACTCAGTTCTTTGATGTTCAACTCTTTTGGGTGGTTTGTCCTCCCTTACTTTGGAAGGTGCTGAATGTCTTCTTGACGATTCACCCTTGTTTCTGTTGTAGTTCTTATTGAAGAACTTATTGAATCTTTTCACTATCAGGGCAATCTCTTCTTGGTCTTTGGCCTCCTTGGATTCAATTCTCTTTGCTTCACCAGCCATAAGTGCATCTCTCTTAGGTACAACTGTTTCTTCTTGTTCTTTCCTTCTCAGCTCAAACTCATAGGCTTTAAGATCAGAGAACGATTCATGGTTGGACGTTCTCGTAAGATCCATGGAGTGTCTTAGAGCCATAACCTTCATTTCTCACTTAGCTGGGAGAGACATTAATATCTTCATACACATTTCCTTTTGTGTATATTTTTTCCCTAGAGCTGAGAGCTCATTGGTGATGTCCGTGAATCTGGCATCCAGCTTATGTAGACTTTCACCTGCAATCATTTTAAAATTTTCAAATTTTTGAACAACAGTAGTTAACTTATTTCCTTAATTGATAAGACCCTTCACAAATTAAGGTAAGTTTTTCCCAAACCTCTTTGGCTGCTTTACAAGATTTACATTATTAAACCTGGCCTTATCCAGAGTTTTATAAAGTATATCCTTGGCAACATTATCCAAGTTATATCTTTTTCTGTCTTCATTAGTCCACACGCAGTGTGGTTTGTCCACCATGGCAGGTTTAGGCTCTGCAGGTGCTTCATCTTCTCACTCAGCGGAGCAGCCCTTCTTACAGCTGTATTAACCTTTAGGATTTGTAGTGGCCCATCCTCAATCACGAACCACATTTCATCATGTAGGGCTAATAGATGAGCCTGCAGGCGTATTTTCCAATCATCAAATTCTTCAACAGTGAACATTGGAATGCGAGTTAGATTTGCTTTCATGATAATAACTTTGCTTTTGAAATAAAAGCTTTACAAACTCAAGTGTTGATTCTTTGAAAAAGAATGAGATCTAGTTCAAAGAACAGTGTGGAAGGCTTAATGAACTAACCACTCTGATACCACTTGTAGGTCCAAAGGAGTGATGTGTAAAGTGAAGAACGGGGGGTTGAATAAACTTTACCAACTTTTCGATTTTAGTCCTTTTAAATAATTTCTGAGTTAACTCAAGTAAGATAAGTCTTTGAGGGACAACTAGGTTAGCTTACACAACAAAGTTACCCACTCAACATACTCGTCTGAGCTGTTGATAGTATAACTTAGCAGTTTTCAGCTAACACTAGGAGATGTAGTTAACTTAGTTTTACCAGCGGAAGACTTTTCAACCTAGAGTTTTAAGTACGTTTTTCAACACTTGTTTTAGCAATGTTATTATCAGCAGACTTAAGCAATATAACTTATCAGCAGATATGAAAATAATGCAAGAATTAAAGTGCGGTGAAAAGTAAATAGACACAAATATTTTTATAGTGGTTCAAGGATGGGGTAATTCCTCTAGTCCACTCTTATCCAACTCCTAGAAGAATCAACTAGGTAACTTGACTTGGTTACAAAGTAGTTAACAGTCCGAGTCAGCTTTGATCACACAACCTGATGCTCTTGGGACTCAGCTTCTTCACAAGACAACAGTCCTACTAGTTTAGTTTTCTTCATACCTTTGGACTTGATCACGTAGCCGTCCAACAGGTTCAAAGTACCGGTTCAATATGGAACCTCACTACTTCTCCTTCACCTTGGTGAGTAGACCCCTTTGTTCTTGAAAACAATTTTTCCTCTTCAACTGATGAAGTTGTCTTTCCTTCACTGAGTGTGTTGGATCGATTTCCTTCAAAGTTAGGCTTGAGGATTTCTTTGTAAGCTTGAGAAATGTTTGCAGGTTATTGCTTGTATGCTTGTGATAAACTCGTTAACCTTCTATCGCTTGATTCCTCAACCTTTTATTGTGCATATTTGAAAGTATGTCCATTGAAGAGATAGACACATTTTTCAAATCACATTCGTAGGTTGTTGGCTTGTCTTGTCTTGCGTATTGATGGAGACCGTACCTTGATTTTAAGCTCTACAGCCTTTCCTTAAACTCTGCGCAGGATTTTAGGTGCTTCTTATTGGTCCCTTGCTTTTTTTCACTCTTTCAACAAAACAATTTTATTTTCGAAACCACGACACATGCCTATTTCAAAGAAACCTTGACTTATCTTGCCAACGAATCTCTTTGACTTTTCTTCTTGAGTCTTGTCTCTTGCTGCATATCCCTTTGACATTCGATTCAAATTATTTTGAAATTACTTTTTGTCATCGGTGACGATAATTTTTTCATTATTTGACTGATTTTTGACTTCACTTCACTCAACTGTCACACAGTTGGGTCTTCACTTCAATCTTCAGTCGAGTCTTGTAATCTTCAACTTGGCTGACTTTAACTCAGCTCATACACCCCTATCTATTACAAGTTGAATAACATTTGATAATATAAGTTTTACATGGTATCATCAAAATCTATACATATATTTTCCCAAGCTTGGCCAACTTGGCAGACTTTCGTGAATAGTCGTATGAGGGAGGTCGTCCTGCCTGCAACGGCGACGCAAGCTGGACTGGTGAATGAGATGAGGCCTCCCCCTGGTGGGGGAGGTGAGCGTGGTCGAAGGGCACTGGTGGTGGAGGAGGAGAGTGTCTCCACAACTTTTACTCAAACAACTACGGAGACAGATTCGGATTGGAGTGAGAAGATGGATGACCTGCACAGGGAGGTAAGGAAGCTGAAAAAGAAGGTTTTTGGAAGTGGGTCGGTCCGTTTTAGGGGGTACTTCTTTCTCAGAGGAGATTATGGCTGATAAGCTCCTCTCCTCGTATCGGGCTCTGAGTTTCGAGTATTATGGCACCACTGACCCTTGGGATCACCTCTGCCACTTTGAGAATGATGCGATGCTCTACAGGTTTTCCGATGGGGTAATATGCCGGGTGTTTCTGACTACGCTGGCTAAGTCAGCGCAACAGAGGTTTAGTCAGTTGTTTCCAAATTCGATCAAGAGCTTCGATGAGTTCAACTCTATGTTCTTGCACTAGTTTACCAGCTGTAGAAGGTATCAAAAGACTCCATGATGTTGTTAAGTGTTAAGCAGAGGATAATGAGGGGCTGAGGAGCTACATTCAGAGGTTTATAGAGGCAAAGCTTGAAGTACCCTCTACAACTTAAGATATATTGGCTAATGCCCTTGCCCATGTCTTGAAGGATAAGGACTTCTTTGAGTCCTTGGTGATAGAGCCGGCGCGCACATTCTGGGCAAACCGCCAAATAACGATTTGGTAATTCAGGGACTGAGAAGGTGTGGAAGAACCTCGTCTTCATCTTTAGATGCATTATTAACCGAACTCGAGGGCAATGCGTCTTCCTCATTGATCAACATACGCCAGTACTAGACCTAAAGACGATGAACTCCTATCAAGGGCCGAAAAATACATCAATCTGGAGGAAGCCAAGAAAATGAAGCGTGAGGAGGGAGAAAAGAGAAAGGAGTAGAATGATGATAGGGATGAAAGAGCTCCCAGTAAGAAACCCAGCCTCCCTAAGCCCATGTTGATGGGAGAAAGGCCTAGGTATGAGAAATATACACCCCTGGTAGCTCCCCAAGGGGATGTTTTCATGGTGATTGAGCGCTATCCTGATCTGAGGTGGCCGAAAACTTTTGCTGAGACACCCATGAAGAAGAAATGCAAAGAGTTTTGCAGGTTCCAATTAGTATGGGCACACTACATAGTGTACCCATTTGGAAGATGAGATAGAGAGAATGATCCAGGTGGGTCCAGACGGGTCATTTGAAGGAGTTTGTGTACATAGGTAAGAAAAAGGCTAAGGGAAATTACCGGAGGGGTCAGAATAGTTACCAGCAGAGGCAGGAGCCCGAGAAGAGGTCGGAGGAGGTAAGAGATCGCTCCCCACTGCGGACGCAGAAAAGGGTGATTCAAATGGTGATAGGAGGTCCGTTTGGCAGGGACTCGCTGCAGGAAAGAAAGAGCTATGTTGGGGCTACAACGGCAGAGTGTGCCCAGGAGGGGATGAGGGTTGTGCAGGTATCTATTGGGCCGAACATCGATTTTGGACCGAAGGATTGTCGGGGGATTATGACTCTGCCCAGTGATGCCTTAGTTATCACGACAACCATCGCGAATTATGACGTCCAGAGAGTTTTTGTTGATTCAGGGCTCCACCAACATAATATTCTATGAATGCTACAGACAGATGGATCTACATGTGGAGCTGGAAGTGGTTTATACGTCCCTGGTGGGTTTTGACAGGGGTTTGATTCAGCCATTGGGGATGGTTACTTTACTCGTCTCTCTGGGGAAAAAACCATATCGGAAGACCATGATGGTGCGATTACTAGTGGTGGATGCACTTTTATCATATAATGAGATGATCGGGAGACCTTTCCTTAATCGTTTGCAGACTGTTGTTTCGGTGTATCATTTGAAGATCAAATTTCCAGTGAATGATGAGGTTGGAGAAGTGGAGGGAGATCAGTACATGGTGGAGAAGTTGTACGTGGAAAGTCACCAGATGGATGAGAGGGGTGGAGCTCATGATGATGACAAGGGCAAAGAGAAGCTTATCAAGTTAGATGAGGACATGTGCTGCCAAATGAGGAGTTGCTAACCATAGAATTGGTCCCAAGGAGACCCTATTAGGGTCACCAAGATTGGAAGTCGTCTCAAAAAGAACCTGAGGGAGGAATTGATTGAGTTCCTGAGACAGAATATAGATGTGTTTGCATGGTCGGCTAAGGAGTTCGTTGGCATTGATCCTAGCATAGCTGAACACATATTGAACATAAATCCCTCCTATAGTCCTATGAAGCAGAAGAAGAGAAATTTTGACCCTAAGAAGGATGCCATTGTGCACGCGGAGGTGCTAAAGTTGCTTGATGCTGGGCACATTCGGGAGGTACAATTTCCTGAATGGTTGTCTAATGCGGTCCTGGTGCCAAAAACCCAGGATGATTGGAGGACGTGCATGGATTTCCGGGATTTGAATAAGGTGTGCCCAAAGGATTACTACCCACTGCCACAGATAAATGATCTGGTGGACTCCACCTCTGGGTGTGAGTTGCTCAACATGATTGATGCTTCTCAAGGATATCACCATATCAAAATAGTGGAGGAGGACCAAAGCGGGTAAATTTCATTACTTTTTTTGGTACTTTTGTTACATGGTCATGCCTTTTGGTCTGAAAAATGCGGGAGCTACCAATCATAGGTTGGTGGATAAGATGTTCCGAAACCAGTTAGGGAGAAATATGGAGGTGTATGTAGACGATATGTTGGTGAAGAGTGTGAACGCTGAGAATCATACGAACGATCTGGCAGAGACCTTTGATACGTTAAGTAAATACTGGATGTAACTGAACCTAAAGAAATGTGCTTTTAGGGTCAGGTCGGGCAAATTCTTAGGATATATGGTAACTAAAAAGGTAATTGAGGCTAATCCCGAGAAGGTGAGAGTCATTAGAGAGATGGCTCCACCTCAGGATGTGAAAGATGTGCAGAGCTTGACAGGGAAGCTAGCTTCTTTAAATAGGTTCATCTCTTGCTCAACGGAGCAAAGTTTTCCCTTTTCAAAGTATTGAGGAAATCCAAAAAGTTTATGTGGGATGAGGACTGCCAAGTGGCATTTGAAGAACTGAAGAATAAACTGGCTAATTTATCTTTGTTGACTAAGCTAATCCCGGGGGAGCCGCTGTATTTATACATATCCGTGGGAGAGCAAGTGATTAGTACGGTGTTGTTGATAGAGGAAGGGTCCTTACAAAGGACAGTGTATTATGTTAGTAAGGTGCTGAGAAATGCAGAGCTTAGATATGCTAAAATTGAGAAGTCTGGGTTGTAACACCGACAAGGAGATTGAGGCCATATTTTATTTTGCACAAAATCATTGTCAGGACTAATTTTCTTTAAAGGCGGTGTTGAATAAGCCGGAGGTCGCAGGTAGGAAGGTGAGATGGGCTATTGAGCTCAGTGAGTATGAGATAGAGTTCCAGAGCAGAACAACGATTAAGGCGCAGACCTTGGCAGATTTTGTTCAAAAATTGACAAAAGTCCCAAGTGAGGGAGGGGTATGGATTTTGTTTGTGAATGGTTCAGTGGCTAGTTCGAGATGTGGAACAGGCATTGTGCTGATAAGTCCAGAAGGGGTGGAAAGTGACTTTACGGTGAGGTTGGATACAAGCTTTCCAATAACGAAGTTGAGTATGAAACAGTTATCCGAGGGATTCAGATGGCCATAGAAATGGGAGCAACAAACGTGCTGGTCCATCTGGTCTCATAGTTGGTCTATAAGAAAGTTATAGGAGAGCTCAAGATCAGAGAAGAAAGAATGAAAAAAGTACGTGGACGCATACAAGCATTGGAGAAAATGTTTGGGAAGGTCCAGATCTATCAAATACCTAGAGAGGAGAATGTTAGGGCAGATTTCTTAGCGAAGATAGCCAGTTTGGCCGAATGTGCTCCAGAGAGACATATCACCCTGCTCGAGGCAAAAGCTTACGCTTTGAGTCTTGAGGTCGGGGCGTTGGAAGAATGAGAGGATTGGCGGATTTCTATCATGGCATATCTGAAGGAGGGCATGCTGCCAAAGATAGAAAGGAGGCTTCGCGGGTTAAGATTCGGGCGACCCATTTTTGCATGATTGGGGAAGAGTTGTATAAAAGGGGATTTGGGACACCATTGCTAAGGTGTCTTGATAAAACAGAAAGGGAATATGTGCTGAGGGAAGTACACGTAGTGCCGACGCAGAAAACCCTCTGGCTTAGGCTTTGCAGGTGCGGCGAAAAGCCGAAGTTGAGTCCTTGATAGTCCAGCTCATCCAAGACAGATTAAGAACAAACCCAAAGGAGGCCACGGGGGAGACTCCGTTTTGCCTGGTCTATTGGATGGATTCAGTGATACTGGCAGAGATCGGGATGGAGACTCATAGAATCCAGACCTTTGAGGGGAAAGAGAATAAGATGTTAACTCGTGAAGCTCTAGATTTGATCAATGAGAAAAAATAGATGGCTTTTTCACAGATGGAAAAGGCAAGAGAGCGAATTAGGGCAACTTACAATAGTAAGGTGATGAAGAGAAATTTCCGAATTAGAGATCTGGTTTTGAGGAGGGCTGATGCAAGTAAGAACAAGGGCAAGTTAGATGAATTGGGATGGTCCACTCTGGGTGATCAAGGTTTTAGCTGCAGGAGTTTATGAGCTTGAGAAGATGAATGGGAAGAAATTACCTCGGACATGGAATGTTAGCAACCTAAAGAGATGTAGGAAATGATGTGATTTTCTTTTTTATTTTTAATGAAACGTGCTTACTTATATGAAATGTTGTGGAACTCTTTTAAAATTGACCGAGTGTTTGAGCTCGGCTCGAGCCAACACTCCAAACACATCCGCGCGATGGCCCAGGGGGTAAGTCAAGCTCGAGGTTGAAGGCTTGCCCTCAATATGAGAAAATTGACCAAGTGTTTGGAGCTCGGCTCGAGCCAACATTCCAAACATATCGGGCGCGATGGCCCATGGGGTAAGTCAAAGCTCGAGCTTGAAGGCTTGCCTAAAAATGAGGAAAATTGACCAAGTGTTTTTGAGCTAGGCTCGAGCCAACGCTCCAAACACACCAGCGCGATGGCTTAGAGGGCAAGTCAAGCTCAAGCTTGAAGGCTTGCCATCAAAATGAGAAAATTGACCAGTGTTTGGAGCTTGGCTTGAGCCAACACTCCAAGCACATCGGGCGCAATGGCCTAGAGGGGAAGTCAAGCTCGAAATTGAAGGTTTGCCTTCAAAATGAGAAAATTGACCAAGTGTTTGGAGCTCGGCTCGAGCCAACACTCCAAGCACATCGAGCACAGTGGCCCAGAGGGCAAGCCTAGCTCGACCTTGAAGGCTTGCCCTCAAAATGAGAAAATTGACCAAGTGTTGGATCTCAGCTCAAGCCAACACTCCAAACACATCGGGCGCGATGGCTGTGGGAGCAAGTCAGGCTCGAGCTCGAGCTTGTCCAAAATGGAAAAAAATTGAAAATTCTTTAAGAAATTTACTTTGAAATTCCAAGAGAGAAGGGAAATTGCATTAATATTATTCAAGTACAACCCGAATCAGGATACTTACAACATAAGTAAACTACTATAAGGCAAGGTTTCTGGACTCATAGTCCTGAATAGTCGGATCGGTTAAATTGGCAGCATGTAGCTTGGGTTTAGCAGTAATAGGAAGATTTTCTTGGGCTCCAGAGGTGGTGGCTTGGTTTGTTGCCCCAGAGGGGGTCGTTCAGACACCTGGTGTTCCGAAGAGTACGACAGAGGGGTCATTGCTTAACTCCCCTAGTGTCACCCCTGGGTCTTTCGCGGACCAATTTCCAAGGGTGAATCTGAATGATGAGTTCACGGGGGAGATGCTACATTTCACAAGGGGGCAGTTGGGCAGTATAATTTCTAGTGCTGTGTCGGAAGCTAGGGCGCAGGGAGACACGTCGGGCCTCCCTTTTGTGGAACCGCTCAATCGATCAGAAAAGTGGGAAGAAATGCTTAAGAATATGAGTGAGCTGAAGCAAAGAGTGTCGGGCAAGGAGGTGGTAAGGAGGGGAATCCCATTTAGGGCATCGGTGATGGCAGAGGAGTTGGAAGCAAATTTTTGTTTCTTAACTTACAAATACGATAGGACGACCGATCCATGGGAGCACTTGTGTAGATTTGAGAATTCAACCCTTTTGCATAGGTACTCTGATTGAGTGAAGTGTCGAGTATTCCTTACTACATTGTCTTAGTCAGCCCAACAATGGTTCAGTCAGTTGCCAGCAGATTTCATTGCATCTTTTGGAGAGTTTAGCTCAGCCTTTCTACATCAGTTCGCTAGCTCAAGGAAACACCAGAAGACGTCGTTAACACTTTTCAGGGTCAAGCAGTCAGAAGGCAAGCCTTTAAGAGATTATGTCAAAAAGTTTACAGCGGTGGCATTGGAGGTGTCCTCCACGAACCAAGAAATTCTAACTAGTGCGCTTACTCAGGGGTTGAAGGAAGGAGATTTCTTTAGGTCCCTAGCCAAGAGACCGGTGAGGGATTTCGGCGAATTGTTGCCTAGGACTGAGAAGTATGTCAATTTGGAGGAAGCCCAGAGGGGAAAGAAGGAGGAGAGAAGGTTAGGGCTGGTGCCCAGATCGGGCGATCTCGGTTGTACACCCCGCTTGTGGCTTATAGGGCACGAGTATTGATGGCGATAGCTGGAAATAAGGATTTGAATGGCCTGTAAACTATTCTGTGGTGCCATCTCGGCCCAAGTTTAAGTTCTTCTGTGTATTCCACAATGATTTTGGGCATACCACGGAGGAGTGTCGACACTTGAAGGATGAGATAGGGAGGATGGTTAAGAAGGGATTGTTGGCCGAATGGGTCAAGATAGATCAGGCGCATGCAAGTAATGCAGGGGCTAATATGAATCACCACCGGAGCGGGCAAGGAAGATCACCCCCGAGGGGAACCATAAATATGATAGCAGGAGGACCAACGGATGGAGATCCAACAGGGCGCGGAAGACGCATGCTAGAGGGGAGATTCGACCAGTCATGGATATAGGGGCAGTGAAGGAGCCCATTATTTCATTTGGAGCGGAGGGTCGAAGGGGTATAGCCCTAGCGCACAATGACGCTTTAGTCAACACAGCCACCGTGGCTAATTTTGAGGTAGCCCGAATCATGGTGGACACAGGTAGCTCGGTCAACGTGCTGTTCGTTGAGGCTTATCTGAGGATGGGACTTGAAATGGAGGTGAAACCCATGGAGACAGCCCTGTTCGGCTTTGCGGGCGGAGTAGTGAAGCCCATTAGATAGGTGACCTTACCTGTCACCATGGGAGAGCACCGCGTCATAAGACGCGAATGGTTAGTTTTCTTGTAGTCGATACGTATTCTACCTATAATATCATTATTAGTAGACCTGCATTAAATGAGTTCCAAGCTATCGTTTCCACATTCCATATGAAACTGAAATTTGTTATGGAAGATGGTATGGGGGAAGTATTGGGAGATCAACAAGTGGCTGGAAGATGCTATGTAGAAGCAGTGAGGAAATGAGAACATAAGAAATCCAAATGTAAGGAAGTGAAAAGTGAGAGGGAAATCAATCCACTCAAAATGACAAAAAAGAAAGGAAAAGAAAGAGCCCGACATGATGAGTGTAAAGCCGGAGGAGGGTCTTTGATGAGTATAGAGCTGGTGGCAGGAGATCCTACTAAGGTGACTAGGATAGGAACGCAGTTGGGGCCAGAGCTAGCCAATGAGATCACTAGATTCTTAAGGGAAAATCTCAACATATTTGCTTGGAGTTCGGAGGATTTGGGAGGTGGTGGTCCCAGAGTAGGTGACACATCACTTGAACATAGACCCAGAGCAGAGGCCAGTTAAATAGAAAAAAAAGGCCCTTTAGATGGGATAAGGACAAGATTATAAAAGAGGAGGTGGATAAGCTCCTTAAGGCAAGGCACATCAGGGGATTCAATTCCCCGAGTGGTTGTCTAATGCTGTTCTGGTACCGAAGGGGGATAAGACGCGGATGTGCATCGATTTTCACGACCTCAATAAAGCTTTCCCCAAGGACCATTATCCCGTGCCTCGGATAGACCACTTGGTGGACACGATGGCAGGGTATGAACTCTTAAGTATGATGGAAGCCTACCAAGGGTATCACCAGATACGCCTGGCGTTAGAGGACCAAAAGAATGTGAGTTTCATTACCTCATTTGGTACGTATTGTTATCTGGTCATGCCTTTTGGCTTAAAGAATGGGGGGTCCACCTACCAGAGGCTGATGGATCGGATGTTTAAACAACAGTTGGGTAGGAACATGGAGGTTTACGTTGATGATATGTTGGTGAAGAGCAAGTCAGCCAAAATGCATGTAGCAGATCTAGTGGAGACATTCGCGGTCTTGAGGAATTTTGGAATGAAGTTGAACCCTGCTAAATGCTCTTTTAGGTTCAGGTCCGGAAAGTTCTTTGGATATATGGTTACCGAGAGAGGGATAGAGGCGAATCCGGAAAAAGTAAAAGTAGTAATTGATATGGCATCGCCCACCAGTGTCAATAAGGTACAACAGCTCATGGGTCGAATAACATCGCTGAGTAGGTTCATATCGAATGGTTAGAGGAATTCGAAAGAGCCTTTGGCGAGCTAAAAGCCTTTTTGTCCAAATTGCCTCTGTTGACCAAGCCGGTCCCAGGGGATGACCTTTATCTTTATCTCTTAGTGAGAGAAATGGCTGTGAGCTTGGTATTATTGAGGAAGGAGCAGGGTGGGCAGATGCCTATTTAGTATGTGAGCAAGTTGTTGCAAGGAGCTGAGTTGAGGTACTCGGAGGTCGAGAGAGGAGGGCTGGCGTTGGTGGTGGCTGCGAGGAAGCTTCGAACATATTTCATTTCTCATAAAGTAGTGGTCCTTACAAATCTACAGATATGGCGGATAATGGACGGGACTGAGACATCGGGCATGATGATCACGTGGGCTATTGAAGTGGAGGAGTTTGATATGGAATATCGGCCCATGATGACTATAAAAGCGCAAGCTTTGGCGGACTTCTTGCGGGAGATGATGCAACCGGAGGCCGAGCTCGGGGCATGGAGTTTGCATGTCGACGGATCTTCCTCGGCAACCAGTGTGGGGTAGGCATAGTGTTGACCAATCCGAAGGGGGAAGATTTGGAGGTGGTCAGAAGGTTGATTCGGGCCCGAAATAATGAAGCTGAGTACGAGGCGTTAGTAAGGGGAATGCGCATGGCTGCGAATTTAGGGGTTAAATCCTTCAGGGCTTATTCCGACTCGATGTTGGTCACGCATCAGGTCAGTGGAGATTTTGAGATAAGGGAGGACATGATGAAAAAGTTTGTGCAGATAGTGGGAAAACTGGCCAAGCAGTTCACCTTGTTTAAACTGGAGCAGATCCCCAGAGAGGAAAATATTAAGGCAGATCACTTATCCAAAATAGCCCGTTCTGCCGCGGATTGCAGTACTAGGACGATCACTATTTTGTCAAATAACACCTGCGTCTTGGGAAGGAGGATTTGGTTTTGAATGAAAGGGCTGATTGGAGAAATGACGTACGTAACTATTTGACAAAGGCTATCTTGCCTGAGGAAAAAAGAAAAGTGGCTAGGATTCAAGAGAGAGCATATGGTTATTGTCTAATAGGAGGAGTACTGTATAAGAGAGCTTTTTCGCAGCCATATCTGAGATGTTTGAGCAAGGAGGAAGGAGCTTACGTCCTTCAGGAGTCGTATGAAGGAGCATGTGGGTCACATGGTAGGAGTAGACTGTTAGCACAAAAGGTGTAGGTGCCAAGGGGTGTGGTGTAAGGTTTAGAAGGGGGGGAGGGTTGAATAAACCTTATCAAATTTTCACTTTTTAGTCCTTTTAAAATTTCAACAGAGTTGACTCAAATCAACTGAGTTCTTAGGGGACAGTTAGGTTGGCTTGCTTCCGCAAAGTTACCCACTCAACACACTCGACTGAGCTGATGATAAGATAACTTAGCTGCGTCAGCTAACACTTAACTTTTCAGTTGATTTGGTTTTATACAACGGAAGACTTAACACCCTTTGTTAATATTGGGCAGGTTTTTAGCACTTGTTTTTATCACTTGTTATTATCAGTAGGATTGTAATTTAACTTATCAGCAGGTATAAATGTATGCAAGAAAGTAAAGTGCTGAAAGTAAATGACACAGGTAAATTTTATAGCGGTTCGAGGATGGGGTAATTCCTCTAATCCACTCTTCTCCAACTCCCGGAGGAATCCACTAAGTAATGTGATCAGGTTACAAAGTAGTTCTTGATCTAGAGACAACCTTGATCACACAGTTGGCTTCTTCTGTGACACATCTTCTTCACAAGACAGCTGCCTTGATACTTCAGCTCCCTTCAAGGCCTTGGAATTGATCACACATCCTTTCACCGAGCTCGAAACTTCTGGTTCGACCTTAAACCTTACTACATCTCCTTCAAACTTGGAGAGTAGACCCCTTTTTATTCTTGAGACTTTTCCTCTTCAACTGATTGAAGTATTCTTTCCTTCACAGTGTGTGTTGGATCGAGTTCCTCCGAGTTTTAGGCTTGAGGAATTTCTTGATAAGCTTAGAGAGAATATTTTGCAGATTTTGCTTGCTTTCAGTTGCTTAGAATTTTTGATGTCTCGTGTGTCATACGTATCTTCTCTCTCTTGCTTCCTCAGCCTTTCATAGTGTTCATTTGAAAAGTTGCCCATTGAAGAGATAGGCTATTTTCAAATGACATTATCTTGTTCGTTGGCTTGTCTTTTCTTGACCTGCAGCATTGTGATGGTGACCCTTCTTCGTATTAAATAACTCTGCAGCTTTTCAGGGTCTAACACAAGCTTTAGTATCTCCCATTGGTTTATTCTTTTTGCACGCTTCTGGGACGAGCACTTTAAGACATGGCAACATGGAAGTATTACTAATTTAAGTAATATCCTTGACTTCCGTGCAACGGATTAATAACAGTCGACTTGACTGGACAACTGCCTTTACCCCCTTGACTTAAGTCAGCTCCAATCATTTGGGAATGACTCAACTATCAATTCAACTGGTAGACTTGGCTCTTTACTGACTTGACTGATAATTCCACATCTTTTGCTCACTTTGTTCTGTTTGGATCTCCTTTAGTCGAGTTTGTGCTTTCCACTTTGACCACACTCAGCTGACATGCAGCTGGGTCTTCAATTGACGTCTTTCATTCTTCGACATAGTTGACTTCCCTCAGCTTATTCAGTACTATCTATTACAAAATAGAAATATAAAGAAAATGGGGTGCCAACTTTCTATTCTAAGTTTTACATGGTGTCATCAAAATCTAATAAATAAATTTCCTAACAATTTCCCACTTTTGGTGATGCCAAAACTTAAAT
This sequence comes from Rehmannia glutinosa, assembly GCA_016081115.2. Classification (NCBI taxonomy): domain Eukaryota; kingdom Viridiplantae; phylum Streptophyta; class Magnoliopsida; order Lamiales; family Orobanchaceae; genus Rehmannia; species Rehmannia glutinosa. Next base: position 32,931 of record JABTTQ020000400.1, read on the forward strand.
ATAAATAACAACAAACACAAGCAGTGCAGTAACAAAGAATGTATGCTTTGAATATGTCAATTTTATTAATCATATCTGGTCCTTTACAAAGCTGTTTACAAACTATACTCTATACAATGTATCAGAGTTTATACACACATTGAATTACAACATGTATCAGAGTAAAGTTACAAAGGTATCAAAGCATTATTACAGAGTACTTACATATGTGCATTTAAAATAAAGTAAAATACATGAAGGGGTTACAGCCGTCTTCAATGCCTTGGCTGCTTCCTTCTTCTCTCTTCGTCTTTAGCTCTCCTCCTTCTTCTTCTGCTCTTCTCCTTTTCTTCTCTTCTTACCCCTTTTTTTTTATAGGCACGCCTTGCAGCAGGGTCATCCCTATGTTGCCTCTCCTCCCATTCCCGATTTACCCTCTCATTCTCAGCTTCTTGCCTCCTCAAAGCTTCTTCATTCTTGCGCATCACTTCTAAATTGGCAAGATGATCGTACCCAGCCCAGTAAGTGATCCCTTTCTTCTGTGGATCAATGTACTTGATGTCTTGTAGTCTTGGTTGTGGTTGAGTGCTTCTACCTCTTCCACTGCTTCAAGACCTTCCCCTTCCTCTTCTTGACTCAGCTCCTCCTCTAGGAGTGTACTGTACTGGTGCTTTTCCAGTTGAGTGACTGCTGGAACTCTGCTGCTTATCAGTTGATTTGCACAAATCGATACCTTTTTCCCTGTACAAGTCCCAGGCCTGCAGTAGAGTCAAATTCTTGAAGTAGCCTTTTGCGTCTATAGTTTGAAATTCCTCTAGTGATCTGGGCTCAGATCCAGCATCGGGCATTGCAATTTCTTTCGGGGGTTTGATCACTGGGGAATCCTTTAATAATCCTGTTGGGGGAACATCATACCATGTCCTTATATCCTTGATACGCGCAGAATGCTTCTGAGCTACCTTCTCAAACTCAGCTTCAATGGCTTTTCTTGATTCTTTGGCAGCCAAATCAGCTTTCTATTCCACTGACAGCTCTTTAGGTAGTTTGCTGAGGAGTGAGGCTCTTACTTCTCCTTGCTAGAGAGTTTTGGCAAACATAATTTTGAGATGGTGGTTTTTCGCAGAACTTCCTTCCCCCTTAGCTACTTCTCCTTTCGTCTCCTCCTTATGACTCCCTTGCCCTTCCTTTAATTCCCTCATAGCTTCCTCTTCCCCCTTTTTTGGCATTATCACCAAAAGGTAAAGGCAGGCCATGGAACATTCCACTTAGGATGAAATCAAGTCGGTTGTTGGTGGAATCATGCTTATCATGCGACTTAGAGTAGGCTGCTCGGAATTCTGACCGCATAGCCTTCGACTCAGCTTCCATCAACTTCATTTTTGTTTGGAGAACACTGAGCTGCTGACTCATGTTAGTCTCCAATCTTGCAATTTCATTTTTGTGCTGCTGCTTGAGTAACTCCATATCCGACTTGTAAGATTCCTCTATTCTTACCATGTAATCCCTTTGTCTTTGCTGGAACTTGATGTTATCCAAATTCCAGACCACTAACTCTACAAATAGTGACTTGATGTAGAGGACTTGCCCTCTTCTCATAGCCATTGTTTGTCCAACCCATTCTCAGATTCTCAATACAACTCCGCGAATATCTCCAGTGATGTTGTCATCACGATTATCCAGCCTTTGGTCTAATGATGCAAAGTCGTGCTTCATTTTCCGATATCAGCACAAATTGCTTTAAATGCCTTTCGGAAGTCGGCTATCGAAGCTGACTCGTCCTCTGGCCAAACTGCATCAAAATCAAAACCGATGGGCACCATTGTTGAATCAACTGGAGTTCTGCGTTCTTCTGGTGAGACTTGGACAGTGTACTTGGCTTGTTCTCTAGCAGATCCTGCTTCTAGGGGTGGTAAATGGGCTTCAAATGGGAAAATGATTTCGAACAAATCATCTGGATAAATAGGGATTCCCACAAGTCCAACTTGTGGAGCCTTTTCCTTCTCCTTTCGAAGTGCTTCAGCTCGACTTGCCTCAGCTGATCCAGCTTCATCAGCATTAGGAGCAGTTGTGTTAGCCTGCTGAGCTGATTGAGTTTCTGCTTGAGCATTTGTATGAGCATGCTCAATCGGCGATTTCAGTTTGAGCACTGTATGAGCTGCTTTCGCCTAATCGATTTCCATCTTGAGCACTGTTGTGAGCTGCCACCGATCGACCCTCGTTGTCTTAATAGCTTCATCGGTATCAGTTGGGGCTTCCTTATGAGTTGTCTGGTCTTCAACTGATTTATCAACGTCATCGAAGAGTGACGAAGCCATTGGGGTTGGCTCATCAACAAACACGAATCTCATTGGAGCAGCTTCGTTACTAGCTTCACTCCAAGAGGCTTGAGCATCCTCAGCTTTTTACTTAAGAGATTCATCAATGGGAATGGACTTAGCTTCATTATCATATTCAGGAATTTTATGTCAACATGTTTTCCTGCGAATCACGAAGGGCGCTGATCTCTTCTTCTTCATCAGCTACCTCCACTTGAGGAATTTGCTCATGTGCAGCTTCTTCAACTAAGGAAGTCTCAACCTCCTTTGGGCCTTCTACACTCTCAGCAGTCTCAATCGCTGGAGGGCCTTCAGCATCCCCGTGTGCAGTCTCAATTGCAGCAGGGTCTTGGGCAGTTTTCCCTTCAGCAGACTCAACTGCTTTAAGGTCTTCGATGGAATCCTTCGGAGTTTCAACTCCTAGGATTGCACTTTCAAGGCCGGGAGTCTCAACTCCCATGGCGTCCTTTCTATCCTTTGCCTTAGCTGATTCAGCAGCTTTATTGGCCTGCAGTGCAGATGGGGTTTCATTTGAGACGGTCTTAACCGTCTGAGCTTCATCAACTTTAGTCTGCTTTTCAGTTTGTTTCTCGCCTTCGCCTCCTAACTCCATGGGTTGGTCTCCCACAGCATCCTTCGACCTGGCTGTGGTGGTGAGAGCTTCCCCCTCAGCTGGCGCACCAGCTAAGTTAAGAGAAATGGGGTTGCTCTACACCTGAGACTCGGTTGTTGTTCCCTCTAAGTGATCAGCCGTGGGGGCAGGTGTCTCAATACCTTCTGCAGGAGTTGGCTTGGCTAGGGTGCCCACTTCATCTCATTCCCTAGCTTCATCGCCAATCTTCTGAGAGCCATTTTCTGAGTTCACGGGGGATGTGGTGGCAGCAATATCGACAACTATCTTCTGTGCCATATCCAAAGGGTTAGAACGAGGAGAGAGTTGAGAAGACTCTCCTGGACCCTTTGAAGTTGTTGTTCGTGCATGGCTTTAGATTCTTTGATGGCCTGTTAGAATTCAGCTTTCTCCGCTACTATAGCAGGATCGATTTCCTCTATGTCACAGTCAGTCGGTTTCATTTTATGCTCAGGTCCACCAGTAAACATACACATCTTGACTTTTCAATTGCCTTGGCTATCTCCAAGGCCTTTTATTTTTCATCATCCTTCATGTCGCGAAGGATGGTCATACATAAATCTTCATTGAGGGCAAAGCGGATAGAGATGTTCCCCAGGAAGCTTAAGAGCTCCTCTTCTTCTTCTTCAATGTAATTTAGGTGCTCAAATTACTGTCGAGACTAATCAACTTCCAATTTCTCCATTCCCTCAATCTCTGCTGAATATCAGGATAGATGGGAGATAACATCACCACATCATCGTCGTCATCTCCATCTTCTGGAATAGTGGCAAGTGGAGCTTGCTCCACCTCAGGTTCATTGGCATCAGTCTGAGGAGATTGGACAACTTTTTCCCCATGAGTCTCAGCTGTCTCAGCTCCTTGCTTCTCCACAGCTGTCTCTCGAGCAACTGGGTCTTCTACAGTCTGCTGATTGACATCAGCAGTCTTCTCAGCATCCATGGTGGCTGCATCTCCTCCATCTTTTTCTTTCGACTGCTCCTCTTGATTTTCAGCAGTCTTCTCAAAGCTCACGAGTGACTCAGTTTTCTCAAGTTTAGACTTCCTGAACAGTCTTCTTCTCTTGGTCAGAACAAGAGGAATTTCATCCTCTTCAGCTTCTTCTGTGGTGGCTTCTGGCTCCACCATCTTTATCTTTTTCGCAACAACTGGCCTGTGAGGTACAACTGTGCACTTCTTCATCACATTTCGGCATATTCGGCTGAAGACAAACTCATAGTAGTTTATCTTCTTCTCTTCTATAATCGTAGTCATCACCACCAGCTTAGTTCGAAACAGCTGATTAAAGCTGCCAAACTTCATATCGACGCACTTGGACACAATGTCCATCAACTTTGTAGTCATCCTTTATTAACTCCTTGTTGGCTATATATACATTGTTCGCCAAAAATTTGTTTTGGTTCATACAACCGCAAGTGTGCGGTGTAGTTTATAGAATAATGGCAGTCAAGGTCGTATTCCTCAGGGATTGAAGCTCGAAACACTTAGGCTATAATAACATCGCATTCCAATTTTATTGAAGCGACCGAAAATTGAAGTATTTTATCTAACTGAAAAACGAAAATAAAAAGAAATAAATAAAATAAATTTGTGAACCCTACAAGTATTTTCAACATCTTTAGGAGCAACCTGAGGCACATAATCTCAACATGTTTCTTCAATATTAAATCCGAATAAAGTTTTAAAAACCAATTCATGCAATTCTATGGGTTCAAATTCCTAATATCATTTACCCCCCCTCCCGGATGGTGCGTAAACAGTTGATTAAGAACAGTTGTATTCTTCCCACATCGTTACAATCATTAATAACTCCAAAAAGATTTGTGAATTGAATGACTCTCCACAAACACGCCTGTTACACATGTTTCATGTCTGAATTCGATTTCCGTCTTTATTATAACTCATCTCCCGAATTTTGCAATAACAAATATGGCATGCTAATTATTGGCCAAATAAACAACAATTATAAATAAGCAATCAAATTCATAAAATAGAACGCATGAATTAATTAAGAAAACAAGTAATCATATTTAATACAAATCCACAGTTTCGATTATGCCCCTAAGATCCGAAAAATATGCCAAACATTGATTACAAACTCATGTAGACAAACCGAATCAATATTATGACACCATATAAGCACTGAGACAAGAGTTCTTTGACATAGAAAGAAAACCCCTTCTTGTCGGGATGGATTCTCCCTCCAAGCCCTCGAAGCTCTTGTGCTCCATAGATGCGAAAGCCTTGTGGTGTTCTTCGCGACCTAGCCTTTTGCTCTCAGAAGCTCTTCGATTCCTTCGTTCCTGTGTTATTTGATGTGTTTTTGCTGTATGGAATTGTGTCTTTTCGTGCATAGCCTTGGGTCCCTTTTATAAATGCTTGGAGATATCACTTGTAGAGTTTGAGTAGGAAAAGGAGACCAATTCAGCCCCAAGACACAAGACGCCCGTGTCATCCCACACGGCCGGGTTGTGAGATCGGAATTTGATCTCAGGGTCTTCATGAAAGTTGTAGATATGTCTCTTATCTTTCCATAGACACTTGAACCACCTCAATATCAATTTGGTATTGGACGGTATGGCCAAAACACTAAACCCTGCCAGTGCTAGAAACTGTTAGCGCGTTTTGACGTTTTTGAAGGAAATTCTCTTTTCTTTGACCGTCCGTGCTTCTTTCCTTCACATTTTTGCTCGTACCTTGTCTTTTTACATATCATTTGAAACATGCTATCATATTTTGTCCAATTTAGCTCCATTTTCTCGCAAAATTCACAAGAGTGTGAGATACGCCCAACAAGGAAAACCAAGTAAAACACTGATGCTTTGAATATGCGTGCAAATGCATCAAATATATATCATTTTAAACCCTCAAATGCACGTATATTTTACACTCATCAAAATCCCCCAAACTTAAAGCATTGCTCGTCCTCGAGCAAATTTAGAAAAATAATATAAGGGGAAAGAAGAACACACAAGAACACTATGAACATTAAATAGCAATTGACTCCATACTTAAGAAAACCATGTAATTCATAATCAAGAAGTCATCATTCATAAACTCGGCATAATCAATACTCTCTTAGGTCCTCGACATCGCGACTCACAAGAAGATAGTGTATCACTCGACTCTCAGAAGTGTATGGATAGTGTTTACGCTCAAATTCGATTCAGTGAATTTAGAATACCATAGGCTTGCAAATCGTCTAACATCTCTACCACTTTTGTGTGCACAACTTAAGTATCAAAAAGGACTTTTATTAGGTTGTAATGTAGGCTCTTTGGTAAGGGTAGAAAAAATTTGGATTAAGTGACTTGACTTGAGCAAATAAAATTTAAGCGCACAGACTTGCAATTCACCAACCCAATTTCAACATAATATTAGTTTTCTTTTTTCCAACTCAATTCCACCCTTATTTCTCCTTTTTCATTCTTAGGCTTTTTTTTTTCTTTAGCCTCAAGCTCTCATTTTTTTTTCTTCACATTTTCAGAATTTTCTTTTGTTTTACACGATTTTCTCTACTTTTTTTCCAGAGATTTTCTTTCTTTTTCGAGCTTCATGTATTTTTTTATTTACCCAGATATTGCTCATCCCTCTTTTTTTATTTTTATAAATTTTCACCACATCTCCCCCAAACTAATTCATTTTATATAAGCTCAAGAAATTTCAGGGATAAAAACATGTAAATTTTAAAGATCAATGTGGCTCAGAATAAAAGTTTTGGCTCAAAATTGGCTAACTAGGGAATCATGAGTTCATAGGTGTAAGTCCAAGCGGCTACGATAATCTAGAGGGGGGGTGAATAGATTATCTCCATCTTTTCGATTTATCCCTCTTTTTCAAACCGAATGCTCAAAGACAAATATAAAGGTGCGGAATGTAAACAACACGCGTCGATTTATAGTAGTTCAACCCACCTAGGGCCTAATCTACTACCACCCCAAAGATATCCGGGATGGATTTCAAAAAGAAAAAGAATTTTATTAATTACCAAAATTAATACAAATTCAACTTACAACACCTTGAAGAGCACCACACTCTTCTTCAACACCACTTTTGAGATTACCACAATCTCTTCTTGAAGATTACCACAATCTCCAAACGGCACCTTGTGAAGATTACCACAATCTTCACCCTTGAAGAGCACCACACTCTTCAACACCTCAACAAGAAGATTACCACAATCTTCTTACACCTAACACCTAGTTCACCCAAGTGTGTTCTTACCACAAGAACACTCACAAGGATATCTTGTGTTTGAATGACGACCACAAATTCAAGATTACAACTCGATAATTGATAATACAATAGAGTGCAAGTGTAATCAAGAAAATCCTAGACCTCAAGGATGTGAAAGTGAATAGCTAGGCAAATTACGACAAGAAATAAGACAATGTAAGAACAAGTATATTCTTGAGTGTATCTTGTTGTGTTGTAGTTTTCTCTCTTATTGTTGTGCTTCAAAACTTCCTCTATTTATAGGAGATGATTGATACTTGATAGGCTCCTCTTGGAATCTGATTTCTACAAAAAATTGCAATTAAAAACAAGATTATAGTTGTTAGAAATCAATCCCACAATTTTGGGAAAAATGTCACGCACAACGGTTAGAATTTTTTTGTCAAAGCATAGGGCGACTTGGTCGCAGAAATAGAAGTTTGAAAATGAGAATACACATTTACACAGGGCGACCGGTTGACGTAGGGTTCGACCGGTCGTCCCTGACTTCAACCGGTCGCACAACCTCAAAAACGAAGGGCAGACGTTCTATTTCAATTTTTGCTCCCAGTGCATCGGTCGCCAAGTGTCGATCGTCAACGCCACCGGTTGCCCTATAGGGCGTCGGTTGTCCCGACCATTTTTCGCAAACATGAAGTTTTTTTCTTTTTCTCAACTTTCAGTGTACGGGTTGCCCTATACGGCGACCGGTTGACCTCAAAACAAAAGTGTTGTCCAATTTTATATCGAAAATAGACTTCAAGAAATACTCCGAAAAATAGTGAAAACATTTTAGACCGATCGGGAGTATTAGGACAACATTTAGAAACATTGTTTTGGTGTAAAACAAAATCATCAAAATCATGATAAAACCATTTATCAAACAATCTCCCCCTTTTTGATGATTACAAACCAAAACAATTTGACAAGGCCGATTTTGAAAACAAAACAATTTTGAGAGGCGATTTTGAAAACAAAACAATTTTACCGGTTAAAAAGAACTATCCGTTGTGAGCGACAACATTCCATGTAATATAAACACAATGATGGAAGTAGAGATATTTAAACCACATGTTACAAATGCTCCCCCTATCAACATGCACAACAAGAGTTATATAGAAGCAACTTAAACATAAGCTAAAATATTAGCTTTTCGATATTGATCTTAAGTATCAATAACTTAAAAGCCCCCCCTGTCAAAGATACATCATTAGAACCGTATGTAAGTCCATACTACAACCAATGGACCATGTATGTGATGAATTTTTCATTGAAACGTTTTATCGAACACTTGGCGGGCGTCAAAAATAGAAAAAGTTATATATAGCCCTTGTAAATGAAATCAAGCCAAGTTTTTCATCACCAAATACAATTTAACAAATATCATTCATCAACAATCAATAAGCTCATCACAAACATATATGAATCACATCAAGAAAAATACATATAAGCCACAAACTCAAGGGTTCAACCCAATTGAGCTAAAGATAGTGAAATTCTTACCATTCAATCGGTAAAGACGAGCAATGATGATGATAGTCGAGCTAGATAATCCCCAAAATATATAATTCATGGTTCAAAACTCATTTGAAGTGAATTGTGTGTGAAATTTGCAAAGGGGACGAAAAATGGCCAAAATGTGTCAAAGTGACGAATGCTGAAGACAGAACCATTTTAATCCAAATTATAGCCTAGGGCGACCGGTCGAGGTTGAGGGCGACGGTCGAGGTTGAGGGCGACGGTTGCCTCAACTCCTTCACCACTATTTTGTCGCTTTTTCAAAAATCCGAATTTTCAACCAAAAATCCGATTTTTCGCCCTAAGTTTTAAAACGCGTGCAAAATGCAAACGTAATCTTCATTCAATATGCATTATGCCTAACCGAGCTCGTATTGATGAAAAAGTCTCGGAAGATAGCGGTTTTGTGAAAATATCCGCTAATTGATCTTGAGATGGTACAAAGGATATCTCAATTTTACGTTTTGAAACGCAATCCCTTAGAAAATGATGTCGAATCTCAATATGTTTAGTACGGTTATGATGAACCGGGTTTTGAGCAATATTTATAGCGGATATATTATCACAAAAGATAGGTACATTTTCAAAAGAGCATTTGTAATCCGCTAAGGTTTGTTTCATCCAAAGAAGTTGAGTACAACAAAATGCGGCGAAATATATTCGCCGGCCGTTGAAAGAGAAACACGGTTTTGCTTCTTTGAAAACCAAGAAACTAGGCAATCGCCTAAAAATTGGCATGATCCGGAAGTACTTTTCCGATCATCAATATTTCCCGCATAGTCCGAATCACTATAACCTTTAAGAGAAAAATTTTCATTCTTTGGATAAAATAAACCATATTGAATGGTGCCTTTCAAATATCGAAAAATCCTTTTAACGGCACTCATGTGAGATTCTTTGGGATTGCTTTGAAAATGAGCACATAGGCATACGGCATGAAGAATGTCCGGTCTACTAGCGGTTAAATAAAGTAAACTACCAATCATACCGATACTTTGATTCATCCACGGACTTGCCTTTCTCATCTTTGTCGGTTTTGACATTTGTTGCCATAGGAGTAGAGACGGTTCTTCCTTCTTCAATGCCGAACTTTTTCAAAAGTTCTTTTGTATACTTTGATTGCGAAATATAAATACCTTCTTGACTTTGCTTAATTTGAAGTCCAAGAAAGAAGTTAAGCTCCCCATCATACTCATCTCGAATTCTCCTTGCATTAACTTAGAAAATTTCTTGCACAAAGAATCATTAGTAGCACCAAAGATAATATCATCAACATATATTTGCACAAGTAAACAATCTTGCCCTTTTTCAAAAACAAATAGAGTTGTATCAACTTTACCTCTTATAAAACCATTTTGTAAAAGAAAAGAGCTAAGTCTATCATACCATGCACGGGTGCTTGTTTTAAACCATACAAGGCCTTTTAAGTTTATAAACATCATTAGGCCTAGAAAAATTTTCAAACCCGGAGGTTGTTTTACATAGACTTCTTCTTGAATAATACCAATTAAGAAGGCGGATTTAACATCCATTTGGTAAAGTTTGAAATTTTTAAAACAAGAATAGGCAAGCAAAATACGAATAGCTTCTAAACGTGCTACGGGTGCAAAAGTTTCATCATAGTCAATACCTTCTTCTTGACAATACCCTTGAGCTACTAACCTTGCCTTATTTCGAACAATGTTGCCTTGATCACCAGGTTTGTTCCGGAAAACCCATTTTGTGCCAATAATGGTTTGAGAAGGAGGACAAGGTACCAATTCCCATACATCATTTCTTTCAAATTGATTCAACTCCTCTTGCATCTCTATAAACCAATCCTCATCCTCAATAGCTTCTTTAGCATTTTTAGGCTCTTTTGGAGAAATAAGAGCTTTCTCGGCAAATTTTCTCCGAGTCATAACTTTGTCAAGGGGATCACCAATAATAAGATCTTTTGGGTAATCTCCCTTAAATTTCAATGCAACGGGAAGATCCGATAGCATATAGTTGAGACCTCATTTAAAATAAGTATTTGAACAAGAGTTGACAAAGCAAATATGTGCAATCAAATATCGAATAGTGCCTTTCAAAAATCTAAAAATCCTCTTAATAGCACTTGTATGAAACACTATGAAAAAACAAGCACATAGGCATATGGCAATACATATATCGAGTCTATAAGAGTAAGAATAACACAAGTAAACGTACCTCGATAATTTATGCCTTTCTTGACAAATAATGACGTAAATGGCCATTTGTGAAAATATGTAAATCCTACACAATTCTTAAAACAAATCTAGCACAAATCATAATGATAAAAGTGTAGGTTAAGAGATATCACAAGTAAGCTCATGCCATAAAAATTGAGATGATAACACACTTTAGTCTACAAAAAATGCACAAGAGTTTTAAAAACATCATATAAGGTCTTCTTTTTTAAAAAAATTTTTAAAAGCACAAATATATATTGAAGACCTTAATTAAAAAAAATAAATACTTGAAAACTCATTTGCAATATAGGCACAAATAAAAACATGCATACTAACTAGATAAAATGCATATTTTAAATGGGGAGATACGGTTTACCAATTGCGCCGTTTCCATGGGTTGTGTCGTTCCCATTGTTGATGATATCTTCCCTTTGAGAAGTCACTTGGATGATGACTTCTTTGATTACTCCATTTCCAAGGTTTGTTGCCTTCCCATTGTTGAAATTCTCTTCTTCTTTGAAAATCATCTTGTTGATGATGTCTTTGCCATTTCCAAGGATTGTGTTCTTCCCATTTTTGATTATATCCTCTTCTTGGAAATTGGCTTTGTCGAAAATAGTTTCTCCTTCTTTGATCAAATGAAACGGTCATTTGATGTCTTCTTGGCGGTATATATTTTCTTCGATCATTATTTTGTCGAGTACCTAATATGACATTGTTTTGTGGTACCCTCATGTGTTTGGGTCCTTTGGGATTAGTCTTGAGACTTTTAGGTCTCCAACAATAATTAGAGTTATTTCTAGCCCAACAAGTATTTACCGTATGACCCTTTTTACCGCAATAAAAACATGTAATAATTCTAGGAGCATAATGACCAACGTGCTTAGAGACTTGATTATTTTTCATGTGATTGACACCCTTAGGCTTATGATCAAGCTCTAGTTTCGAATTTTCACAACAATTAACAATATTGGTCATTCTATCGGTACTCAAGTTGGATTTAGATAAATCATTTTTCAAGCAATTTATATCCTCAACAAGAGTACTATTTTCTTTCTCAAGGTTTCTAACCTTATAAATAGTGGTGGTGTGAGCACATGATAGTGATTCATAGGAAGTAAATAAACTATCCTTATCATTTTTCAAAACAATGAATTCCTTTTTCAAATTTTTGTATTTAACAAGTAAGTTTTGGAATTCATCTTGTAGCTCATCATAATCATTTTGCAAATCACTATATTCATTTTGCAATTCATTGTCATAAGAGATAGAGGGTTTAGAACTTACCTCGTTTTCTTCTTCGATGCCCATGAGGCATTGTTCAACTTGTTCATCATGGGAGGTTGTAGAAGGCTTATCCCATGTTGTTGGATTTGATGTTGTATCCATTTGTGAAGTAGATGCTTTTGAGTTGTTCCTTTCATTTGCATATACTTCATAGATGGCTTCTAATTTTTGTCATACTTCATGTGCCGATCGAATACCTACAACATGATCAAATTCCAAAGTGGTAAGTGAACAATGTAAAATATTAAGAGCTTTACCATTTAAGGAGATGATTTTCTTCTCTTCATCATTGAGCTTTTTGAAGCCTTTTGAGGTGTGTGGTGTATCTTTCATCGGAATGGATTCTCCATTAATGACGGTGTTCCAAATGTCAAACCCGCAACCTTGTAAATAGCATTCCATTCTTTCTTTCCAAAATATAAAAATTTTGGAATCAAACCGAGGTGGCTTGGTGGTGGAGGTGCCGGAAAGTTGAGCTTCGTTCGTAGCCGACGATCGTTTCTCTTCACTCGCGATGTGAAACGAGCTTGCCAAAGAGTTTGGCTCTGATACCACTTGTAAGTCCAAGCGGCTACGATAATCTAGAGGGGGGGTGAATAGATTATCTCCATCTTTTCGATTTATCCCTCTTTTTCAAACCGAATGCTCAAAGACGAATATAAAGGTGCGGAATGTAAACAACACGCGTCGATTTATAGTAGTTCAACCCACCTAGGGCCTAATCTACTACCACCCCAAAGATATCCGGGATGGATTTCAAAAAGAAAAAGAATTTTATTAATTACCAAAATTAATACAAATTCAACTTACAACACCTTGAAGAGCACCACACTCTTCTTCAACACCACCTTTGAGATTACCACAATCTCTTCTTGAAGATTACCACAATCTCCAACAAAGACACCTTGTGAAGATTACCACAATCTTCACCCTTGAAGAGCACCACACTCTTCAACACCTCAACAAGAAGATTACCACAATCTTCTTACACCTAACACCTAGTTCACCCAAGTGTGTTCTTACCACAAGAACACTCACAAGGATATCTTGTGTTTGAATGACGACCACAAATTCAAGATTACAACTCGATAATTGATAATACAATAGAGTGCAAGTGTAATCAAGAAAAGCCTAGACCTCAAGGATGTGAAAGTGAATAGCTAGGCAAATTACAACAAGAAATAAGACAATGTAAGAACAAGTATATTCTTGAGTGTATCTTGTTGTGTTGTAGTTTTCTCTCTTATTGTTGTGCTTCAAAACTTCCTCTATTTATAGGAGATGATTGATACTTGATAGGCTCCTCTTGGAATCTGATTTCTACAAAAAATTGCAATTAAAAACAAGATTATAGATGTTAGAAATCAATCCCACAATTTAGGGAAAAGTTGTCTGCTGCACAACGGTTAGAATTTTGCTGTCAAAGCATAGGGCGACCGGTCGCACAGAAATAGAAGTTTGAAAATGAGAATACACATTTACACAGGGCGACCGGTCGACGTAGGGTTCGACTGGTCATCCCTAACTTCAACCGGTCGCACAACATCAAAAACGAAGGGCAGACGTTCTGTTTCAATTTTTGCTCTCAGGTACCGGTCGCCCAAGGGGTCGACCGGTCGACGCCACCGGTTGCCCTATAGGGCGACCAGTTGCCCTGACCATTTTATGCAAACATGAAGTTTTCTGTTTTTCTCAACTTTCAGGTACGGGTTGCCCTATACGGCGACCGGTTGACCTCAAAACAAAAGTGTTGTCCAATTTTATATCGAAAATAGACTTCAAGAAATACTCCGAAAAATAGTGAAAACATTTTAGACCGATCGGGAGTATTAGGACAACATTTAGAAACATTGTTTTGGTGTAAAACAAAATCATCAAAATCATGATAAAACCATTTATCAAACAAAAGGTAGGTTTTTTTAGACAAGTAGGCTAAAACAAAGATGGCCTTAGATCATTTTCAAAAATTGTACACACACATGGCTTCATGAAGATACCAGAGCAAGTTCTAGAGTTCTAACAATCATGAATGACACACTCAAGCAAAAATAATTTTTCATAATAAAGCAGTTTAAGGCACAAAAGCTCACAGGCTTATTTTTCGCAACATGCTCAAATACCCAATTTTCTTAACACATGCCAAGCAAATAAATAACTTTCCTCCTAAGAATTTATTACATTATTCCCACAAGTATGTTATCCCATACCATAAAATATTCATAGTAAAATCATAGGGAGTTGGGCATACGAATGGACTAAAACCACACACAAAAGCAATTAAACGTGCTAAAGCGAATAAACGTGCTTAAAAAACATTAACTAAAAATCAAAAAATAAAATACAAATCAAAATTCTTTTTTTCTTTCATAAATTAAAATGCAAGTGCTTCTACATGCAGTCCTAAATGCAATGCAATATGCAACAGTACAAGATTACGCATTCTTGACAACCCCCCCCCCAAACTTAAAATATGATTCGTCCCGTACATATGAGGAAATTATCAAAAGAAAAGAGGAATGTGTAAAGAGTACTTACCTGGATCGTTCCGGTGAAGCCGAGAGCTTGTCCGTCAAATTTGAAACTGGAGGAGCAGATTGCACGGTCGGATCGTGTGCGTCCACAAGCCCGTGCGCGCCATTTTTTTTTTTTTTTTTAATTTTTTTTTTTTTTTTTTCGTTTTTTTCGTTTTTTTTTTTTTTCTGTTTTTTTTTTTTTTTTTTTCCAGTTTTTTTAACCCCCGGGGTTTGTCGCGACGTTTCTTGGGTTGCCTCCCATAAAGCGCTAAGTTTTTTATCTTCAGCCAGACTCAGATTTCTAGCATTGCTTTCGTTGAACCGTATCGAATGAAATCATTGAGCCCTCATATTCTGTACAATCCATCAGACGAATGACGTTGCTCTGTTTTCTCGGATTAAGTATCGCCTGGGAATTTGCCCTTTTGACGTTGGTCTCCCACTGCCGCAGCGATTTGGGCTTCTTGAATCTCCAAAGATTCCAGTCTCGCACTCAACAAAATGATGTTAGAAACTAAGAAGAAAAAAATAAAAGAAAAAAATCGAAAAAAAAAAAAAATATTTACAAAAAATATGCTTCAATTAAGATTGAACTACTTATTACTATATCTAAATAGAATCTAATCAATCCCCGGAAACGGCGCCAAAAACTTGTTCGACAAAAATTTGTTTTGGTTCTTACAACTACAAGTGTACAGTGTAGTTTATAAAATAATGGCAAGCAAGGTCGTATTCCTCAGGGATTGAAGCTCGAAACACTTAGGCTATAATAACATCGTATTCCAATTTTATCGAAGCGTCTGGAAATTGAAGTATTTTATCTAACTAAAAATCAAAAATAAAAAGAAATAAATAAAATAAATTTGTGAACCCCACAAGTATTTTTAACATCTTTAGGAGCAACCTGAGGCACATAATCTCAACATGCTTCTTCAATATTAAATGCGAATAAAGTTTTAAAAACCAATTCATACAATTCTATGGGTTCAAATTCCTAATATCATTTACCCCCCCTCCCGGGTGGTGCGTAAACAGTTGTTTAAGAACAATTGTAGTCCTCCTGGATGGTTACAATCATTAATAACTCCAAAAAGATTTGTGAATTGAATGACTCCCCACAAACACGCCTGTCACACATGTTTCATGTATGAATTTGATTTTTGTCTTTGTTAGAACTCATCTCCCGAATTTTGCAATAACAAATATGACATGCTAATTATTGGCCAAATAAACAGCAATTATAAATAAGCAATCGAATTCATAAAATAGAACGCATGAATTAATTAAGAAAATAAGTAATCATATTTAATACAAATCCACAGTTTCGATTATGCCCCTAAGATCCGAAAAATATGGCAAACATTGATTACAAACTCATAGACAAATCCGAATCAATATTATGACATCATATAAGCATAGACAAGAGTCCTTAGACATAAAAAGAAAACTCCTTCTTGTCAGGATGGATTCTCCCTCCAAGCCCTCGAAGCTCTTGTGCTCCCTAGATGCGAAAGCCTTGTGGTGTTCTTCGCGACCTAGTCTTTTGCTCTCAGAAGCTCTTCGATGTCTTCGTTCCTGTGTTATTTGATGTGTTTTTGCTGTATGGAATTGTGTCTTTTCGTGCATAACCTTGGGTCCCTTTTATAAATGCTTGGAGATATGACTTGTAGAGTTTGAGTAGGAAAAGGAGACCAATTCAGCCCCAGTTACGTCGCACGCCCGTGTCATCCCACACGGCCGGGTTTTGAGATCGGAATTTGATCTCAGGGTCTTCATGAAAGTTGTAGATATGTCTCTTAGCTTACCATAGCCACTTGAATCACCTCAATATCAATTTGGTATAGGACGGTACGGCCAAAACACTAAACCCTGCCAGTGCTAGAAACTGTTAGCGCGTTTTGACGTTTTTGAAGGAAATTCTCTTTTCTTTGACCGTCCGTGCTTCTTTCCTTCACATTTTTGCTCGTACCTTGTCTTTTTACATATCATTTGAAACATGCTATCATATTTTGTCCAATTTAGCTCCATTTTTTCGCAAAATTCACAAGTGTCTGCAGATCACGCCCAACAAGGAAAACCAAGTAAAACACATCTGAATATGCGTGCAAATGCATCAAATATATATCATTTTAAACCCTCAAATGCACGTATATTTTACACTCATCAAAATCCCCCAAACTTAAAGCATTGCTCGTCCTCGAGCAAATTTAGAAAAATAATATAAGGTGAAAGAAGAACACACAAGAACACTATGAACATTAAATAGCAATTGACTCCATACTTAAGAAAACCATGTAATTCATAATCAAGAAGTCATCATTCATAAACTCGGCATAATCAATACTCTCTTAGGTACTCGACATCGCGACTCACAAGAAGATAGTGTATCACTCGACTCTCAGAAGTGTATGGATAGTGTTTACGCTCAAATTCGATTCAGTGAATTTAGAATACCATAGGTTGTAATGTAGGCTCTTTGGTATGGGTAGAAAAAATTTGGATTAAGTGACTTGACTGGAGCAAATAAAATTTAAGCGCACAGACTTGATATTCACCAACCCAATTTCAACATAATATTAGTTTTCTTTTTTCCAACTCAATTCCACCCTTATTTCTTCTTTTTCATTCTTAGGCTTTTTTTTTTTTCCTTTAGCCTCAAGCTCTCATTTTTTTTTCTTCACATTTTCAGAATTTTCTTTTGCTTTACACGATTTTCTCTACTTTTTTTCCAGAGATTTTCTTTCTTTTTCGAGCTTCATGTATTTTTTTATTTACCCAGATACTGCTCATCCCTCTTTTTTTTATTTTTATAAATTTTCACCACATCTCCCCAAACTAATTCATTTTATATAAGCTCAAGAAATTTCATGGATAAAAACATGTAAATTCTAAAGATCAATGTGGCTCAGAATAAAAGTTTTGGCTCAAAATTGGCTAACTAGGGAATCATGAGTTCATAGGTAGGTTTTTTTAGACAAGTAGGCTAAAACAAAGATGGCCTTAGATCATTTTCAAAAATTGTACACACACATGGCTTCATGAAGATACGAGCAAGTTTTAGAGTTCTAACAATCATGAATGACACACTCAAGAAAAATAATTTTTCATAATAAAGCAAAGTTTAAGGCACAAAAGCTCACAGGCTTATTTTTCGCAACATGCTCAAATACCCAATTTTCTTAACACATGCCAAGCAAATAAATAACTTTCCTCCTAAGAATTTATTACATTATTCCCACAAGTATGTTATCCCATACCATAAAATATTCATAGTAAAATCATAGGGAGTTGGGCATACGAACTGGACTAAAACCACACACAAAAGCAATTAAACGTGCTAAAGCGAATAAACGTGCTTAAAAAACATTAACTAAAAATCAAAAAATAAAATACAAATCAAAATTCTTTTTTTCTTTCATAAATTAAAATGCAAGTGCTTCTACATGCAGTCCTAAATGCAATGCAATATGCAACAGTACAAGATTACGCATTCTTGACAACCCCCCCAAACTTAAAATATGATTTCAAAGACATATGAGGAAATTATCAAAAAGAAAAGAGGAATGTGTAAAGAGTACTTACCTGGATCGTTCCGGTGAAGCCGAGAGCTTGTCCGTCAAATTTGAAACTGGAGGAGCAGATTGCACGGTCGGATCGTGTGCGTCCACAAGCCCGTGCGCGCCATTTTTTTTCTTTTTTTTAATTTTTTTTTGTTTTTTTTTTCGTTTTTTTCGTTTTTTTTTTCTTTTTTTTTTGTTTTTTTCCAGTTTTTTAACCCGGGGGTTTGTCGCGACGTTTCTTGGGTTGCCTCCCATAAAGCGCTAAGTTTTTATCTTCAGCCTGATCGATTTCTAGCATTGCTTTCGTTGAACCGTATCGAATGAAATCATTGAGCCCTCATATTCTGTACAATCCATCAGACGAATGACGTTGCTCTGTTTTCTCGGATTAAGTATCGCCTGGGAATTTGCCCTTTTGACGTTGGTCTCCCACTGCCGCAGCGATTTGGGCTTCTTGAATCTCCAAAGATTCCAGTCTCGCACTCAACAAAATGATGTTAGAAACTAAGAAGAAAAAAATAAAAGAAAAAAATCGAAAAAGAAAAAAAAATATTTACAAAAAATATGCTTCAATTAAGATTGAACTACTTATTACTATATCTAAATAGAATCTAATCAATCCCCGGAAACGGCGCCAAAAACTTGTTCGGCAAAAATTTGTTTTGGTTCTTACAACTACAAGTGTACAGTGTAGTTTATAAAATAATGGCAAGCAAGGTCGTATTCCTCAGGGATTGAAGCTCGAAACACTTAGGCTATAATAACATCGTATTCCAATTTTATCGAAGCGACCGGAAATTGAAGTATTTTATCTAACTAAAAATCAAAAATAAAAAGAAATAAATAAAATAAATTGGTGAACCCCACAAGTATTTTTAACATCTTTAGGAGCAACCTGAGGCACATAATCTCAACATGCTTCTTCAATATTAAATGCGAATAAAGTTTTAAAAACCAATTCATACAATTCTATGGGTTCAAATTCCTAATATCATTTACCCCCCCCCGGGTGGTGCGTAAATGTGATTGTTTAAGAACAATTGTAGTCCTCTGGATGGTTACAATCATTAATAACTCCAAAAAAATTTGTGAATTGAATGACTCCCCACAAACACGCTTTTGTCACACATGTTTCATGTATGAATTTGATTTTTGTCTTTGTTAGAACTCATCTCCGAATTTTGCAATAACAAATATGACATGCTAATTATTGGCCAAATAAAAAAGAATTATAAATAAGCAATCGAATTCATAAAATAGAACGCATGAATTAATTAAGAAAATAAGTAATCATATTTAATACAAATCCACAGTTTCGATTATGCCCCTAAGATCCGAAAAATATGGCAAACATTGATTACAAACTCATAGACAAATCCGAATCAATATTATGACATCATATAAGCATAGACAAGAGTCCTTAGACATAAAAAGAAAACTCCTTCTTGTCAGGATGGATTCTCCCTCCAAGCCCTCGAAGCTCTTGTGCTCCCTAGATGCGAAAGCCTTGTGGTGTTCTTCGCGACCTAGTCTTTTGCTCTCGAAGCTCTTCGATGTCTTCGTTCTGTGTTATTTGATGTGTTTTTCTGTATGGAATTGTGTCTTTTCGTGCATAACCTTGGGTCCCTTTTATAAATGCTTGGAGATATGACTTGTAGAGTTTGAGTAGGAAAAGGAGACCAATTCAGCCCCAGTTACGTCGCACGCCCGTGTCATCCCACACGGCCGGGTTTTGAGATCGGAATTTGATCTCAGGGTCTTCATGAAAGTTGTAGATATGTCTCTTAGCTTACCATAGCCACTTGAATCACCTCAATATCAATTTGGTATAGGACGGTACGGCCAAAACACTAAACCCTGCCAGTGCTAGAAACTGTTAGCGCGTTTTGACGTTTTTGAAGGAAATTCTCTTTTCTTTGACCGT
The DNA here is from genome assembly GCA_016081115.2 of Rehmannia glutinosa. Classification (NCBI taxonomy): domain Eukaryota; kingdom Viridiplantae; phylum Streptophyta; class Magnoliopsida; order Lamiales; family Orobanchaceae; genus Rehmannia; species Rehmannia glutinosa. The sequence goes on from JABTTQ020000400.1 coordinate 53,065, forward strand.
CCGTGCTTCTTTCCTTCACATTTTTGCTCGTACCTTGTCTTTTTACATATCATTTGAAACATGCTATCATATTTTGTCCAATTTAGCTCCATTTTCTGCAAAATTCACAAGTGTACGCAGTATCACGCCCAACAAGGAAAACCAAGTAAAACACACTGAATATGCGTGCAAATGCATCAAATATATATCATTTTAAACCCTCAAATGCACGTATATTTTACACTCATCAAAATCCCCCAAACTTAAAGCATTGCTCGTCCTCGAGCAAATTTAGAAAAATAATATAAGGGGAAAGAAGAACACACAAGAACACTATGAACATTAAATAGCAATTGACTCCATACTTAAGAAAACCATGTAATTCATAATCAAGAAGTCATCATTCATAAACTCGGCATAATCAATACTCTCTTAGGTACTCGACATCGCGACTCACAAGAAGATAGTGTATCACTCGACTCTCAGAAGTGTATGGATAGTGTTTACGCTCAAATTCGATTCAGTGAATTTAGAATACCATAGGTTGTAATGTAGGCTCTTTGGTATGGGTAGAAAAAATTTGGATTAAGTGACTTGACTGGAGCAAATAAAATTTAAGCGCACAGACTTGATATTCACCAACCCAATTTCAACATAATATTAGTTTTCTTTTTTCCAACTCAATTCCACCCTTATTTCTTCTTTTTCATTCTTAGGCTTTTTTTTTCCTTTAGCCTCAAGCTCTCATTTTTTTTTTCTTCACATTTTAAGAATTTTCTTTTGCTTTACACGATTTTCTCTACTTTGTTTCCAGAGATTTTCTTTCTTTTTCGAGCTTCATGTATTTTTTTATTTACCCAGATACTGCTCATCCCTCTTTTTTTATTTTTATAAATTTTCACCACATCTCCCCCAAACTAATTCATTTTATATAAGCTCAAGAAATTTCATGGATAAAAACATGTAAATTCTAAAGATCAATATGGCTCAGAATAAAAGTTTTGGCTCAAAATTGGCTAACTAGGGAATCATGAGTTCATAGGTAGGTTTTTTTAGACAAGTAGGCTAAAACAAAGATGGCCTTAGATCATTTTCAAAAATTGTACACACACATGGCTTCATGAAGATACCAGAGCAAGTTTTAGAGTTCTAACAATCATGAATGACACACTCAAGAAAAAATAATTTTTCATAATAAAGCAGTTTAAGGCACAAAAGCTCACAGGCTTATTTTTCGCAACATGCTCAAATACCCAATTTTCTTAACACATGCCAAGCAAATAAATAACTTTCCTCCTAAGAATTTATTACATTATTCCCACAAGTATGTTATCCCATACCATAAAATATTCATAGTAAAATCATAGGGAGTTGGGCATACGAACTGGACTAAAACCACACACAAAAGCAATTAAACGTGCTAAAGCGAATAAACGTGCTTAAAAAACATTAACTAAAAATCAAAAAATAAAATACAAATCAAAATTCTTTTTTTCTTTCATAAATTAAAATGCAAGTGCTTCTACATGCAGTCCTAAATGCAATGCAATATGCAACAGTACAAGATTACGCATTCTTGACAACCCCCCCAAACTTAAAATATGATTCGTCCCGTACATATGAGGAAATTATCAAAAAGAAAAGAGGAATGTGTAAAGAGTACTTACCGGATCGTTCCTGTGAAGCCGAGAGCTTGTCCGTCAAATTTGAAATCGGAGGAGCGATTGCACGGTCGGATCGTGTGCGTCCACAAGCCCGTGCGCGCCATTTTTTTTTTCTTTTTTTAATTTTTTTTTTTTTTTTTCGCTTTTTTTGTTTTTTTTGTTTTCTTTTTTTTTTCAGTTTTTTAACCCCTGGTTGTCGCGACGTTTCTTGGGTTGCCTCCCATAAAGCGCTACATTTTTATCTTGACCGGACTCGATTTCTAGCATTGCTTTCGTTGAACCGTATCGAATGAAATCATTGAGCCCTCATATTCGTACAATCCATCGACGAATGACGCGTTGCTCTGTTTTCTCGGATTAAGTATCGCATGGGAATTTGCCCTTTGACGTTGGTCTCCCATCGCCGTTAGCCGATTTGGGCTTCTTGAATCTCCAAAGATTCGTCTCGCACTCAACAAAACGATGTTAGAAACGAAGAAGAAAAAAATAAAAGAAAAAAATCGAAAAAAAAAAAAATATTTACAAAAAATATGCTTCAATTAAGATTGAACTACTTATTACTATATCTAAATAGAATCTAATCAATCCCCTAAACGGCGCCAAAAAACTTGTTCGGCAAAAATTTGTTTTGGTTCTTACAACTACAAGTGTACAGTGTAGTTTATAAAATAATGGCAAGCAAGGTCGTATTCCTCAGGGATTGAAGCTCGAAACACTTAGGCTATAATAACATCGTATTCCAATTTTATCGAAAGCGACCGGAAATTGAAGTATTTTATCTAACTAAAAATCAAAAATAAAAAGAAATAAATAAAATAAATTGGTGAACCCCACAAGTATTTTTAACATCTTTAGAGCAACCTCGAGGCACATAATCTCAACATGCTTCTTCAATATTAAATGCGAATAAAGTTTTAAAACCAATTCATACAATTCTATGGGTTCAAATTCCTAATATCATTTACCCCCCTCCGGGTGGTGCGTAAATGTGATTGTTTAAGAACAATTGTAGTCCTCCTGGATGGTTACAATCATTAATAACTCCAAAAAGATTTGTGAATTGAATGACTCCCCACAAACACGCCTGTCACACATGTTTCATGTCTGAATTTGATTTTTGTCTTTGTTAGAACTCATCTCCCGAATTTTCCAATAACAAATATGACATGCTAATTATTGGCCAAATAAACAGCAATTATAAATAAGCAATCGAATTCATAAAATAGAACGCATGAATTAATTAAGAAAATAAGTAATCATATTTAATACAAATCCACAGTTTCGATTATGCCCCTAAGATCCGAAAAATATGGCAAACATTGATTACAAACTCATAGACAAATCCGAATCAATATTATGACATCATATAAGCATAGACAAGAGTCCTTAGACATAAAAAGAAAACTCCTTCTTGTCAGGATGGATTCTCCCTCCAAGCCCTCGAAGCTCTTGTGCTCCCTAGATGCGAAAGCCTTGTGGTGTTCTTCGCGACCTAGTCTTTTGCTCTCAGAAGCTCTTCGATGTCTTCGTTCCTGTGTTATTTGATGTGTTTTTGTTGTATGGAATTGTGTCTTTTCGTGCATAACCTTGGGTCCCTTTTATAAATGCTTGGAGATATCACTTGTAGAGTTTGAGTAGGAAAAGGAGACCAATTCAGCCCCAGTTACGTCGCACGCCCGTGTCATCCCACACGGCCGGGTTTTGAGATCGGAATTTGATCTCAGGGTCTTCATGAAAGTTGTAGATATGTCTCTTAGCTTTCCATAGCCACTTGAATAACCTCAATATCAATTTGGTATAGGACGGTACGGCCAAAACACTAAACCCTGCCAGTGCTAGAAACTGTTAGCGCGTTTTGACGTTTTTGAAGGAAATTCTCTTTTCTTTGACCGTCCGTGCTTCTTTCCTTCACATTTTTGCTCGTACCTTGTCTTTTTACATATCATTTGAAACATGCTATCATATTTTGTCCAATTTAGCTCCATTTTTCGCAAAATTCACAAGAGTACGCAGATCACGCCCAACAAGGAAAACCAAGTAAAACACAATTTGAATATGCGTGCAAATGCATCAAATATATATCATTTTAAACCCTCAAATGCACGTATATTTTACACTCATCAAAATCCCCCAAACTTAAAGCATTGCTCGTCCTCGAGCAAATTTAGAAAAATAATATAAGGGGAAAGAAGAACACACAAGAACACTATGAACATTAAATAGCAATTGACTCCATACTTAAGAAAACCATGTAATTCATAATCAAGAAGCCATCATTCATAAACTCGGCATAATCAATACTCTCTTAGGTACTCGACATCGCGACTCACAAGAAGATAGTGTATCACTCGACTCTCAGAAGTGTATGGATAGTGTTTACGCTCAAATTCGATTCAGTGAATTTAGAATACCATAGGTTGTAATGTAGGCTCTTTGGTAAGGGTAGAAAAAATTTGGATTAAGTGACTTGACTGGAGCAAATAAAATTTAAGCGCACAGACTTGCAATTCACCAACCCAATTTCAACATAATATTAGTTTTCTTTTTTCCAACTCAATTCCACCCTTATTTCTCCTTTTTCATTCTTAGGCTTTTTTTTTCCTTTAGCCTCAAGCTCTCATTTTTTTTTTCTTCACATTTTCAGAATTTTCTTTTGCTTTACACGATTTTCTCTACTTTTTTTCCAGAGATTTTCTTTCTTTTTCGAGCTTCATGTATTTTTTTATTTACCCAGATACTGCTCATCCCTCTTTTTTTTATTTTTATAAATTTTCACCACATCTCCCCCAAACTAATTCATTTTATATAAGCTCAAGAAATTTCAGGGATAAAAACATGTAAATTTTAAAGATCAATGTGGTTCAGAATAAAAGTTTTGGCTCAAAATTGGCTAACTAGGGAATCATGAGTTCATAGGTAGGTTTTTTTAGACAAGTAGGCTAAAACAAAGATGGCCTTAGATCATTTTCAAAAATTGTACACACACATGGCTTCATGAAGATACCAGAGCAAGTTCTAGAGTTCTAACAATCATGAATGACACACTCAAGAAAAATAATTTTTCATAATAAAGCGGTTTAAGGCACAAAAGCTCACAGCTTATTTTTCGCAACATGCTCAAATACCCAATTTTCTTAACACATGCCAAGCAAATAAATAACTTTCCTCCTAAGAATTTATTACATTATTCCCACAAGTATGTTATCCCATACCATAAAATATTCATAGTAAAATCATAGGGAGTTGGGCATACGAACTGGACTAAAACCACACACAAAAGCAATTAAACGTGCTAAAGCGAATAAACGTGCTTAAAAAACATTAACTAAAAATCAAAAAATAAAATACAAATCAAAATTCTTTTTTTCTTTCATAAATTAAAATGCAAGTGCTTCTACATGCAGTCCTAAATGCAATGCAATATGCAACAGTACAAGATTACGCATTCTTGACAACCCCCCCAAACTTAAAATATGATTCGTCCCGTACATATGAGGAAATTATCAAAAAGAAAAGAGGAATGTGTAAAGAGTACTTACCTGGATCGTTCCGGTGAAGCCGAGAGCTTGTCCATCAAATTTGAAACTGGAGGAGCAGATTGCACGGTCGGATCGTGTGCGTCCACAAGCCCGTGCGCGCCATTTTTTTTCTTTTTTTTTAATTTTTTTTTTGTTTTTTTTTCGTTTTTTTCGTTTTTTTTTTTTTTTTTTTTTTTTTTCAATTTTTTAACCCCCGGGGTTTGTCGCGACGTTTCTTGGGTTGCCTCCCATAAAGCGCTAAGTTTTTTATCTTCAGCCAGACTCAGATTTCTAGCATTGCTTTCGTTGAACCGTATCGAATGAAATCATTGAGCCCTCATATTCTGTACCATCCATCATACGAATGGCGTTGCTCTGTTTTCTCGGATTAAGTATCGCCTGGGAATTTGCCCTTTTGACGTTGGTCTCCCACTGCCGCAGCGATTTGGGCTTCTTGAATCTCCAAAGATTCCAGTCTCGCACTCAACAAAACGATGTTAGAAACGAAGAAGAAAAAAATAAAAGAAAAAAATCGAAAAATAGAAAAAAAATATTTACAAAAAATATGCTTCAATTAAGATTGAACTACTTATTACTATATCTAAATAGAATCTAATTAATCCCCGGAAACGGCGCCCAAAACTTGTTCGGCAAAAATTTGTTTTGGTTCTTACAACTACAAGTGTACAATGTAGTTTATAAAAAAATGGCAAGCAAGGTCGTATTCCTCAGGGATTGAAGCTCGAAACACTTAGGCTATAATAACATCGTATTCCAATTTTATCGAAGCGACCGGAAATTGAAGAATTTTATCTAACTAAAAATCAAAAATAAAAAGAAATAAATAAAATAAATTTGTGAACCCCACAAGTATTTTTAACATCTTTAGGAGCAACCTGAGGCGCATAATCTCAACATGCTTCTTCAATATTAAATGCGAATAAAGTTTTAAAAACCAATTCATACAATTCTATGGGTTCAAATTCCTAATATCATTTACCCTCCTCGGGTGGTGCGTAAACATGATTGTTTAAGAACAATTGTAGTCCTCCTGGATGGTTACAATCATTAATAACTCCAAAAAGATTTGTGAATTGAATGACTCCCCACAAACACGCCAGTCACACATGTTTCATGTCTGAATTTGATTTCTGTCTTTGTTAGAACTCATCTCCCGAATTTTGCAATAACAAATATGACATGCTAATTATTGGCCAAATAAACAGCAATTAGAAATAAGCAATCGAATTCATAAAATAGAACGCATGAATTAATTAACAAAACAAGTAATCATATTTAATACAAATCCTGAGTTTCGATTATGCCCTAAGATCCGAAAAATATGGCAAACATTGATTACAAACTCATAGACAAATCCGAATCAATATTATGACATCATATAAGCATAGACAAGAGTCCTTAGACATAAAAAAGAAAACTCCTTCTTGTCGGGATGGATTCTCCTCCAAGCCCTCAAGCTCTTGTGCTCCCTAGATGCGAAAGCCTTGTGGTGTTCTTCGCGACCTAGTCTTTTGCTCTCAGAAGCTCTTCGATTTCTTCGTTCCTGTGTTTTGATGTGTTTTTGCTGTATGGAATTGTGTCTTTTCCTGCATATCCTTGGGTCCCTTTTATAAATGCTTGGAGAGATCATTTGCAGAGTTTGAGTAGAAAAAGGAGACCAATTCAGCCCCAGTTACATCGCACACCCGTGTCATCCCACACGACCGAGTTGTGAGATCGGAATTTGATCTTAGGGTCTTCTCAAAAGTTGTAGATATGTCTTTTAGCTTATGGCCAAAATACTAAACCCTGCCAGTGCTAGAAACTGTTAGCGCGTTTTGACGTTTTTGAAGGAAATTCTCTTTTCTTTGACCGTCTGTGCTTATTTCCTTCACATTTTTGCTCGTACCTTGTCTTTTTATATATCATTTGAAACATGCTATCATCTTTTGTCCAATTTAGCTCCATTTTCTGCAAAATTCACAAGAGTACGTAGTATCACGCCCGACAAGGGAAACCAAGTAAAACACACTGAATATGCGTGCAAATGCATCAAATATATATCATTTTAAACCCTCAAATGAATGTACATTTTACACTCATCATACATCCTTCGCAGTTGACTTAGGCTTGGAAATTTCCTTCCAAGCCGCAGCTAAGTTGACATCCTTCTCGGCAATCTCCTTCAGTCCTTCAGTAGGTAGTTTGCAGTGTTCAACAAGGTCAGCATCAGTGATCTTGATCTCCTTGTTGTGTACTGATGAGAGAATCTCATCATCATTGATTTCAGCGTTGACATAAAACATGGTAACTTCCTCCAAATACGTGTGGGAAAACTCCATAGTGTGAAAATCCTTTAGACCTGATTTCTCGAGTTTCTCAGCAATCTTATTCACCAGGGCCTTATCAGCACCAAGTCCGAAGGGATACAAGCCCAAGTGGCAAAGTCCTCATACTCAAATAGGTCATTCCCTAGGCAAAGGAACCAATATCAACACTCATATGCACCCAAGCACAATGCTCACTATGCAAAAAAAAAAAATTCCATATTATCCAAAGAAAGCAAATGTACCAGCACACTTATAGGCATAGAGACAAAAGAGACATTTGTATGTTTCAAAACCTCCTAAAAAATTTGCTACAATTCATTATGATTATGGAACTGATAGGTGGCAACCTCTTAGAGTCAGATCATTTGGCTATAGGTTGGTTGGATCACCTTATAGTGCCAACCCCTCAGGACCCAGACAGGCTTGGATACCTAACACTTGATTTCATTAATTGCAGGTTCAACGAACATCTAAGTGCCAAGGAACCTGGTACATGGATAGTGGTTGTACTAGACACATGACTGGAAATAAGAAGAATCTAACAAACTTTAAGGAGTCAAGAGGAGCAAAAGTTATATTTGGAGGAAATGAAGCTACATGGGAGATAAGAGTCATTGGATCCATAAAGAAAAATGGACTGGAAATCATAGATGTAGCCTATTGAAGGGTTGAGTTTCAATCTGTTGAGTATCAGCCAACTCTATGATAAGGGTTACAATGTAGAATTCAACATGGATGTATGCCAAATCAAAGACACTGAATTAAATGAAATTGTGCTATCAGGATCAAGACAGAAGAACTTGTATGTAGTGGATCGGTCTACAGCTACACCAAGTACATGCCTAATAGCAAAGAGCACAACCGAATCAATTTTGATGTGGCACAAAAAGCTGAGTCACCTGAATTTCAAGACAATCAACAAGCTTGAAGGGCATAAGAATTTCTAGACTCAGTGTATAAGAAGAAGAGCATCCGTGATGCATGCCAGAAGGGAGAGCAAATCAAGTCTTCATTCAAGGATAAGCCAAATCCTTCTTCAACAAGGATCTTGCATTTATTGCATATGGATTTATTTGGTTCTGTTAAACCAGATATGATCAGGGCAAAGAAATACACCTTTGTGTGGTAGTGGATGATTATTTAAGATGCAAATAGACCATCTTTATGTGTAAAAAGAAGGAAACATTGCAGAAGCTTCCATAACTTATGAGGAGAGTTCAAAATGAGAAGATCCTAACCATTATCAAAATAAGGTCTTATAGAGGAACTGAGTTTGTCAATGGGATTAAAACTCAGTATTGCATAGAGAATGGTATTACTCTTGAGTTATCAGTTGCAAGAACTCCACAACAAAATGCAGTAGCTGAAAGAAGAAACAAAACCCTGAAGAAAGCTGCAAGGACCATGTTAGCTGAAGCTGGATTACCTAAGAGATTTTGGGCTGAAGCCATTAACACTGCTTGTTACACTTAGAATAGGTGTGTGATAAATATGCAGCTTTCCAAAACCCCCTGTGAAATTTGGACAAAAAGGAAGCTTAATGTTGGATATTTCATATCTTTGGAAGTAAGTGCTTCATTCAAAACAATAGCAAGAACAACTTTAAAGCTTTTGGTGATAAAGATGATGAAGGTATGTTTTTGGGATACTCAACTGAGAGTAAAGCTTTTAGAGTGCTGAACAAGAGGGCTATGGTCACAGAAGAATCTATCCATATGGTTTTTTGATGGGTTAATGTTAATGGAGAAGACATTAATGAGTTAGCCGACAAGACGAATCAACCAATTATTTAGAAGAGTGCCTATGTTGAGGCAGATATCAGAAGACTCAACCCAGATGAAGATGAGATTGTTGGATATCAAAGACAGCTGGAAGGCTTGCAGATAAATGATGATCAAGAAGAAGTTTTTCAAGACAACTTAGCTACAAGAAGACTTAATCCAACAGACTAACTCCAACCAGATGTGAGATAGCTGAGAAACCATCCACCAGAACTAATCATTGGAGATGTTAGAGAAGGAGTAAGAACCAGATCCAGGACTCAACATGAAACTATATTCACTTGTTTCATTTCTCAAATTGAGTCAAATGATGTGTCACAAGTATTAGATGATACACATTCGATTCTAGCTATGCAGGAAGAGCTGAATCGGTTTGAAAGGAATAAAGTTTGGGAATTAGTTTAAAGGCTTACCCACCAAAATGTTATTGGTACTAAGTTGATATTTAGAAACAAGATGAATGAAGAAGGTTATGTAGTAAGAAACAAATCAAGATTAGCGGCCAAAGGATATTGCCAAGAAGAGGGAGTAGATTTTGATGAAACCTTTGAACCTGTTGCCAGATTGGAAACAATAAGGATGTTTCTTGCTTATGCAACACACAATAACTTCACAGTCTATCAAATGGATGTGAAGAGTGCATTTTTGAATGAACTTTTGGAAGAAGAAGTCTGTGTGGAACAACCTCCAGGTTTTGAGCAGAAAACTATTGGAGATAAACTCTACAAGCTCAAGAAAACATTGTATGGTTTGAAGCAAGCACCAAGAGCATGCTATGGCAGATTGTCTCAGTTTCTTATAGACAATGATTCACCAAAGGCAAAATTGACAGAAAACTCTTCAAAATTCAAGATGGAGAGTATATTGCTTTTTTAAATATATGTCGATGACATTATCTTTGGATTCACAAACAAAGAGTTGTATGACAAATTCTCAAACCTTATGTAAGGAAGTTTGAGATGAGCATGATGGTAGATCTGACTTTCTTTCAAGATTTTCAAGTCAAGTAAATAAAAGATGGAACTTTCATAAGTCAAACTAAATATACAAGAGATTAAATGAAGAAATTTGGTATGGAAGAGAAGTCATCTATGAAGATTCCCATGAATACATCTGTGAAAATGGATATGGATGCAGAAGGAAAATCTGTTGATCAAACAAGATCTAGAACACTCATTGGATCATTGTTCTACTTGACTGCCAGCAGACCAGACATTACCTTTGTTGTAGGTGTATGTGCCAGATTTCAATCTGCTCCAAAGGAAAGTCATATGACTGCAGCTAACAGAATCCTAAGATATTTGAAGGAAAGATAAGAAGTTGGTTTATGATATCCTAAGGAAGGTGGATTCAAGCTTATTGGATACTCAGACTCAGACTATGTTGGATGTAGAGTTGACAGAAAGAGTACATCTGGTACTTGTCAAATGCTTAGAAAGAGATTAGTTTCTTGGTTCAGCAAGAAACAAAACTCAATAGCTACATTCTTACCTGAAGCAAAGTACATTGTTTTAAGCAGTTGTTCTGCCCAAGTTCTATGGATGAGGCAACAACTTAGAGATTATGACATTGAAGAAAGAGAGATTCCAATAATGTGTGATAACACAAGTGCCATTGAAATTACTTAGACTCCAGTATTGCATTCAAGAACCAAGCCCATTGATGTCAGATATCATTTTATAAGAGATCATGTTGAAAAGAAAGACATCACATTGGAATAAATATCAACTAAGAAGCAATTAACTGATATATTCACAAAGCCCTTATGTGAATCAAGGTTTGAAGAACTTAAGAATGAGCTTGAATTGATTGAGTTGTCTTAGGAAGCTCAGAAGACTCATTCAGCAGAGTTAAAATTGAAAGAATTGCATATCAGAAGAGTTTCACTCATTCAGCCAAGTGAAACAACTTATGTGGCTACTCAGTTGAATCATGTTAGATGGACGACCAAGTATCATTCAGTCGAATCAATGAAGAGAGAAAAGCAGAGTCGAGTCATAAATGAAGAAAACTGAAACATTTAGGAGCTAAGTGAGGATCGTTTTCCTCGAGCGGGAATGTTTTAGGCTTGAAGTCAGCATCATTAAATGGTGTCAGTCAAAGGCTGCAAATGGGTTATCCATGATTGGATATAAATGACGGTGCATTTAATGTGGAGAAATTAATGAAGTTTAAAAGACTCGATCTCAACCATTGTTCAACTTTTAAACTTTTTGAATACTGAAAACCGTCCTTCCATGTCAAATATATAGAGAAAATTCATTTTCTATCTCTTCACTTTCACTCTCTTGCTCACGAAGATCTCCAAATCTCTCTCTGAAAAAACTCTGGAACCCTTGTCCTTCATTCTAACGTTAAATGCTAGAAATAACACCAAAACAAGATTTGGCTAAGCTTGCTGAGAAGATCCACACAGGCGCTCTAGTGGACTTTGAAGGTCTTGTGAAACATGCCATTGACAAGGATCTCACTGAGAAGATCGTGCAGAAACTTGAGAAATCTGGTCTCAAGAGGTTTCTCACGTTGTAGATGTGCCAAACATTTTCTGAGGAGGTGGTTATGTACTATGTAAATGCGTCAGTACACGATGGTGAAATTTGTTCGTCTGTGAACAGAAAAGACTTTAAGTTGGCTGCAGTGGACTTGGTTGAGCACCTGTACATTCCTACCAGTGGTCTCATAGAGTTGACTGGCAAGTATATAAATTTGGCTGAGGCGTGGAAAGAGCTAGCCAAGCCAGAGAATGCTAGAAAGCCCAACTACTCAACTTTGAAGAAGCTGATCAAAGACGACTACCACAAGCTCATGGACATGGTAGCCAAGTGTATTGACATGAATTTTGGCTCCTTTAATCAACTATCTCAGACTAAGATTATTGTTATACTATCATAATGGAGGAGAAGGAGGTGAACTGGACTGAGTTCATCTTTGCAAAGTTGTGCCAGAATGTGCTAAACTTGAAGGTGGCTGATGGGAAGTTCGTGGCTTCGCTTGGTTATGGCCTAATTCTAGGTTATTTGATTGAGAAGAAGGGTGTGCACCTGCGCGACGGGAAACCCTTCCATGCCAATAAGAGGATGTTTAAGGCTAACCTTTCAGGCACCTAAAAGTGGGCTCATGTAAAGAAGACTGCTATCTCTGGGGGGAAATCAGCTGAGCATGTCCCCGATGACACAACTGTTTCCGCTCCAACTCCCTCACCAAAACCTATTCCAACTCCCTCCCTTGTGGTAACAAAGAAGAGGAGAACTGAGCCTCGCAAGTCAGCTAGTAAGAAGCAGAAGACGGGAGAGTCAGCCTTCATGGCTGTGGAGCCAGAACAAGTTAAGCCAGAAGTTCCCCTGGAGAGGAGGACCAGGAGAAGTCTTGTGAAAGCTGCCAAAAAAGCTTTTGAGCCAGCTGTATCCACCACAAAAAAGACCGAGAAAGTTGTTATCGCTGAGCAGCAGAAATCAAAGGATCGCTATGGTGAACAAAACACTGAGAAACTCAAGTAGTTGCCCTAAAACATACATCTGAATAAGACACAACTGACGTGCCTTAATCTGAACAAGAAACAACTGATACAATCAAATATAAGTCAGTTGTTCCTTAAAAAGACACAACTGATACAATCAAAGTTACAGTTGAACAAGACACAACTGATACAATCCAATATGATTTTGTTGTTATACCTCATACTGATGTTGTTATTGCTGAGGTAGAAAAGGATACTAAAGAGCCAATGCAAGAAGATGATGATGATGATGTTCGTCCAGAATCCTCAGCATATCTAGAAATCCAAGATAGGATGCACGCATGGAGAGGTTGGAAGCTGAGTGCCAGCCGAGTTCAATTTGAAAGGCCCAATATGATCGATGAGGAGGAATACCTCATATGATTTTGGACTACACCACTATTCGCACTGCTCTTGATGCAGACTTTTGCTCAGTCCTATTGTATGAAAAGAAAGATAAGGAAAAGACTAATGCACTGGAAAAGGCTAAGGCGCTCGAGCCTCATGTATGTCTATTTTCCGATCCAAATATCCCTCTAGAAGCATTATAAAATGTGAGCAGCAACGATGTGGAGATTCTGATGCAGCTGACCCGGTCGAGAAGGCTCAACTGCAGCACGCATTGAAAGAGTCCCTAGTGATGCATGAGTAATCCTTGCTCAGGGGCCCTAGAGAATCATCTGTCCAAATTTCTCCAACCCCAGGCTTGTGGTAGAGTTATGTCTTCAAAATATCCTTCTGCCTCTAGAGTTTGGAACTCTTCTAGTGATCTGGGCTCAGATCCAGCATCAGGTATGGCAATGTCCCTCGGGGATTTTATCGCAGGGTAATCTTTTCCGGCTAGAGGACCATCATACTATTTTCTGATACTTTGAATGCGCTGCAGATCGCTTCTCGCCTATCTTCTCAAATTCAGCTTCGATCGTTTTCCTTGACTCTTTGTATGCCATCTCAACTTTTTGTTCTATAGATAGCTCTTTTGGCAACTTGCTGAGAATCGAAGCTGTGATTTCTCCTTGCTGGGGGGTTTCGGCAAACATAAGTTTCAAAGGGGGATTCTTCGAGCTTCCTTCCCCTTTTGCTGATTCTCTCTTCTTCTCCTCCTTATGACTCCCTTTTCCCGCCTCATCATCCCCCTTTTTGGCATCATCACCAAAAGATAGGGTCAGGCCGGGAAATAAGCCACTCAGAATGAAGTGCAGTCGGCTGTTGGTTGAATTTTGCTTGGCATCTGCATTGGAGTAAGCTGTGCGGAATTCGAACCGCATAACCTTCGACTCGGCTACCATCAACTACATTTCTTCCTGAAGGAGACTGAACTTCTCATTCATGTTGGTCTCCAGGCGTGTGATTTCACTCTGATGTTGCAGCTTGAGCAACTCCATGCCTGACTTATGGGAATCTTCAATTCTAACCATGAATTCCTTCTACCTATGCTGAAATTTTACATTGTCCGCACTCCAAACCAACAACTCTGCGAAGAGTGATTTGAAGAACCGGACCTGCTCTAAGTGCATATCAGTCGTCTGTGCAGCCCATTCCCTAATCCGTAGGACAACACCTCGAATATCTCCGTTAATTGTTGCATTACAGTTGTCCAATCGGAGGTTCAACAATGCGAGGTGGCATTCCATCTTTTCAATTTCTTCACATATTTTCTTGAACACGTTTTGGAACTCGACTGTGGAAGCCAACTCTTCTTCAGTCCACACCGCATCGAAGTCAAAACCTATTGGCACAATTGTATCAGATGGAATTACGGGCTCTTCCTACACAGTATATTGTTCCTATTCTCGGCTAGATTCGGCATCCAAATTGGGCAGTTCGGCATTGAAAGGGAAGATGTCTTCAAATACATCATCTCGAATGAAAGGGATTCCCGGAGGTCTACATTGGGGAGCCTTTCCCTTCTCTCGTCTCAGCGCATCAGCTCTATTTGCCTCGGCTGAGCTAGCATCATCGGCAGTTAACGCAGTTGTGGGAGCCTACGGTTGAGCTGAATGAGTCTCTTTGAGCGATTGGTAGCTCCGCTTAGCGATCGTGTTCCGATTGAGCAAGCGATTGTGTCGATCGATCACCGACCGAGCCTCAGCTGTGTGAACATCTTCTTCGGCCTTAGTGAGTTTTTCCTGTTGAGTTAACATGTCTTTAGCTGTCTTAACAGCGTCATCGGAGGGTGATGTGGCCATAAGGGTTGGCTCATCATCAAAAACAAATCTCATCGGAGTTGTTTTGTCACTAATATTAATCCGTGAGTCGTGAACATCCTCAGCCTCGTCCTGCGTGGAATGTTCAATATGTGTGGACTCAACTTCTTTCTCGAAATTCAGAAAAGTTGCATCGATGTGTTTCTAGTAATCATGAAGGGCACTAATCTCTTCCTCTTCACCAGCTCCCTTTATCTGAGGAATGTTCTCTTTCTCTTGTTCTTTACTTAAGGAAGTCTCAACCTCCTTTAGGCCTTCATCATCTCCAGCAGTCTCAACCGTTGTAGAGCCTTCGACATTTATCCCTTCGGCAGACTCAGCTACCTTAGGGTCTTCTATGGCATCCTTTGGAGTCTCAACTCCTAGGAGTAGGGTTACTCTACTCCTGAGACACGATTGTTTATCCAGTTGAGTAGTCAGCCATTTGGGCAGGTGTCTCAACACCTTCTTCGGGGGTTGGCTTGGCTAGGGTGCCCGCTACTGTTCGCCTTATTTTTAGCTTTACCGCAAGTGAACGGCGTAGTTAATAGATAGGGTGCCCACAACAGCTACCCGCAACTATGTACTCTGTTTCAACTGTGGATGTTGCTGCTGAACCAAGAAACTAATCGATTTCCAAGCATTTGACAAGTAACTGATGTACTTTATTGTCAACTCATGTTGGGAAATTTATTGTTTAAATTTTGATGAATGCCATGTAAAACTTAAACTAGGAAGTTGGCACCCCATTTTTTTGTTGTAAAGCGCATTGTAACAAATAGGGCTGGTCAAGCCGAGTTAAGTCGGCCTATGCCTAAACATGCAAGAAGACAACTGGAGACTAGAAGGAAGACTCCGCTGCAAGACAGCTGAGTATGGCAAAGAAGAGAAGACGGGAACTCGACTGAAGGTGCAGCTGAGATGCAGCTAAGTATCAGTCAAATCAACTAAAGATAGCCAAGTCTCAAGTTGAAGTGACAGAAGAGTCATCCAATGATTGAAAGCTGACTCTAAGTCACCTGGGGAAAGCAATGAAATGCAGTCTAGTGGATTCCTCCAGGAGTTGGAGAAGAGAGGAGTAGAAGAATTACCCCATCTTCGAACCTCTATAAAATCTTATCGTGTCATTTACATTTCAAAGACTTTAATTCCTGCATCTTATTTGTTTAACTCTGCTGATAAATTTGCTATCCATTTGATAATCCTTAAGTACTAAAACCAAGTATTAAATCTTTACTAAATCAATTTTAAGGGTGTAAAGTCTTCCGAAAACAAACTACATTTGAGCTAATTGGTCTTAACAAATTGAGTTATTCTATCAACAAACTCGGTCGAGTCTCATTTGAGTGACTAACTCTCTTGATTAACTAAATTGGCTATCCACCAGAGTTTCTTTGTGTAGTATCAACTCGAACTTTAAAAAGGACTAAAGCGAAAAGTTGGTAAGGTTTATTCAACCCCCTTCTAAACCTTACACTCACACCCCTTGGGACCTACAAGTGGTATCGTGAGCGGTTGGTTCATTGAGCCCTCCGCACCGGTTATCGAACTAGATCTCCAAATTTTTCAAAGTCCTGTTTTGGTACTTAAGTTTTCAAAACTCTTTTTATTATCAAAAATTATTATCATGGAAGCAAATTTGACATGTATTCCTATGTTCACAATTGAAGAATTTGATGATTGGAAAATTCGTATGCAGGCTCATCTATCAGATTACATGATGAGATGTGGATAGTGATAGAGGATAGCCACAACAAATTTTAAAAGTGAACACAATTTGTAAGAAGAGCCGCAATTTGAAGGTGAAGAGGATGTCGCTCCTAGACCAGCTATGGTTGAAAAACCAAGAGCTGAATGGACAAATGATGACAGAAAAAGATACAACCTGGACAATGTGGCCAAGGATATTCTTTACAAAACCTTGGACAAAGCCATGTTCAATAAAGTCAAATCATGCAAAACGGCTAAAGAAATCTGGGACAAGCTAACACTGATTTGTGAAGGCTCAGAGCAAATCAAGGAAAATAAATTATCAGTGGCTGTACAGAAATTTGAGAATTTCAAAATGATCGCAGGAGAGAACCTGGATCAACTGGATGCTCGGTTCACAGAAATTACCAACGAGCTATCTGCTCTTGGAAAAGAATATACACAGAAGGAAATGTGTATGAAGATCCTAAAAAGTCTCACTCACCATCGGGAAATGAAGGTCATGGCACTAAGACATTCCATGGACCTATCAAAGACATCCAACCATGAGCTATTCTCAGATCTCAAAGCCTACGAATTTGAGCTGAGAAGAAAAGACCAAGAAGAGACAGTTGTACCCAAAATCTGCTCTAATTGTTAAGGATGGCAAGAAAGCTGAAGTCAAAGAAGTCATTGACCCAGAGGAAATAGCCCTGATGGTTAAAAGGTTCAACAAGTTCTTCAATAAGAACTACAAGAGAGCCAAGGGTGAATCCTGAGAAGACACTCGGCCTACCTCCAAGTCAAGGGAAGATAGGCCAACCAAGAGAACAGATCATCGAAAGTCAATATCGAGGGTCGACAATCCAAGAATGGAAAGAGCTGATCAAAAGGTTGAATATCTATGCTGAACCGTAGGCAACCGGTCACTATGCCAATGATTGCCCGTATCCTCGTAGTAGTCAACAAATACGAGGAATGAAGAAGAAAGAAAAGTCTTGAGAAAGAAGACAAGAAAAGAAAAAGGCAATGTTGGCTGCAGAGATCACGAGATAGCCAAGTCAAGAGACATAGTCGACTCGAGAGTAGTGAAGCCGACTACTCAAGTGACTCGAAGAAGAAGCCTTGATCTATCCGATGGACAAGGAACAAGACCAACCTAACCAAGAAGATGAGGTACACTCGACTCATCACACTCAGATTCTAGTGATAGTGATCGTGACACACACAATTCATCACCCGGTGATCTTTATGATTCATTAGGCAAAATGATGAAAGATTTTGAACGCATTAAATCCTCACACACACTACGAAATAAGGAAAACAGCCTACTAAGAGCAAAAAACTCACGGTGAGCCGAGTACTCTAAGTCAAATAGGCGATGAGAATAAAAGTCTAAAGGTTGAAAATGCCAAGCTAATAGCGAAATAGTTGCCATAGAAAAGAAGGAGAATGACCTCAAAATGTGATTGCCTCATTCACTAAGGCATCTAAGTCATTGGATGATCTTATCATGAGCCAAAGAGAATGTGGAGACAAGACAGCTTAGGATTTAATTCCTCTGTGCTATGTCAAGCTCCAAAAGTGATTTTGGAAAAAGGATCTTCAAGCAATGAAGTATCTCAAAATCCAAAACTCCAAATGGTGCACACACATTTATTCCAAAGCACAATTACAAGCAAATTGGCATTGGTTATAAAGGAAAAGGAAAATGACCAGTTGAGTGTCTTTGAGAGGACAGTGAGAAGAAAATTCACCGAGTTCCTCAAAGCAAACTCCAAACAAGAAATACTCAGTAAAGAAGAAACAGAGCTAGCAAAAACCCTTAAGTTCTATAAAAGAAACACATTTGATGGGAATGGTAGAAAATATCCAAGCCAAGGCGATTGGAATGATGTAAACTATCGCAAAGACCTATGGAATATAAGCCCAAATGGCAAAGGCCTAGAACTCAAGAAAGGCCATTCCAAAGGTATAAGAGCTTTCATCAAACACACATATGCACCTAGTCACTACACTCGAGACATCACAACTACCCAAAGAAGGCAATTGCTAAAACACATATACAGCATACGGACAAAAGAGACGGATGTATGAACCTAGAATCCCCAAGCAATTTGCCAAAATTAATTATGATTATGGCATCGAGAGATGGCAACCCCTTAGAGCCAAATCATCCGGCTATAGGTTGGTTGGATCATCTTACAATACTAACCCCTCATGACCCGGACAAGTATGGGTACCTAAAACTTAATTTCCTTGTTTGCGAGTTCAAGAAGCAGTGAGTGCCAAGGAACCTGGTACATGGATAGTGGTTGTTCCGGACATATATGACAGAAACAAGAAAAATCTGTGAAAATTCAAGGAAGTTAAAGGAGCAAAAGTCATATTTGGAGGAAATGAAGCTCCGGGGAGAAATAAGAGGCATTGGATCCATCAAGAAAAATGGATTAGAAATCACGGATGTTGCATATGTTGAAGGACTCAATTTCAATCGCTAAGTATCACCAACTCGTGACAAGGCTATAATGTTGGATTTAAAATGGGTATATGCCAAATCAAGGATACTGAGAATCAAGTGAAGTTGTGTTGCAAGGATGCAGACAAAAGAACATGTATATCGTGGATTGGTCAACAAAGCAACACCAAGCACATGTCTCATAGCAAAGAGCACAACTAAATCAAGTTGGTGTGGCACAGAAAGAAGTCAGTCCGAATTTCAAAACAATTAACAAGCTTGCCGAGAAGCAATCTTGTGAAAGGACTTCGGACCAAAAGATACAAAAAGGAGAGTATATGTGACGCATGTCGAAGGGAAAACAAATCAAATCATCATTCAAAGAAAATGCATGTTTATCTTCAACAAGGATATTGCATCTGCTACATATGGATCTATTTGGTCCATTGAACCGGCTAGCATAAGTGGGAAGAAATATACCTTGGTGGTAGTAGATGACTACTCAAGATATACATGGACAATATTCATGTGTAAGAAGAAAGAAACTCTCTACAGGGAACTACCACGGTGATGAAGAGGATTCAAAATGAGAAGAGCCAAACCATTATCAAAATAAGATCGAGACGGAGAGGAACCGAGTTTGTCAATGGTATAATAACTCGATATTGTATTGAAAATGGCATTGGTCATGAATTATCTCATGAAAGAAGGACTCACGCGAGAATGGAGTCGAGAAAAAGGAATAGAACTCTCAAAGAAGCAGCAAGGACCATGTTAGCGAAGCGGGGGCTACCTAAAAGATTTTGGGTCAAGCAATAAACACAAAGATGCTACACTCAAAATAGATGCATGATAAACAGACGGTGACAAAGACTCCTATGAGATTTGGACAGGAGAAAACCAAATGTTGCATATTTTAAAATATTTGGATATAAATGCTTCATCCATAACAATGGCAAAGATAATCTAAAGGCTTTTGATGCTAAAGCTGATGAAGGTATCTTCTTGGGATACTCAGCTGAAAGCAAAGCCTACAGAGTACTCAACAAGAGGACTATGGTTGCAGAAGAATCCATTCATGTGGTATTCGATGAGCCAAATGTAAATGGAGAAGACATTAAAGAGTCACCGATAATTTGAATCATCCACCATGGCGAGAAAAGTCCCTATCAAGTCAAGCTGGAATTATAAATTCAGATGAAGATGAGACAGTGAGTCTCAAAAACAGCTGGAAAATCTGCAGCTAAGTGATTGCGAGAGAGCTGATCAAAGCAACACAGCTGCTAGACGACTGAATCCAGCTAACTTACTTCAACCTGATGTAAGATGGCTGAGAGACCACCCACCAGAACTTGTCATTGGAGATATAAGAGAAGGTGTCAAAACAAGATACAGAACTCAACAAGAAGCCATGTTCACATGCTTTATCTCACAAATAGAGCCTAAAGATGTGTCACAAGCATTGGATGACACACATTGGATTCAAGCTATGCAAGAAGAGCTGAATCAGTTTGAAAGAAATAAAGTATGGGAGTTATTTGAAAGGAAGCCAATAAGTTGGCTTATGGTATCCAAAGGAAGGTGGATTCAAGTTAATTGGCTATTCAGACTCACGACTATCTTTGGATGTAGAGTAGACAGGAAGAGCACCTCAGTACATGTCAAATGCTTGAAACAAAGCTAATTACCTGGTTTAGCAAAAAGCAAAATTCAATAACCACCTCTACAAAGCGAGAATACATATGCGGGCAAATTGTTGTGCCCAAATCCTATGGATGAGACAGCAGCTGAGAGACTATGAAATTGAAGAAAAGGAAATTCCAATCATGTGTGATAACACAAGTGCAATTGCAATCACTCAAAATCCTGTGATGCACTCAAGAACAAAGCATATCGATGTCAGATATCACTTCATAAGAGATCATGTTGAAAAGAAAGACATCACCTTGAATATATTTCAACGATAAAAATGAGTTAGTTGACATATTCACAAAACCATTATGTGAGTCAAGATTTGAAGAACTCAAGCATGAGTTAGGGTTAATTGAGCTGAGCTGACACTCAGAAGACTCAAAGAAAGGCAATGAAACACAAAAAGGGAAAAAGGGCTGAATTCTCAAAATCGGCTAAATGAATCATCGATCGGAAAGACAACTATACCGAATTAGCTTGACGGTGAGTCACTATGAGAAGCGTGACAAGAAAAGTTAAATCGGCTAAGGGATAAGCCGAGTCATTTATGAACAAAGTGACAAAACGCAATGCGTTTTTACTAAGCGGGAATGTTTTTAAGAATGACGCCAAGATAATGATGATGTGTACAGCAAAAAAGCCGCACACCAAGCTTATGATTGATATAAATGCTGCCGCATTAAATTCGAGACATTAAATGCTAATCGGGCGTGCAAAATCTAAGCCGTTGATTTCGATCACATTTCAAAACCACCCGCACGTCCTTTCAAAACCATACTTAAACCATTTTTGTCCGTTTCTCTCACATATTACCAAAACTGTTCATTTCTCTCTCGTAAGCAAAGGCAAAACTCTCTCAAAACCCTATCCATCTTCAAATCAACTTCTAAGTTTCTTTTCGTGAAATCGAAAAATGGCATCAACTTATGATATCGTCAAGCTAGGAAGCAAATCCACACTGGGTCTACTTGTGGATTTCGAGGGTATGGTCAAACAGGGTCCGATGACGCCTCATAAAGAAGATTGTTGAAAATCTCGAAAAGTCCGGGCTAAAACCATTTTCGACGATGGAGCTCCCCGATGACCTATGTGGAAGAGGGTCGATTCTCCACGTAAACGCTGAAATTCACGATGAGGGGATCAAATCCTTTGTTCACGGGAAGGAGCACCGAGAAATCAATGAAGGCGATGTAGACTTGGCCGCTTGGAAGGAAGGAGCCAAGACCAACTATGCCGATAAGATAGTCTAAACGACCAACAAGAGGTTGTTGAAGGAGACTACCACAAATCGTTGGACATAGTTGCCAAATGCATAGACATCAAATTTGGCAACTTTGACCAACTATCCAAAGCAAAATTGATCGTCAAGGTCTGCGATCATTGAAGAAAAGCAAGTAAATGGCTGAGTTTGTCTACGCAGACTTTGCGTAATGTATGGGAACAAATCCTTCAAGGAGAATGGAGCATTTGGAGGATCCGGGATACGGCCTGGTGATTGGCGGTGATGGAGGTAAAAGAGTCCCTCTTCGACATGGAAAGCGTTCCATGTAAACAAGAGGATGTTCAGATCAAACCTCCTCGGGCGCACTAAGAGAGCCTACGCCAAGAGAGCGATACAAGTGAGGGGGAATCACCACAAGATACTGATTGTTTCCTCTCCACCAAAGAAGAAAGTTGCCCATACTGACTACTAAGAGAATTGCTGCCCTGCAAAGAAAGAAAACCAAATCGCTCCTGGCCCCCTTGGTGAGTCACACCGCCCGCAGTCGTGTCGTCTCCCGCCCAAAGCAAGTTAGGCCGAGAAGGAATCTCAAATACCTTCTCCGGCCATCAAAAAGAGGAGAACTCGATAAGCCAAGACGGCCAGCTCCTCGTAAGAAAACAACAAAGACGCCCCCGCCGCCGAAGACTTAGAAGAAACTCTCCGAACCGTAAATCCCTCCAAACTAGGAGAAGAAGAAGAATCTTCAAGCATTCCGAACTTGAGAAACAGCCGAGTCCACCACTCACGCAATGCAACAGACACTGGGAGACGCCTGGAGAAGTAGAGTCTCGAAATTATTGATGAAACAGCCAAGTCTCCTCAAGGCGATCACAGAGGCAAATCAAGACCCGGATGTAGTTCGAACAAGTGAGACACAAGTAATCGAGAAATCTAACTCGCTCTTTGTTGACAGGATCGTATCCGCTCCTACAACGCAGGCGCAATGAGAATGGAGCACCAAAGCTTGCTACATTCTATCCCCGAGAATGAGGGACAGCAAGAAGAAGTCGATAGAGATGATGATGTGATGATCCTATCCCCACATTATCCAGACATCCAAAATCGTCTGCGAGAGTGGAGGAAGTGGAAGTTAAGTCGATCCAGGAACAGTTCCAACGCCCCGAGTTTATCGAAGAAAGAAGAGGAAGCGATGAATTTTCTTGGAGTGACCATGTGATCCAAGCATCGGATGAAGAAAATCGCTGAGATATCTTTGCAGGATCTTCAAGCACAAGGAGAAGGAGAGACAGTAGAGGAAGGCGAGGCACGTGAGAAGGCCAAAGATCTCGCCCTATCACCGGCACCACGTAACATACACATCCTCTCCTTGACGTCCTATCAAAAAGCGATGAGGATTTGGACCCTATTGCGCCACGCTGAAGAGTTGCAAATGCAGCAAGCAATGCACGAATCAGAATCCTTCATGAACAAAGAATGATGGAGGGACCAGAGAGTCCTCCAAAACAGTGAGAGATAGACCCAATGGGAGTGGTGCAACATATTGCACATGTTGTTGCCGCCACCACTTCCCACTCACTCGGAAGAAGGAACTAAGGGAAATGGCGATGAAATCGGGTTAACGGGGACCCCGATCGAGCCAACCCCGAATGAAGGTATCTCACCACCGCCCCAACGGCTGAAAACTCGGAGAAACAATGGGAGTTTGGAGACGAGTGACCCCATTCAAGTCACTCGGTTGGTGCGCCCAGGGGGAAAACTCCCTCCACCGCAGCAAGGTCGGAGGATTTGCGGATGACTCCACAACGAATCGAGGAGGCGAAGTGGAGAAGGAACAAACACAAAGTACATAGCGAGTTGTCATCAACAAAGCTCGCATTAAGCTTGAAACTCGGCCTAGGTGCCAATCGCTCGGCAGGCTAATGACGCTGGCGATGCGGTCGAGGCACATGAAGGAATGTACCGGGAGTTAACACTGGCGATGAAAGTGCAATCCATGGGGTTGAGACTCCAATGGATGCCACCCTGAGAGGCCCTAAGACAGTGACATCGCTGTCGAAAGGGATGTCCAATGCTCGCTGCAGTTGAGATTGCAGGAGGTAATGAAGGCCAACGGAGGCCGAGACTTCCGGGGTAAAAAGTCAATGCAGTAACATCCCTCCCGCTATCATTGATCCATCCGAAAAGGAGATAAGCGCGCTTTCACGATTCCCAGGACAATCGATGTAACCTTTCGGGATCGGAAGACGATGAAGCCGAGTCATCCCCCTGTGATCGATCCAAAAGACTCACTAAGGATGTTCCAACCAGAGCAAGTCGACCTCAAGACTACTCGTCAAACTTTCAATTTTGATGATGAGCCACCCATGGAAATCTCATCATCGTCCGATGACGCTCGATAAGGCCGAGGACCAGGCAACTCAATTGAAAAAAACCATTTGAGACCGACTGTTGCTGAGACAACTGAGGCTCGGTAAGTCGGGTCAACTTCACAACAAACCCACTAAAACAGAGTCCATCGCGAGCTCCCCGCAACAGTTCGACTCCACGGGGAACTTCACGCGCACCACTCATCATTAAACAAATCCCGATTACCCGTGATGATTCCTTTATAGAATCATTTCCATTCTCTCCGGAGGTACCCGACCTCCCGAAGAGTCGAAAAAGAGATCTCGCGCTTCCACGACTGAGATCTGTCATTCCATCGATACCATTGTTCGGTGACTATGATTTTGATTTTTTGCTTGGCCTCACCGCCCACGAGGGAACAAGCATTTGAAGTTCGGGAGGTGTTCAAAGCATTATTTTGAAATTGAATGGATGGAGAGGCACCAGGCCTCGATGGACATGAGATCGATAACAGAGTTGCCAACCTTATTTGACTTAAGAGGCATAATAGTCGAGAATCGGGAGTGGTGGCAACAAAGAAGAAACAATGCGTGTGGAACAAGCTAGATATTTGAGAACATTGTTCAACAAGTCGTTAGTCCGGCGGTGAGAATGCGATGCAAAGACAAAGCCGAGAGAACACATAGAGCACATGCATGAATCTCACACCGCCGAGATAAAGCATTTGCGTGAGCAAAATAAGAATGAGCTCCTCGCGTATGGAAGAAAACATGGATCGAAAATTCAGCCTTCTCATGGCCGAGATGAAGTTGCTTAAAGTCAATCAACACTACTCGTTCGAAGTTTCGTGCAACATACTCCGCGTGACTCGGCGATCGGCTATCGCCAGACTCAACTTCCCGCTTGCTAGTATGTGTCCAGGGTTCCTCTCTCCTTTGATGATGCCAAAAAGGGGGAAGAGGAATACCTAAAAACCAAGAAATCGACGCCGAAAGAGAGAAGCGATTGTAAAGGGAAAGACAAAGTGAGAGGTCTCAAGAGCAAAAGAAAGGAAAGTCTGTTGAGGGGGAAGGATCGGGAGATGTCACCCTAATGATTGCACAAACCCCCAACAAGGTCTTGTTACGGTGATATTATCAAAGAACAAACTCCCAATGACTCGCCACCTCAACACTGTTGTATCTATGGAAAAAAGAGAAAGATGATTGATTGAAGCGAGGGGATGGAGGAAGTGGAAGGAAGTATGAATGCCCGAGTTATGAATATCTTGAAACAACATGGAGGCATTCCAAAGAGAGAGACACTTATGCCATCACAGATCTGAATCGAGCCAAGATCGGTTGATGAATTTAAAACGCTCGCATCTAAAGGATATTTTGCAAACATGTCCATGGCTCAAGCCAGGACTTTATCTTTGGGAAAAGGGTCTCACGTTATGTGAAGAAGGCGACAGCTGCAGACTACGGCGGATCACTCTGGGTCACTCCGCTAGTCACTCGGTGGGAAGAAGAAGACTTGATGACAATACACGCCCGAGAGGAAGAGGTAGAGAAAGAAGCGTGGTGGAGGAAGAGGTTTGGACCAGGCCTCGCCAAAAAACATTGAGTACATAGATCCAGGCAAGAAATGAGGGATCTCTTGGGCCGGTCTTGACCAAGTAGCCAATCTGCAAGTGGCTAAAAACAATCGAGTACGTGAAAAGAATCGAAGAAGAAAATAAAAGACAAACTCAGCTTTGGGAGGAGAGACAAGAGAGACTAAGAAGAGATAAAGCTGCCAGGAAGGCATATGAAAAAGAAGAAGAAGGCGCAACAAGATGAGAAAAAGAGAAGAAGACCGAGAAGATGACAGAATCAAGAAGATGAAAGAAGGAGGCAGCGAAGGAGATGAAGTGTTGTTGTCCACCCCTTCATGTATTTTACTATGTAAATACATACTATGTAAGTCTTCTGTAATAAATCTATAAATTCTCTAATTTTGCGTAGATATAGATGTTTGCTCTGATACACCTTGTAAACAGTTGTGTAAAGGACAAGAATGCTATGATCAATAAAAAGATTGATTCTACGCATACATTCTCTGTAAATACACTATCTGTATGTATCTATGCTATTTACATTTTGAATGTTTTAAGTTTTGGCATCATCAAAAAGGGGGAAATTGTTGGGAAATTTATTGTTTAGATTTTGATGAATGCCATGTAAAACTTAAACTAGGAAGTTGGCACCCCATTTTTTTTGTTGTAAACTGCATTGTAACAAATAGGGCTAGTCAAGCTGAGTTAAGTCAGCTATGCCTAAACATGCAATAAGACAACTGGAGATTAGAAGGAAGACTCATTTGCCAAGGCAGTGAGTATGGCAAAGAAGTGAAGACGGGAACTCGATGAAGGTGCGGTGAGATGCGGTGAGTAAAGTATCGTCAAATCAACTCAAGATAGCCAAGTCTCAAGTTGAAGTGTGAAGAGTCATCCAATGATTGAAAGTCGACTCTAAGTCACTTGGGGAAAGCAAGGAAATGCGGTCAAGTCAAGATAATCGAAAGAGATCCGTTGTACGAAATCAAGAGAATTACTTAAACAAGTAATACCTCCATGCTACCTTTCTCGAAGTGCTCAGTCCCGAGGAAGCGTGCAAGGGAATGAACCAATGGGAAGCACTACACCGTGTCGAACTCGAAAAGTCAAGAACAATTCATACGAGGAAGTGGCAATTCCAAGGATCGCAACAAAACAAGCCAACGACCACAAGTGACTTTCAAAAATAAGCCTATCTCTTCAACGAGCAGATTTTTGAAAGATTGCTATAAAAGGCTGAGGAATGACTCTGAGAAAGGAGGACCTTGATTACCTGAACCACGAACATTCAAGCTAACATTTGAAAGATCATTCAAAATTAATTCTCAAGCTTACACAACGAAGGAATTCAATCCAACACTCACCTGTGAAGGAAAGATAACTTCAATCAGTTGAAGAGGAAACTTTTGAAGAAAAGGGGTCTACATTCCGCGGAGGATTGTAGGAAGGTTCAAGGTCGAACCAGTCTCGAGTTTTTGGAGGGCTTCGTGATCAAATCCAAAAATCTTGAGCAAGTGAGCTGTAGTAGCAAGCGCAGGTTGCCCGTGAAGAAGCCGAGTTGTACGAGAAGCCACTGCGTGACCAAGGCATCTCGATCGAGTCCCAAAGGATCAAGTCGGTGCGTGATCAAGACTTGTATTCGGACTGTTACCACTCGTATCGATCAATACATAGTGGATTCCTCCAGGAGTTGGAGAAGAGAGGAGTAGAAGAATTACCCCATCTTGAACCTCTATAAAATCTTATTGTGTCATTTACATTTCAAAGACTTTAATTCCTCGCATCTTATTTGTTTAACTCTGTGATAGATTTGCTATCCATTTGATAATCCCTAAGTACTAAAATCAAGTATTAAATCTTTACTAAATCAATTTTAAGGGTGTAAAGTCTTCCAATAAAACAAACTACAGTTGAGCTAATTCGGTCTTAATAGCCGAGTTATTCTATCAACGGCTCGATCAGTCTGTTGATTGACTAACTCTCTTGATTAACTAAATTGGCTATCCACCTAGGACATTTGTGTAGTATCAACTCGAACTTTAAAAAGGACTAAATCGAAAAGTTGGTAAGGTTTATTCAACCCCCCTTCTAAACCTTACACTCACACCCTTGGGACTACAACTCAACATCTAGCATAGTCCAAGTCTAAGTACCCTACTAACTTTAATCCTCCTTCCTTTTGATACCATAGCCAACTTCTTGGCATCCCTTAAAATATCTTAGGATTCTCTTATTGCGATCATGTGACTCTCTTTTGGTGCAGATTGAAATATAGCAGATACACCTACAAAGAAAGGTGATGTCCGCCGCTTCACATTAAATAGAGCAAAGATCCAATGAGAGCTCTATATCTTGTTTGATCAACAGCTTTGCCATCTGCATCCATATCCATCTTAACTGATGTGTTCATAGGAACTTCACTGATGATTTGTTTTCCATGCCAAATTTCTTCATTAAATCTCTTGTATACTTGGTTTGACTTATGAAAGTTCCATCTTTCATTTACTTGACTTGAGGTCCTAAGAAGAAAGCCAGTTCTCCCATTATGCTCATTTCAAACTTGCCTTGCATGAGGTTTGAGAACTTGTTACACAACTCTTTGTTTGTGGATCCAAAAATGATGTCATCCACAAAAATTTTGACAAGTAATATACTCTCTCCATCTTGAATTTTGAAGAGTGTTCTATCAACTTTTCCTTTGGTGAATCCATTGTCAATTAGAAATTGTGACAATGTGTCATACCATGCTCTTGGTGCTCGCTTTAGTCCATATAAAGCCTTCTTGAGCTTGTAAACCTTATCTCCAATAGTTTTCTGCTCAAAACCTGGAGGTTGTTCAACATAGACTTCTCCCTCCAACAATCCATTCAGAAATGCACTCTTTACATCCATTTGATATACAATAAAGTTTTTGTGTGCAGAATAAGCAAGAAACATCCTTATTGCTTCCAATCATGCAACGGGAGCAAAGGTTTCATCAAAATCTATGCCTTCCTCTTGGCAATACCCTTTGGTTACCAATCTTGCTTTATTTCTGACAACAGATCCATCCTTATTCATTTTGTTTCTGAATACCCACTTTGTGCCTATTATATTTTGATGAGTAGGTATTTGAACCAATTCTCATACTTTGTCTCTTTCAAATTGATTCAGCTCTTCTTACATGGCCTAAATCCAATATGTGTCTTCTAACGCTTGAGACACATCTTTATGCTCTATTTGAGAAATGAAACAAGCGAACATAGCTTCATGTTGTGCTCTGGATATGGTTCTTATGCCATCTCTGACATCTCCAATAATTAACTCAGGTGGATGGTCTCTCAGCCATCTCACATCAGGTTGGAGTAAGTTAGCTGGGTTCAGCCATCTCGCAACTAAGTTGTTTTGATGAGCTCTATCTCATTCAGCTGCAGACTTTCCAACTGTCTTTGAGATTCAGCTATCTCATCATCATCAGGGTTAAGTGCTCTTATATCTGCATTAATGTATGGACTCTTCTGCATAGTTGGCTGATTTTGCTTCTCAGCTAACTCATCAATGTCTTCTCCATTCACATTTTGTTCATCAAAAACCACATGGATGGACTCTTCTGTAACCATAGTCCTTTTATTCAGCACTCTGTAGGCTTTACTTTCAGCTGAGTATCCTAAAAAGATACCTTTATCAACTTTAGAATCAAAGCCTTCAAATTGTCCTTGCCATTGTTGTGGATGAAGAACTTGCATCCAAAAATCTTGAAATATCCAATTAATGAGACTCGGTTCTCTGTCGGACCTTATTTTTATAATGGTTTGAGTCTTTTCATTTTGAACTCTTCTCATCACCGAGGTAGCTTTTGTAAATTATCCATGTATACCTGAATAATCATCCATCACCACTAAGGTGTATTTCTTCCCACTAATGCTAGCTGGTTCGACAGGACCAAATAGATCCATACGTGATGGATGCAATATCCTTGTTGAAGAAGGACTTGGCTTATCTTTGAATGATGATTTGATTTGTTTTCCCATCGACATGCATCACATATACTTTCTTTCTTGTGTGCAGTCGAGGCAATCCTTCTATAAGATGACTTCTTGCTAGTTCGTTGATTGTCTTGAAGTTCAGGTGACTCAGCTTCTTGTGCCACAGCCAACTCGATTACGTTGTACTCTTGGCTAGCAGACATGTACTTGGTGTAGCAATGGATCAATCCACTACATATATATATTATGTCTTGTTCCTTGCAGTATTATTTCATTTGATTCAAACATCTTTGATCGCGCCATACTCCCATGTTGAATCCAACATTGTATCCTTTGTCCACGAGTTGGTGATCTTAATGAGTTGAAGTTGAGACCTTCAACATATGTAACATCTGTGATATCCAATCCATTCTTCTTGATAGATCTTGTGCCTTTGATTTTCCCTGGAGCTTCATTTCCTCCAAATATGACTTTTGCACTTTTAATCTCCTTGAATTTTGTGATTTTTCTTATTTCTGTCATATATGTCCGGGAACGACCACTATCCATGTACCAGGTTCCTTGGCACTCGGTTGTTCCTTGAACCCGCAATCAAGGAAGTCGGTTTTAGGTACCCATACTTGCCTGGATCCGAGGGGTTAGTGTTGTAAGATGTTCCAACTAATCTATAGCAGGATGATCGACTCTAAGAGGTTGTCATCTATCGATTGCCATAATCATAGAGCACATTAGCAAATTGCTTGGGGGTTTTAGGATCATACAGCTATCTCTTTTGTCTATATGCCTGTGTATTTGTTTGAGCATTTGCTTTTCTGGGGTAACTGTTGAATTTTTTAGAGTGGTACCTAGGTTCATATGTGTGCTGATAATAGCTCTTTTTCCTAGGGAATGACCTTTGCTGAGGTTGAGGTCTTTGCCACTTGGGCTTGTATCCCATAGGTTTTTTTGATATTTCACATAGTTGTACCAATCATCTTGCTTTGGATAGTTTCTACCATTCCTATCATATGAATATATTTTTTGAAATTTAAGGGTTTTGGTAGCTCTGTTTAGCTTTCACGAGTATTTTCCATTTGAAGTCTGTGATGGACTGTCTGAATTTCTTTTCGATTGTCCTTTCATCATACTCATTCATCGCTTCTTTCCTTTTCCTTTATAACCAAGGCCAGTATGATTGTGATTATGTTTTGGTGTGGGAATAGGTGCGGCATGTGGAGTTTTGGTCTTTTGGATTCCTCATTGCTTGAGAACCTTTTTCCAAAATCACTCTGGGAGTTTTATCATGCACAAAGGAATTAAATCCAATGCCTGATTTGTCTCCACATCCTTTTTGGCTCATTATAAGTTCATCCAATGATTTGGATGCTTTTGTAAATGAATAAATCACATTTTTGAGATTATTTTCTCTCTTTTCTATAGCACTAACTCTACTATGATCTTGGCATTTTCGGCCTTGACCGTGTTCTCATCGGTATGTGGCTCGAGTACTCGGCTCTTTTCGTCAATTTTGTGAGTTTTGGCATTTAAGCTGGTTGTTTTCCTCATTTAGAAGTGTGTGTGAGGTTTTAATATGCTCAAAATCTTTCATCATTTTGCCTAATGAATCATAAAGATCTGTGGGTGATGAATTGTGTGTATCACAGTCACTATCACTTGAATACGAGTGAGACGAGTTAGATTGTACCTCATTTTCTCGTTCTATTCCTTGGCCATGAGGCGGATAAAAAGCCTCTTCCTCTATATCACTTGAGTAGTCGCTTCACTACTATCTGAGTCTAGTGGTTCTTTACACTTGGCTGGCTCCGCAGTCTCATTAGCTAACATGGCTTTCTTCTTTTCATGTCTTATTTCCTTGAAGACCATTCTTTCTTCTTCGTTCATGTATTTGCTGACAAGTGGATAGGTGTAGTCAACAGTAAAATGTCCTAGTTGTCGCAATTCCAACACGGAGTTCTCGACTCTTTGATTAGCTCTCTCATTCCTCCGATTATCAGCTCTCTGATAGTCAGCTCTCTGATGTTCAGCTCTCTTGGGCGGCCTATCCGCCTTTGCTTTGGAAGGTGCTGAGTGTCTCATGGAGGACTCTCCTTTGTTTCTTTTATAGCTCTTGTTAAAGAACTTGTTGAATCTTTTGACCATGGGAGCAATTTCCTCCTGATAAATGATTTCTTTTGGTTCAGCTTTCTTCCCTTCATTTGCCATCAATGCAGTTGTCTTAGGCACAGTTGTTTCCTCCTGTTCTTTCCTTCTCAGCTCAAACTCATAAGCTATGAGGTGTGAGAATAGCTCATGATTTGATGTATTTTTGAGGTCCATAGAATGTCTTAGAGCCATGACTTTCATTTCCCATTTAGTTGGGAGGACTCTTAGTATCTTCATGCACATCTCCTTTTGAGTGTATTCTTTCCCAAGTGCTGAGAGCTCATTTATGATTTCTGTGAATCTGGCATCCAGCTGATCCAAGCTTTCACCTGCAAACATTTTAAAATTTTCAAATTTTTGCACAGCAACCGTTAATTTATTCACTTTAATTTATTATGATCCTTCACAAATCAGGGTTAGCTTATCCCATATTTCTTTGGCTGATTTGCATGACTTGAATTTGTTGACCATTGCCTTGTCTAATATATTGTAGACAATATCCTTGGCCAATTGTCGGGTTCTATCTCTTTCTATTTACATTAGTCCATTGAGCGAGGTTTTTCAACCATGGCTGGTCTTAGCTCTTGATTGCTTCTCCTTTGGAGGTCTTTGCTCTTACAAGCAGTGATGTTGACTTTGAGTATTTGTAGTGGCCCATCTTCTATCACAAACCACATCTCATCGTGTAGGGGGTGATGGGTGAGCCTGGATACGAATCTTTCAATGATGAACAAAGGAATGCTAGTTAGATTGGCTTCCATGATAATAACTTTGCTTTAAGATGAAAGACTTTGAGAACAAAAGTGTTAAACCCTTTTGAAAAAAGATTGAGATCTAGTTCAGTAACCAGTGCGGAAGGCTCAATGAACCAACCGCTCTAATACCACTTGTAGGTCCCAAACGGTGTGGTGTGAGTGTTAGGAAATTTATTTGTTAGATTTTGATGATACCATGTAAAACTTAAATTAGGAAGTTGGCACTCCATTTTCCTTGTAATTATGCATTTTAATAGATAGGACTGGAAGAGCTGAGTTAAGTCAGCTATGTCAAAGATTACAAGAAGTCAACTATGGACTAGAATGAAGACTCTGTTGTGCGTCAGCTGAGTATGGCCTAGAAGGAAATCAATGACTCGACTGAAGGAGAGTCAGCTGTGGAACAGCTGTGAGAAGTGTAAGTCTAGTCAACTCAAGAGGCCAAGTCTATCGAGTTGAAGTGTGATTGAGTCAATCCCATGATTGGGCGAGACTTAAGTCACCAGGGTAAAGGCGGCGTGATCAAGTGAAGACAATGACTTAGATCCGTTGAAATAACGTCAAGAATATTACTCGATATAGTAATATGTCAAGCTGCCAGGTCTTAAAGTGTTTGGCCTAGAATTGTGCAAAGGAAGGAACCAATGGGAAACACTGCACCTTGTGTCAGACCCTGCAAACCTGAAATGCCATTTAATACAAGGAAAGGTAAACATCACAAAGGTTTCAGACCAAGACAAGACAAGACAATGAACAAAATGTGACATTTGAAACTAGTCTATCTCTTCAACGGGCAAATTTCAAATGTGCACTATAAAAGGCTGAGGAAGCATTTGAGAAGTGGTTACCTTGATAACCTGAACCACTAACGAACAAGCAATATTCAAGCAAGTAATCTGCAATATTCTCAAAGTAATTCAAGCAATTCCTCAAGCCTTAAACTCGAAGAAACTTGATCCAACACAAGCTGTGAAGGAGAGATAACTTCAACCAGTTGAAGAGGAAACTTTTGAAGAAACAAAAGGGGTCTACTTTCCAAGTTGAAGAATTGTAGAAAGATTCATGGTCGAACCAAGTATCAAGTTGTTGGAGGGCTTCGTGATCAAATCCAAGAACTGAGAAGTGAGCTAAAGTAGCAAGCGGTACGCCTGTGAAGAAGTTGAGTCGCAAGAGAAGCCATTTGTGTGATCAAATTTTTGTCTCTATCGATAACTGCTTTGTAAACTAATATGTTACATAGTGGCTTCCTCCAGGAGTTGGAGAAGAGAGGACTAGAATAATTACCCCATCTTCGAACTTCTATAAAATACTTGTGTCAATTTACTTTCAGTAATTTACATTGCTGCATATTTACTTATATATGATATTAGTATATATTTGCTATCCAACTGATAAATAACTAAGTGCTAAAATCAAGTGTTAAAAACAAGCTTTAAAACAATCATAGGGTGTTAAGTCTTCCGCTGTTAAAAACCAAATCCGCCAAGTTAACTATTTGGCTTAAGCAGCCGAGTTATACTATCAACAGCTCTATCGAGTCTGTTGAGTGGGTAACTTAGCTGAATAGCCAACTTAGTTATCCCTAAGGGACAGCTGATTTGAGTCAAATTGTTGAAATCTTTAAAAGGACTAAATCGGAAATTTGGTAAGGTTTATTCAACCCCCTTCTAAACCTTACACCACACCCCTTGTGACCTACAAGTGGTATCAGAGTGGTTGGTTCATTGAGCCTTCCGCACTGGTTACTGAACAACATCTCTATCTTTTCAAAAGGTTTTAACACTTGTGTTTTTCAAAGTCTTTCATCTTTTAAGCAAAGTTATTATCATGGAAGCAAATCTAACACATATTCCAATGTTTACTGTGGAAGAGTTTGATGACTGGAAAATTTGCATACAGGCTCATCTATCAGCATTACATGATGAAATGTGGTTAGTGATAGAGGATGGGCCATTGCAAATACTCAAAGTCAATACAGCTGTAAGAAGAGTAGCTGTAACTGAAGGAGAAGAAGCTATTGCTGAAGCAAGTCCAGCCATGGTTGAAAAACCAAGGACTAAATGGACAAATGAGGATAGAAAGAGATACAACCTGGACAATGTGGCGAAGGACATCATCTACAAAACATTGGACAAAGCCATGTTCGACAAAGTCAAATCTTGCAAATCTGCAAAAGAAATTTGGGATAAGCTTACCTTAATTTGTGAAGGACCATAACAAATTAAGGAAAATAAATTAACTGTTGCTGTTCAAAAATTTGAAAATTTTAAAATGGTTGCAGGTGAAACTCTGGATCAGCTGGATGCCAGATTTATTGAGATTACTAATGAGCTTTCAGCTCTTGGGAAAGAATATACACAGAAGAAAATGTGTATGAAGATTTTGAGAGCACTTCTGACTGAATGGGAAATGAAGGTCGTGGCCCTGAGATATTCAATGGACCTCACAAGAACATCCAACCATGAGCTTTTCTCAGACCTCAAAGCCTATGAATTTGAGCTGAGAAGGAAAGAGCAAGAGGAAACAGATGTACCCAAGACAGTTGCATTGTTGGCCAGTGATGGGAAAAGAGTTGAGCCAAAGGAGACCATTGACCAGGAGGAGATTGCCCTGATGGTTAAAAGATTCAACAAGTTCTTTAACAAGAACTATAAAAGGAATAAGGGTGAAACCTCCAGAAGACATTCAGCACCTTCCAAGGCAAGGGAAGACAGGCCACCCAAGAGAGCTGAGCATCAAAGAGAGGATTATCAGAGAGCTGATAATCAAAGAACAGATAGAGCTGATCAAAGAGCTGAGAACCTGTGTTGGAATTGCAGACAATAGGACATTTTGCGGTTATTTGTTCCTATCCACCGATCAACAAATATAGGAAGGAAGAAAGAAAGAAAAGTCTTCAGGAAAGAAGACAAGAAAGGGAAGAAAGCCATGTTGGCTGCTTTGAGATCTTGAGCGACCAAGTGCAAAGAGGCGGAGACTCGGATAGTAGTGAAGCAGATTACTCAAGTGATTCTGAGGAAGAGGCAATGATATACCTCATGGCCAAAGAACAAGATCAAGAAGATGAGGTACACTCTAACTCATCTCATTTTGATTCAAGTGATAGTGATTGTGATACACACACTTCATCACCCACAGATCTTTATGATTCATTAGGCAAAATGATGAAAGATTTTGAACACATAAAATCCTCACACACAATCTTAAATGAGGAAAACAGCTAGCTTAAAAGCCAAAACTCACAGCTGACAAAAGAGATGAGTACTCTAAATCACATAGCTGATGAGAACACTAAGCTCAAGGCTGAAAATGCCAAAATCAAAGCAGATTTAGCTGCTACAGAAAAGAGGGAAAAAGATCTTAAAAATATGATTGCCTCATTTACAAAAGCATCCAAATCATTGGATGAACTAATCATGGGTCAAAAGGAATGTGGAGACAAGACAGGCATAGGATTTAATTCATTTGTGCATAGTCAAACTCCAAAAGTGATTTTGGAAAAGGTATCTTCAAGCAATGAAGCATTCAAAAACCTAAAACACCAAATCTGCACCCACATTCACTCCAAAGCACAATCAAAATCATACTGGTCTTGGTTACAAAGAGAAAGGAAAGAAGCCATCGAGTATGCTAAAAGGGCGGTGAGAAGAAATTCACCCATGTCCCTCAGCAAACTCCAAACAGAAAATATTCTGTGAGAAGCAAACAGAGCTACCAAAAACCCCATAAATTTCATAATAGAAATACATATGATGGGAATGGTAGAAACTATCAAAACTATCTTGATTGGAATAATGTGAAACATCAAAGAAAGACCTATGGAATACAACCCAAAATGGCAAAGACCTAAATCTCAGCAAAGGTCATTCCAAAGGCAAAAGAGCTATTATCAGCACACTTATGCACCCAAGCACTACACTCAGAAATACCACAACTATCCCAAGAAAGCAATTGCCAAAACACAAACACGGGCATACAAACAAAAGAGACGGATGTATGATCCTAAAACCCCAAGAAATTTGCTAATGTGCGTTATGATTATGGCACGATAGATGGCAATCTCTTAAAAGTCGGACCATTTGGCTATATGTTGGTTGGAACATCTTATAGCACTAACCCCCCCAGGACCCAGGCAAGTATGGGTACTTAAAAACTGATTTCCTTGATTGCAGATTCAAGGAACAGCTTAGTGCCAAGGAACCTGGTACATGGATAGTGGTTGTTCCAGACATGTGACAGGAAAGAAGAAAAATCTGTCAAGATTAAAGGAGATTAGAGATGGTAAAGATATATTTGGAGGAAATGAAGTTCGGGGAGATAAAGGCACGGGGATCCATCAAAGATGGGAGTATGCCAAATCAAAGATGCTAAATCAAATGAAATAGTGCTGCAAGGTTCAAGGCAAAAGAATATGTATGTGGTAGATTGGTCTACTGCTACACCAAGAACACGTCTGCTAGCAAAAAGCACAGCCAAATCAAGTTGGTTGTGGCACAAGAAGCTGAGTCATCTAAACTTCAATACAATCAACAAGCTTGCAAGGAGTCATCTTGTAGAAGGATTTCCGGACTCGAGTGTACAAGAAAGAAAGTGTATGTGATGCATGCGGATAGGAAAGCAAATCAAATCATCATTCAAGGATAAGCAAGTCCTTCTTCAACAAGGATATTACATCTGTTGCATATGGATTTATTTGGTCATTGAGCACTAGCATCGGTGGGAAGAAATACACCCTTGTAGGTCCCAAGGGGTGTAAGTGTAAGGTTTAGAAGGGGGTTGAATAAACCTTACCAAATTTTCGATTTAGTCCTTTTAAATCTCTGAGTTGATACTACACAATTTGTGTCCTTGATGGATAGTCAATTTAGTCACTCAAGTAGAGTTAATCTCTCCAGACTCAAGCGAATTTGGTGATGGAGTAACTCGTTGTTGGCTCTAAATTAACTCGATTGTGGTTTTGTTTTTCGGCGGAAGACTTAACACCCTTAAGTTTGATTAAGCAAGAGTTTAGTGCTTGGTTTAGTACTTATAAGTTATCAAGTGGATAGCAAATTTATCGTGCCAGATATAAGCGATTAAAAATGCAAGAATTAAAGTCTTTGAAAAGTAAATGACACAATGAAATTTTTATAGAGGTTCGAAGATGGGGTAATTCTTCTACTCCTCTATTCTCCAACTCTGGAGGAATCCACTAGGTAATGATCAATTTACAAAGTGGTAGCAGTCCGGATACAAGTCTTGATCACATAGCCGACTTGATCCTTTGGGACTCGATCCGGAGACGCCTTGATCACTCGGTGGCTTCTCTTACGACTCGGCCTTCTTCACAGAGGCATTGCGCTTGCTACTAAAGCTCACTTGCTCAAGCTCTATGGATTTGATCACGAAGCCCTCCAAAAGCTTAAGACTTGGTTCAACCTTGAACCTTCCTACAATCCTTCCCGGAATGTAGACCCCTTTTCTTCAAAAGTTTCCTCTTCAACTGATTGAAGTTCTCTTTCCTTCACGGTGAGTGTTGGATTGATGTACTTCGTAGTGTAGCTTGAGGATTGAGAATGTTTTAGATTTTACGATAATTGCTTGAACGTTTTTAATTGATTTTTCTCTTGTGTGTCATTCATCTTCTCAAACAAACTCCTCGGCCTTTTATAGTGAACTTTCAAAAATTTGCCCGTTGAAGAGATAGGCTTATTTTTGAAAGTCACTTGCGATCGTTGGTTTTGTCTTGTTGCGAGTTCTTGGAATTGCCATTTCCTCGTATGAGTTGTTCTTTCACCTTTTCGAGTTCGACACGGTGTGGTGCTTCCCATTGGTTCATTCCTTTTGCACGCACGGGGACCGAGCACTCCGAGAAAGGTGGTATGGAGATATTACTTGTTTAAGTAAATCTCTTGATTTCGTGCAACGGTTCTTTTCGATTATCTCGACTTGACTTTGCATTTTCTTGCTTTCCCCAGGTGACTTAGAGTCCGCTTCCAATCATTGGATGACTCTTTGTCACTTCAACTTGAGACTTGGCTTGACTTGATTGATGCTCCACTGTTGCATCTGTTTGCTTCTCGATAGAGTTCTGTCTCTACTCTTCTTTGCCATACTCTTTGTCTCGCGCGGAGTCTTCCTTCAAGTCTTGATTGTCTTCTTGCATGTTAGGGCGTAGGTGACTTAACTCGGCAGCGGCTCTATTTATTACAATGCATTTTACAACAAGAATTGGGGTGCCAACTTTCTATTCTAAGTTTTACATGGCATTCATCAAAATCTAAACAATAAAATTCCTAACAATTTCCCCCTTTTTGATGATGCCAAAACTTAAACCATTCAAAAATGCAAATAGCAAAGATACATACTGAGATAGTGTATTGACATAGAATGTATCGCGAGAATAGATCCGTTTATTGATCATATCATTCTTGTTCTTTTACTTTTGTTTACAAGGTGTATCGAGCACATATTTGTCTTCAAAAAAAAATAAAGAATTTATAGCTTTATTACGGAAGACTTACATTGT
Organism: Rehmannia glutinosa; assembly: GCA_016081115.2. Classification (NCBI taxonomy): domain Eukaryota; kingdom Viridiplantae; phylum Streptophyta; class Magnoliopsida; order Lamiales; family Orobanchaceae; genus Rehmannia; species Rehmannia glutinosa. Next base: position 92,375 of record JABTTQ020000400.1, read on the forward strand.
ATGTATTTACATAATGAAATACACGAAGGGTTGGACATGACAACACTTCATCTCCTTCATTATCTCCTTCTTTCATCTTGTTCACATCTTCTTCTCTTCTTCTCTCTTTTTCTCGTCATCAATTTTGCCTTCTTTTTCTTTTCATATGCCTTCTGGCGACTTCATCTCTTCTTATTCTTTCTGTCTTTCCTCCCATAGCTGAGTTTGTCTCTTTTTTTCTTCTAGTCTTTTTACATACTCGGCGTTAGTTTTAGCCACTTGCAAATTTGCTACTTGGTCAAGCCCAGCCCAGTAGATCCCTCCTTTCTTTCACGGATCCACATATTCAATGTTTTTGGGCAGAGGCCTAGGTCTGAAGCTTCTTCCTCCACTACTACTTCTTCCTCCTGCGGGCGTATCTTTGTCTTTGGGGTCTTCTTTTCCGGTGAGTGACCGGCGGAGTGACCAGCAGAGTGATTGCTTAGGTCCGCCGCTTGTCAACTTCTTCACATAACGTGAGACCCTTTTCCCCGATACAAGTCCCAAGCTTGAGCCATAGACATATTTGCAAAGTATCCCCAGGATTCGAGCGTTTTAAATTCATCAGCGATCGTGGCTCTGTCTCGACATACGAGATGGCATAAGTGTCTCTGTCTCTTTGGAATGCCTCCGTGTTCTTTTAAGATGTTCATGATTCGGGCATCCATTCTACCTTCCACTTCCTTCATCCCTGCTTCAATAGTTTTCTCTTATCACCATGGATATAGCAGAGTGTTGGAGTGGCGAGTCACGGGGAGGAGTTTTTGCTTATAATGTTGTGTGAGGACCTTGTTGGGGGTTTGTGCATTCATCAAAGTCACATCTGTCGACCCTTCCCCTCAACAAGCTTTCCTATCTTTTGTTTCAAGACTTCCTCGGTGATTTTCCCTTCTCATTTGCTCCTTTCTTCTCGACTTGATTTTAGCGCTTTAAGGTATTTCTCTTCCCCCTTTTTGGCATCATCAAAGGATAGAGGAACCCGGGGAACATCTTGGCAAGCATGAAGTCGAAGTCTTCGATGGTCGAGTTCTACTTGAGTCTGCTGCGTTGTATGCGGCACGGAATTGGATCGAGTAGCGTTGGATTCTTTGAAATCGCTTCATCATCGGCCATGAGAAGGCTGAATTTTCTTGTCATGTGTTCTTCCAAACGCTGTAGATCATTTGTATTTTGCTCACGCAGCGAGCTTTATCTCGGCGGTGTGAGCTTCATGCATATGCTCAATATGTTCTCTTAGCCGTTTTTGCATCAGCATTTTCAGCTCTCCATACCAGAATGACTTGTTGAACAATGTCCGAAGAATCGACTTGTTCCACACGCATTGTTCTTGTTGTTGCCACCATTCCCTTATCCGAACTATTATGCCTCTTAAATCATTTTGTAAGGTTGGCATCTTTGTTGTCATCGCATGTCCAAAGAGGCACGATGCCTCTCCATCCGTTCAACCTCGGCAAATAGTGCCTTGAACACCTCTCGAACTTGATTGATTCTTCCGTTGCGGTGATGGCCATACAACATCAAAGTCAAGCGAGTTGGAACAATGGTGCACGATGAAAAGACGGGAGGCTGATGCGTGATAGCGTGTGCATTCATTCTCTAACTCTTCATGGAGGTCGGGTACCTCGGAGAAAAAGGAAAGGATTCTATAAAGGATTCATCACCGCCCACCGGGATTTGTTCGATGATGAGCGGTGCGCGTGAAGTTCCTTTAGGAATCGACCTTCTGACTTGAGGAGCTGTGCGGTGGTCTCTTGTTGGTAGGTTTTGTTGTGAAGTGGACCCGGCTTCTTGAGCCTCAGCGGTCTTAAAACCGTTGGTCTGTTGATTTTTCCATTTGATGGCGGTCCTCGGCCTTGCTCGAGCGTCATCGGACGATGATGAGATTTCCATTGGTGGCTCATCATCAAAGTTAAAAGTTTGACGAGTAGTCTTGGGATCGACTTGCTCGTGCTTGGAACATCCGGTGAGTCTTTTGGCTTTGTCACGGGGATGACTCGGCTTCTTCTTCGCCTTCCGATCCCGGAAAAGTGACATCGGGATTGTCCTGGGAATCATGAAGTGCGCTTATCTCCTTCTCGAGATGGGTCGATGATAGCGGGAGGGATGTTCTCTACATCGGCTTCTTTACCCCGGGAAGTCTCAACCTCCGTGGGCCTTGATACCTCCAGTCTCTCTGCGGCGAGGCCTTAGTCCTCCCTTTCGCGATGTCATTGTCTTAGGGTCTTCTACGGTGGCATCCATTGGAGTCTCAACCCCATGGATTGCACTTTCATCGCCAGTGTTAACTCCGGGGTTGTTCCTTCCTCGTGCCTCCGCATCGCGGCGTCATTAGCCTTCGCAGCGATTGGCACCTCGGTGAGATAGTCTCAAGCTCCGGCGTCGTTGATGGCAACTTCTTTGTTCTTCTTGTGTTTGTAATTTCTCTCCTTCGCCTCCTTGATTCGTTGTGGAGTCATCTGCAAAGCATCCTCCGACCTAGCTGCGGTGGAGGAGTTTCCCCTGGTGACGCACTAGGTGAGTGACTTGGGATGGGGTCACTCGTCTCCAAACTCCCATTGTTTCGATTGAATGTTCGGCCGTTGGGCGGTGGTAAAACACCTTCAATAGGGGTTGGCTCGTTGGGGTCCCCATTGTCCCGTTTCATCGCCATGTCCCTTATTGCCTTCTTGGTGGTGGGAAGTGGTGGCGGCAACAACGGTGGCTATTTGTTGAACCACTCCCATTGGATCGATTTCGGTGTGTTATGGAGGACTCTCCTGGTCCCTCCATCGTCTTTGCTCGTGAAGGATTACGGATTCATGCAATGCTTCTTTGCATTTGCAACTCTCAGAGCGAAACATTCTCTTGATCCTCATCATCATGGGAGAAGACATCAAGGAGAGGATGTGTGTGTTGTGTGGTGCGGAGATAGGCGGATGCTTGCCTTCTCACGTGCCTCGGCTTCCTCGGCTTGCTTTTCTCTCTCTCCTTTTCCTTGAAAATGCGAGGATGTCTAGCGATTGTCTTCATCAAGTCTTTGGGAGCACGATCTTTAGTCGAGGAAATTTAGCGATTCCTCTTCTTCTTCTATAAACTCAGTCGTTGGAACTGTTCCTTGACTTACTCAACTTCCATTTCCTCCACTCACGCAGAGCGATTTTGGATGTCGGGTAAGGTGGAGATAGGATCATTACATCACTATCCGCTCCAGCAGATTTCTTCTTGTGTTTCAATTTGTGTGAACTACGGTTGTGTCTTGAGTTGCCTCTGCTGATCGCCTTCACAGACTTGGCTATTTCATCAATTACATCCGGAGACTCTACTTCTCCCAGCCGATCTCCGTATCTGCTCTGGTGAGTGGTGACTCGGTGGTTTCTCCGGCTCGGAGCGCTTGATAATTCGTCTTCGTCTCCTAGTTTGTACCGAGAGGATTTCGGTTCCGAGACGGTGTCTTTCGAGTCTTGAGCGGCGGGGGGCGTCTTGGTGTCTTTTTACGAGGAGCGGGTCATCGTGGCTTCTCGATTCTCCTCTTTTTGACGATCGGAGAAGGTATTTGTGAGTCCTTCTCGACCGGCTGCTGCGAGGGCAGGAGACACATTTCCGGGCGGGCGGTGACTCTTTGCTGCGGGCGGGAGCATGTTTGGTTTTCTTTTTTGCGCAGGGGCGTGTCTTCTTAGCTTGTTTGCAGGGCGCTTTCTTCTTCTTAATTTGGAGAGGAAAGCATTTGTATCTTGGTGGTGATTCCCCCTCACTGGTGTCGGCTCTCTTGGCGTAAGCTCTCTTCGTGCGCGGAGAGGTTTACTCGAACATCCTCTTGTTAACATGGAATGCCTTCCCATGTCTAAGAGGACTCCTTTCACCTCCATTAGCCGGCCAATCACTAGGCCATATCCTAGGGATCCTCCAAATGTGCCATCTTCCTTGAAGGATTTGTTCCCAGCGTTCGGGCGAGTCTGCTGTAGACAAACTCGGCCTTGAGTTTATCTTCTTTTTCTTTGATGATTGCGGCCATTACAATCGGCTTTGCCTTTGTGATTGGTCAAAGCGCCAAATTTGATGTCGATACATTTGGCAACTATGTCCAACGACTTGTGATAATCCTCCTTCAATGATCTCTTGTTTTTGTTGTATACACTATTTTATCGGCAAAGTCGGGCTTGGCTATTTCTTTCCAAGCATCGGCCAGGTTGACATAAACCGTTAATCTCTAATGCTCCTTCTGGCGGTAGTGAGTAATGTTGACCAAATCCTTGGCGAGAGATAGTCACCGCTTTCCGTGAACATATGACTTGATTCCTTCATCGTGAATCTCGGCATTCACGTAGAATTGTGCGACCTCCTCCACATAGGTCATCGGATATTCTAACGTTAGAAGCGGTTTTAGTGGGGCGTTTCCAACTTCTCGGCGATTTTCTTCACTAGGGTGTCGTCGGACCCCTGTTTCATCATTAGTCAAAATCCACCGTAGAGCGGTGTGGATTTGCTTTCCTAACTTGGTAAAGTCATAAGTTGGTGCCATTTCTCGGGATTATATCAAGGAAAAACTCGAGAGATTGACTTGGAGATTGATAGGGAGAGTATTTTGCCTTTGCTTTTGAGAGAAAGAGATGAACAGTTTTAGAAGTGTGAGAGAGAAAGCGGATGAAAATGGTTTAAATATGGTTTATGAAAGGGCGTGCGGGTGGTTTTGAAATGTGATCGAAATCAATGGCTTAGATTTTGCACGCCTATTTAGCATTTAATGTCTCGTATTTAATGCGGCACCATTTATATCAATCATAAGCTTGGTGTGCGGCTTTATGCGTACACATCATCATTATCTTTGACGTATTCCTTAAAACATTCCCGCTTAGTCAAAGCATTGCGTTTTTGTCACTTTGCTCATAAGTTATTCAAACTTATCCCTTAGGCGATTTAACTCTACTTCTCACGATTCTCTTAGTGACTCGGCTATCGGTGACTCGGTGTATGTTGTCTTTCCGATCTGGTGATTTCTTGGTGATTACATTTGACTCTTTTTCACCCCTTTTCTATTCCATTTCTCTTCTTTGATTTAAATGCGAGTGTCACTTAGCTCAATTAGCCCCAACTCATGCTTGAGTTCTTCAAATCTTGACTCACATAGTGGTTTTGTGAAGATGTCGGCTAGTTGTTTATCGGTTGAGATATATTCTAGGATGATGTCCTTCTTTTCAACATGATCTCTTATGAAGTGATATCGACATCAATATGTTTTGTTCTTGAGTGCAACACAGGATTTTGAGTGATTGCAATTGCACTTGTGTTATCACACATGATTGGAATTTCTTTTTCCTCAATTTCATAGTCTCTCATTCTTTGTCTCATCCATAGGACTTGGGCTTGTTTGCCATGACTATGTATTCGCCTTCAATTTGTAGAGGTGGCTATTGAATTTTGCTTCTTGCTAAACCAGGAAATTAGCCTATTTCCTAGCATTTGACATGTGCCGAAGTGCTCTTCTGTCCACTCTGCATCCAAAGCATAGTCGAATCTGAATAGCCAATTAGCTTGAATCCACCTTCCTTTGGATACCATAGGCCTACTTCTTGGCTTCCTTTCAAGTATCTCAATATTCTCTTGTTTTTTGTCATATGGCTCTCTTTTGGAGCAGATTGAAATCTTGCACATACACCTACATCAAAGGTGATGTCTAGCACTTCGCTTCTTTGTGAGATAGAGCAATGATCCAATAAGTGCTCGTATCTTGTTTGATCTACTGAGCTTACCATCCGCATCCATGTCCATTTTGGTGATGTGTTCATTGGTATTTTTCTGAGAAGACTTCTCCTCCATACCAAACTTCTTCATTAAATCTCGGTGTATTTTGTTTGACTTATGAAGGTTCCATCCTTCATTTGTTTCACTTGGAGTCCAAGGAAGAATGTCAACTCTCCCATCATGCTCATTTCAAATTTACTTTGCATGAGGTTTGAAAATTTTTCACACAGTTCTTTGTTTGTGGAAGCAAGGATGATGTCATCAACATATATTTGAACAAGTAGAATACTCTTCTTGTCTTGAATTCTGAAAAGTATTCTATCTACTTTTCCTTTTGTGAATCCATTTTCAGTTAAGAATTGTGACAAGGTATCATACCATGCTCTGGGTATCTGTTTCAATCCATACAGGGCTTTCTTGAGTTTATATACCTTATCTCCAAGAGTCTTCTGCTGAAATCCTGGAGGTTGTTCAACATACACTTCTTCTTCCAATAAACCATTTAGAAATGCACTTTTTACATCCATCTGATATACAATGAAATTCTTGTGAGCTGCATTGGCAAGAAACATCCTTATAGCTTCCAATCTTGCTACAGGGGCAAATGTTTCATCAAAATATATCCCTTCTTCTTGGCAATATCCTTTGGCCACTAGTCTTGCTTTGTTTCTTACCACAGAACCTTCCTCGTTCATCTTATTTCTGAACACCCATTTGGTGCCAATAACATTTTGATGTGTGGGTCTTTGCACCAATTCCCACACTTTATTTCTTTCAAACTGATTCAGCTCTTCTTGCATAGCTTGAATCCAATGTGTGTCGTTCAATGCTTGTAACATGTCTTTGGGCTCTATTTGCGAGATGAAGCATGTGAACATAGCTTCTTGTTGAGTTCGGATCTTGTTTTGACACCTTCTCTTATATCTCCAATGACAAGTTCGGTGGATGGTCTCTTAGCCATCTTACATCGAGGTTGGAGTAAGTTAGTGGATTGATCGACTTGTTTGTGTTCTTTGTGGTCGACTCTCTCGTAATCACTTACCTTCAAATTTTCATTGTTTTTGAGATTCAGCTATCTCATCTTCTTACGAATTGATAATTCCGGCTTGACTTCAACATAGGGACTTTTAACGTATGGTTGGATGATTCAAACTTATCGGTGACTCTTCAATGTCTTCTCCATTTACATTTGGCTCATCGAATACTACATGAATGGATTCTTCGTAACCATAGTTCTTTTGTTGAGTATCCCAGGCTTTGCTTTTGGTGAGTATCTGAAGATACCTTCATCGACTTTAGCATCAAAAGCCTTTAGGTTGTCTTTGCCATTGTTGTGGATGAAGCATTTACATCCAAATATTACGAAATATGCAACATTTGGTTTTCTTCGATCCGAGATCTCATAGGGAGTCTTTGTCGAGTTGTCTATTTATCATACATCCTGTTTTGGGTGTAGCAAAGTTTTGTGTTGATTGCTTGACCCCAAAATCTTTTAGTAACCTGCTTGACTAACATGGTCCTTGCTTCTTTGAGGGTTCTATTTCTTCTTTTCGCAACTCCATTCTCTTTGTGGAGTCCTTGCTGCGATAGTTCATGACCAATACCATTCTCAATACAATCTTGAGTTATTATTCCATTGACAAACTCGGTTCTCTAATACGATCTTATTTTGATAATGGTTTGACTCTTCTCATTTTGAATCCTCTTCATCATTTGTGGTAGTTTTTGTAGAGTTTCTTTCTTCTTACACATGAATATTGTCCATGTATATCTTGAGTAGTCATCTACTACCACCAAGGTGTATTTCTTTCCACTTTTTCTTTGGCGAGGTTCCACTTTGGGCCAAATAGATCCATATGAAGCGGATGCAATATTCTTGTTGAGGATGGGCACGTCTTTTCTTTGAATGATGACTTGATTTGTTTTCCTTTCGACATCGTCACATATACTCTCCTTTTTGTATCATCGAGTGCGGAAGTCCTTCCACAAGATTACTTCGGCAAGTTTGTTGATCGTTTTGAAATTGGTGACTCGGCTTTTTGTGCCTGCCCAACTTGATTCAATTTTGTGCTCTTTGCTAGTAAAATGCAGTCTTGGGTGTTGCGATTGACCAATTCACGACATACATATTCTTCTGTCTACATCCTTGCAAAGACAACTTCATTTGATTCAATATCTTTGATTTGGCATATACCCATGTTTAATCCAACATTGTAGCCCTTGTCCGCGAGTTGACTTATGCTCGATGAAGTTGAAGTTGAGTCCTTCAACATATGCAACATCTCGTGATTTCTAATCCATTCCTCTTGATGGATCCAATGCCTCTTATTTCGCCAGAGCTTCATTTCCTCCAAATATGACTTTTGCTCCTTTAACTTCCTTGAATTTTGACATGATTTTTCTTATTTCTGTCATATGTCCGGGCGACCACTATCCATGTACCAGGTTCCTTGGCACTCGTTGTTCCTTGAAACGCAATCAAGGAAATTAAGTTTTAGGTACCCATACTTATGCAGGTCTGAGGGGTTAAATTATAAGATGATCCAACCAACCTATAGCCAAATGATTTGACTAAGGGGTTGCCATCTATCGAGTGCCATAATCATAATTAATCCTGGCAAATTGCTTGGGGATTCTAGGTTCATACTGTTTGTCTCTTTTGTCCGTATGCTGCATATGTGTTTTAGCAATTGCCTTCCTTGGGTAATTGTGGTGTCTTTGAGTGTAGTGCCTAGGTGCATATGTGTCTTTGATGAAAGCTCTTATGCTTTTGGAATGGCCTTTCTTGAGTTCTAGGCCTTTGCCATTTGGGCTTATATTCCATAAGTCTATCTTTGATAGTTCACATTATTCCAATCGGCTTGGCTTGGATATTTTCTACCATTCCCATCATATGTATTTCTTTTATGGATTTTCGGGGGTTTTGGTAGCTCTGCCTCTTCTTTCTGAGTATTTTTGTTTGGAGTTCTTTGAGGACTCGGTGAATCTCTTCTCGAAATTTTGTCCTTTCAAAGATACTCAAGTCATTTTCCTTTTCCTTTATAACGAGGGCCAGTTTGCTTGTTATTGTGCTTTGGAGTGAATGTGTGTGCAACATTTAGAGTTTTGGATTTTTCAGACTCTTCATGGCTTGAAGATCCTTTTTCCAAAATTACTTTTGAGGTTTGACATAGCACTGAGGAATTAAATCTTAAGCCTGTCTTGTCTCCACATTCTCTTTTACTCATAATAAGATCATCCAATGATTTAGATGCCTTAGTGAATGAGGCAATAACATTCTTGAGGTCATTCTCCCTCTTTTCTATAGCAGCAATTTCTGCTATTAATTTAGCATTTTCAGCCTTTAAACTTTCATTCTCATCAGCTATTTGACTTAGAGTACTCAGCTCCTTAGTCAGCTTTGAGTTTTGACTTTTGAGTGGGCTGTTTTCCTCATTCAATAGTGTGTGTGAGGATTTAATGTGTTCAAAATATTTCATCATTTTGCCTAATGAATCATAAAGATCAGTGGGTGATGAAGTGTGTGTGTCATAGTCACTATCATGGTGTCCGAGTTTGATGAGTTAGATTGTACCTCATCTTCTTGGTCGGAGTTGATCTTGTTCTTTGGCCATCAAGCGGATCGGGCTTCTTCTTGAGTCAGTCACTTGAGTAGTCGGCTTCTTGCTCTCTGCGAATCGGTTGTCTCTCTTGACTTGGCTGTTTTTTGTGATCTCTGCGACCATCATTGCCTTTTTCTTTTCTTGTCTTCTTTCTCGAAGACCTTTCTTTCTTCTTCATCCTGTACTTGTTGACTACGAGGATATGAGCGATCAATGGCATAGTGACCTGGTTGTCTGATTCCAACATAGATATTCAGCCTTTTGATCGGCTCTTTCCATTCTTGGATTGTCGGCCCTTTGATACTCAACTTTTTGATGATTTGTTCTCTTGGTTGGCCTATCTTCCCTTGATTTGGAGGGAGGTGAGTGTCTTCGGAAGATTCACCCTTTCCTCTCTTGTAGTTCTTATTAAAGAACTTGTTGAATCTTTTAACCATCGGGGTTATTTCTTCCGGGTCAATGACTTCTTTGACCTCGGCTCTCTTCCCATCTTTAACAATTAGAAGCGATTGTTTTGGAGTGCAATTTTGTCTCTTCTTGGTCTTTTCTTCTCGGCTCAAACTCGTAGGCTTTGAGGTGCGAGAATAACTCATGGTTGGATGTCTTTGATAGGTCCATGGAATGTCTCGATACCATGACCTTCATTTCCCATTCAGTGGAAGACTTTTTAGGATCTTCATACACATTTCTTCTGTGTATATTCCTTTCCAAGTGCGAGACAACTCATTTGTGATTTTTGTAAACCGAGCATCCAGTTGATCCAGGTTTTCTCCCGAGATCATTTTGAAGTTCTCAAATTTGCAATGACACCGGCGATAATTTGTTTTCTTTGATTTGCTCACGAGCCTTCACAAATCAATGTCGGCTTGTCCCATTTCCTTAGCCGTTTTGCATGATTTGACTTTATTGAACATGGCTTTGTCAAGGTTTTGTAAAGGATGTCCTTAGCTACATTGTCCAGGTTGTATCTTTTTGTCATCATTTGTCCACTCTGTTCTTGGTTTTCAACCATGGTAGTGCAGGAGCGACATCTTCTTCTCCTTCAATTGCAACTCTTAAATGCAATTTGTGTTCACCTTTAATATTTGCAGAGGCCCATCTTCTATCACTATCCACATCTCATCATGTAATCTTTGATAGATGAGCTGCATACGAATTTTCCAATCATCAAATTCTTCAATAGTGAACATAGGGATGCGTGTCAAATTTGCTTCTATGATAATAACTTTTAATGATAGAAAAGAGTTTTGAAGGTTTAAGTACTAAAGCGAGACTTTGAAAAGTTTGGAGATCTAGTTCGAATTAACCATTGCGGAGGGTTCAATGAACCAACCGCTCGATACCACTTGTAGGTCCCAAGAGGTGTAAGTGTAAGGTTTAGAAGGGGGGTTGAATAAACCTTACCAAATTTTCGATTTAGTCCTTTTAAATCTCTGAGTTGATACTACACGGTTGTGTCCTTGATGGATAGTCAATTTAGTCACTCAAAGTAGAGTTAATCTCTCAACAGACTCAACCGAAATTTGGTGATGGAGTAACTCATTGTTGGCTCTAAATTAACTCGATTGTGGTTTTGTTTTAGCGGAAGACTTAACACCCTTAAGTTTGATTAAGCAAGAGTTTAGTGCTTGGTTTAGTACTTATAAGTTATCAAGTGGATAGCAAATTTATCGTGAGATATAAGCGAGTTAAAAATGCAAGAATTAAAGTCTTTGAAAAGTAAATGACACAATGAAATTTTTATAGAGGTTCGAAGATGGGGTAATTCTTCTACTCCTCTATTCTCCAACTCTGGAGGAATCCACTAGGTAATGATCGGTTTACAAAGTGGTAGCAGTCCAGATACAAGTCTTGATCACACGGCCGACTTGATCCTTTGGGACTCGATCTGGAGACGCCTTGATCACTCGGTGGCTTCTCTTACGACTCGGCTTCTTCACAGGCAGCTGCCTTGCTACTACAGCTCACTTGCTCAAGCTCTTTGGATTTGATCACGAAGCCCTCCAAAAGCTTAAGACTTGGTTCAACCTTGAACCTTCCTACAATCCTTCCTGGAATGTAGACCCCTTTTCTTCAAAAGTTTCCTCTTCAACTGATTGAAGTTCTCTTTCCTTCACAGGTGAGTGTTGGATTGATGTACTTCGTAGTGTAGGCTTGAGGATTGAGAATGTTTTAGATTTTCTGATAATTGCTTGAACGTTTTTAATTCAGATTTTTCTCTTGTGTGTCATTCATCTTCTCAAACAAACTCCTCAGCCTTTTATAGTGAACTTTCAAAAATTTGCCCGTTGAAGAGATAGGCTTATTTTTGAAAGTCACTTGCAGTCGTTGGTTTGTCTTGTTGCAGTTCTTGGAATTGCCATTTCCTCGTATGAGTTGTTCTTTCACCTTTTCAGAGTTCTGACACGGTGTGGTGCTTCCCATTGGTTCATTCCTTTTGCACGCTTCTGGGTGAGCACTCCGAGAAAGGTGGTATGGAGATATTACTTGTTTAAGTAAATCTCTTGATTTACGTGCAACGGTTCTTTTTCTGATTATCTCGACATTGCATTTTCTTGCTTTCCCCAAGTGACTTAGAGTCGACTTCCAATCAATGGATGACTCTTTTGTCACTTCAACTTGAGACTTGGCTTGACTTGTGATGCTCCACTCAATTTGCATCTCACCGTTTCTTCTCGATAGAGTTCTGTCTACTCTTCTTTGCTATACTCGGTTGTCTCACGGCGGAGTCTTCCTTCAAGTCTTGATTTGTCTTCTTGCATGTTAGGCGTAGGCGACTTAACTCGGCTTGGCGACTCTATTTATTACAATGCATTTTACAACAAGAATTGGGGTGCCAACTTTCTATTCTAAGTTTTACATGGCATTCATCAAAATCTAAACAATAAAATTCCTAACAACCCTAGTGGTGGTGGATGATTAAGATATACATGGACAATTTTCATGTGTAAAAAAAAAGAAAAACACTGCGAGAAATTACCTCGGTGATGAGAAGAGTTCGAAATGAAAAGAGTCAAACCATTATAAAGATAAGATCTAAAAGGGGAGGCGAGTTTATCAATGGGATTATAACTCGTATTGTGTTGAAAATGGTATTTCTCATGAGTTATCACAGACAAGGACTCCACAAAAAATGGAGTAACTAAAAGAAGGAACAGAACTCTTAAGGAAGCTGCAAGGACTATGTTAGCTGAAGATGGATTGACTAAGAGATTTTGAGCTGAAGCCATAAATACAGCATGCTATATTCAGAATAGATTCATGATTAACAAGCAATTGACCAAGACTCCCTACGAGATTTGGACAGGGAGAAAGCCAAATGTTGGATATTTCATAATAATGGCAAGGATAATTTGAAGGCTTTCGATGCTAAAGCTGATGAAGGTATCTTTTTGGGATACTCAACTGAGAGTAAAGCCTATAGAGTGTTGAACAAAAGGACTATGGTCACAGAAGATTCTATCCATGTGGTTTTGATGAACTTAATGTGAATGGAGAAGACATTGATGAGTTAGGCGATAAGTTTGAATCGACCCAACTATGCGAAGAGTCCTTATGTTGAAGCTGAAGTAAGAGCACTCAAGCCTGATGAAGATGAGATAGCTGAATCTCAGAGACAGCTGGAAGGTCTACAGCTGAATGAAGATGAAAGAGCTGTTTAAGACAACTTAGCTGCGAGACGGTTGAATCCAGCATACTTACTCCAACCTGATGTGAGATGGCTGAGAGACCATCCACCAGAGTTAGCTATTGGAGATGTTAGAGATGGCATAAGAACGGATCGAGCACAGCATGAAGCTATGCTCACTTGTTTTATTTTGCATAGAGCCTAAAGATGTGTCTCAAGAATTGGAAGACACACATTGGATTCAGGCCATGCAAGAAGAGCTGAATCAGTTTGAAAGAAACAAAGTATGGTAATTAGTTCAAAGGTCAACCCACCAAAATGTTATTGGTACTAAGTAGGTTTTCAGAAACAAGATGAATGAGGAAGGATCTGTTGTAAGAAACAAAGCAAGATTGGTAGCCAAAGGGTATTGCCAAGAAGAAGGTATAGATTTTGATGAAACATTTGCTCCTATTGCAAGATTGGAAGCAATAAGGATGTTTCTTGCCTATGTTGCACACAAGAACTTCACTGTATATCAAATGGATGTGAAGAGTGCATTTCTTAATAGACTGTTAGAGGAACAAGTCTATGTTGAACAACCTCCAGGTTTTGAGCAAAAAACTATTGGAGATAAGGTCTACAAGCTCAAGAAAGCATTGTATGGATTGAAACAAGCACCAAGAGCATTGTATGATACATTGTCTCAATTTATAACTGACAATGGATTCACCAAAGGCAAGGTTGATAAAACACTCTTCAGAATTCAAGATGGAGAGAGTATACTGCTTGTTCAAATATATGTGGATGACATCATTTTTGGTTCCACAAATAAAGAGCTGTGTGACAAGTTCTCAAACCTTATGCAAGGCAAATTTGAGATGATCATGATGGGAGAGCTGACTTTCTTCCTAGGGCTTCAAGTCAAGCAATTGAAGAATGGAACCTTCATAAGCCAAACCATGTATACCAGAGATTTAATGAAAAAATTTGGTATGGAAGAGAAGTCTTCTGTGAAGATTCCCATGAATACATCAGTCAAGATGGACATGGATGCAGATGGCAAAGCTGTTGATCAAACCAGATATAGAGCCCTCATTGGATCATTGCTCTATTTTACCCGGCGAGCCGGATATCACCTTTGCGGTGCAAAGAGGTGTATGTGCTAGATTTCCATCTACACCAAAAGAGAGCCACATGACTGCAGCTAAGAGAATCCTAAGGTATTTGAAGGGATGCCAGGAAGTCGGCTTATGGTATCCAAAGGAATGAGGATTCAAGCTGGTAGGATACTTAGACTCAGATTATGATGGATGTAGAGTTGACAGGAAGAGTACTTCTGGTACATATCAAATGCTTGGAAACGCATTAGTTTCTTGGTTCAGCAAGAAATAAAATTCAATAGCTACATCCACAGCTGAAGTAGAGTACATAGCTACGGGCAGCTGTTGTGCGCAAGTCTTATGGATGAGACAGCAACTGAGAGATTATGATATTGAAGAAAAAGAGATTCCAATTATGCGTGATAACACTAGTGCTATTGCAATCACTCAGAATCCAATGTTGCACTCAAGAACAAAGCATATTGATGTCAAATATCATTTTATAAGAGATCATGTTAAAAAGAAAGACATCACCTTGGAATACATCTCAACTGATAAGCAGTTAGCTGATATATTCACAAAGGCATTTTGTGAATCAAGGTTTGAAGAGCTCAAGAATGAGTTAGGGTTAATTGAGCTGAGTTAGATTACTCAGAAGACTCAACTAGCAGAGAAAGAAGATGAGGAAATTGAAAAAGAGCAAGGTTCACATTTCAGCCAAGTGAAACAGCCAGGTCGGGAAGTCAGTTGTATCGAGTCGGTGACAAATTTGAGTTATGACATGTGAAAAGAGAAGCACAACTAAGTCACTTTGGAAGAAAAGTTGAATCATTTATGAGCTAAGTGACAAAAACGCGATCGTTTTAATTAAGCGGGAATGTTTTTAAGGATGACGTGGCGTCATTATGATTTGTCGACAAGACAAAAGTTGCATAGTAAACCATATGATTGGATATAAATGTTGCTGCATTTAATGTAGGGAAATTAATGCGGTTTTGAAGGCTTAATCTTGACTGTTGATTTTGATCAACATTTTTAAATTCCAAAAACCATCCTTTCACGTCCCTTATATACGAAATTTCACTCCTCACGCAAACCTATTTCATCTTCAGCAAAGAAAGTTTATTCTCTCTACAACTAAGTTCTAAACCCTAGTTATTCAAGTTTGTTTTTCGTGTTTTTAATCGGTAAAATCTTCTGAAATTTGGCTGGAAACCATGATTTCGCGTTGTTATCCGAGAAAATCCATACAGGATCGTCTGTGGATTTTGCTGGTATGATCAAGCAAGGTGTTGATGGTGCCCTTGTGAAGAAGATAGCTGAAAAGCTAGAAAAGTCTGGCCTGAAGGACTTTCTGACGATGCAGTTCACGCACACTTACTTGGAGGAAGTGGCTATGTTCTACGTGAATGCGGAAGTGCGGGACGATGAAATCTGTTCATCGGTCCACAACAAGGTCATCAAAATCACTGCAAAGGACCTTGCTGAGCACTGTTTTTTACCCTCTAAAGGGCTGAAGGACATCGTTGAGAAGGATGTCAACTTGGCTACAGCTTGTAAGGAAGTTGCAAAGCCAGAGTATGTTGCGAAGGCTGTCTATACAGCCAAGAAGGAGTTTCTGAAGGATGACTACCACAAACTGATAGGCATCGTGTCCAAGTGCGTGGATATGAAGTTTGGGAGCATTAATCAGTTGTCCAAGACTAAGATGATCGTGATGGTTGCGATCATGCTAGAGAAGAAGGTGAATTGGGCTGAGCTCGTCTTCAGCCGAATATGCCAGAATGTGATGAACAGGTCCTTCAAGGAGGATGGGACCTTTGGTTGCTCGCTGGGATATGGCCTTGTCATTGGCCATCTAATGGAAGTGAAGGGTATTGCTCTGCGCCATGGCAAGCCCTTCCATGCAAACAAAAATATGTTCAAGGCGAACCTCTCCGGAGCCTAGAAGAAGCCACATACAAGAAAGGTGGATACTAGTGAGGGGGAATCCGCTGACCTATCCCAGGTATGGAGAGGATTAGGACTGAAGATACTAGTGCTGGTCTTACTAGCAATGAATTTCTTCCCTACTGAAAACACAGCTGAGACCTCCCAAGCTCTCTCTCCAAACCAGAAATCTAAGAAGAGAGATGCATCATCTAAGCCTGCCCCTGCCCCAGCAGCCATGTCGAAGAAAGTACCTGCCCCCGCAGCCAAAACCAAAGCCCCGCCCACGGCCGAATCACTCGCCCCGCGAGAGAGAGAGGAGGAACCTTGAATTCCTCCTCCTATCGTGAAGACAAAGCGGACTGCCAATTCTAGAAAGGCAGCTGCTTCTAAGAAAACTCCTATTGAAACGCAGGCCTGTGAAGAGCCTGAAGAGGTGGAACCTGAAATCCAATTGATTGCCACTAAAAGAAGACAGTTGTTCAGAAAGTGAATTTGGAGAGAAGACAAATGAAGTCCGGTACTCAGTTAGGAGAAGCAAGAAGAGATCGGCGATGCTCTAGAGAGGAGCGATCTCTGAGATAGTAGATGCCCCTGAGAAGATTGTTGATGTTGATCAGCAGAGAATCGAAGACCCAGCTGTGCAGGAGACAGCTGAGGAGAAAGAGACAACTAAGACAACTGAGCCCATGGAAGAAGAAGTTGTCTCACCCTCTTAGACAAACGCAGTTGAGTCTGAGGAGGAGCAAGCCCTATTAGCCCCCATTCAGGAGACTGGAGAAGATGATGATGATGACGACTTGATTATGTATTCTCCAGTCTACCCAGACATTCAGCGAAGATTAAGGGAATGGAGGATGTGGAAATTGGATTACTCTAGGCGCAGTTTGCTCGCCCAGAATTCATTGAGGAGAAGGAGGAACTTCTTAGGTTCCTTGGACATGCGTCCGTCCAATTTGCCCTCAATGAAGACAGCTGCATGGAAACCCTCCGTCTTATCAAGGATGAAGAGAATGAGAAAGCTGAGGAGCGTGCAAGAGCCTTGGAGAAATCCAAGATATGTCAGCAGACGGAGACTTACGAGCACATCCATGAGTCTACTGATAGTGATGAAGACATGGATCCAGCTGCTGCAGTAGAGAAGTCCGAGATGCAGCAGGCCATCATAGAATCACGAGCCATGCACGAGATGAGTCTTCTAGAGGGTCCTGGAGAGTCATCCAAAGTCTCTCCTAGGACTGATCCTTTGGGAGTGGCGCAGCTGATTGCAACGGATATTGCTGCAACCACGTCCCCAGTGCACTCAACTGATGGCTATCAGGGACATGGCAATGAAGCTGGGACTTTGGGCCCCCAAGGCAATCCTACCCCTGAAGAAGGTGTTGAGACACCTATCCTTGCGGGTGTACACTCAGAGGGAACAATAGTCGCATCTCAGGAGAAGAGTGACCTCACCACCGTTCACTCAGCTGGTGCGCCAGCTGAGAGAGAAACTCTCTCCACCACAGCAGGGTCGGAGGATGTTGTGGGAGACCAAACATTGTAGTTTGGAGGTGAAGGAGAGAAGATCACCAAACAGCAGAGTGACGTTAACGATGCTCGGATAGTTGAGTCTATCTCGGTGAAATGTCAATCTGTTTTGAAGTCCGATGAAGTCATTTTGTCGTAGCTAAGGCAAAGGATGGAGAGACCCTGGGAGTTGAGACTCTGGGTCCTGAAAGTGCAATCCAAGGAGTTGAGACTCCGAAGGATGCCATGATCGAAGACCCTAAGACAGCTACGTCTGTCGAAGGGATTGTAGAAGACCCTAAGATAATTGAGTCTATCGAAGGGATTATAGAAGGCCTTACAACGGTTGAGACTGCTGGGGGTATAAAAGGCCCAAGGGAGGTTGAGACTTCCCTGGGTAAGGGACAAGATGAACAACAGAACATTCCTCAAATTGAAGGAGCTGCTGCAAAAGAGGAGATCAGCGCCCTTCATGACTCCCAAGAGAACATAGACACATCATTTTTGGGATCTGAGGATGAAGCTTAGTCCACACATCATGAAGATCCAACGACGGACAAAGCTGAAGATGTTCTAAAATCTTAGAGCCAAGTCAGTGACAAGACGGCTCGAATGAGGTTCAATTTCGATGATGAGCCAACTCCAAAGGCCTCATCATCCTCTGATGATGCTGATGATACAGCTGAGGACCAAGTTACTCAATTGGAAAAACCCACTGAGACCGAAGACGTTGTTAAGATAGCTGAGACTCAGTCAGCTGAGCAAACACAATCAATCGCTCCGGTGACAGTCAGTCACGCGTGAGCTTCCACAATTGTTGCGATGAATGACTTCAACATCTCTGTCGCAGGCTTTCACAGCTGCACCAACATCTGCCGATGACGCTGCCGAAGCTGAGGCACAAAGAGCTGAATCAGTGCAGAAACATCTGAGTCAAGACCCCCAAGGTGAAGCCTCGGGGATACCATTCGTTCGCAATGATGTTTTTGAAGATATATTCCCATTCACTGCCAAACTGCCCGACATGGAGGATGAATCTGTTGTAGAACTAAAGAAATATACCGTGCAGGAAGAGCCCATCATTCCTACAGATACGATTGTGCCAAGTAAACTTCAATTTCGATGCGAGTGGCGGCTAAGTCAAATCCGATACAATTTTGAGTTCCATGAAGCCTTCAAGAAGAACTGTGAAGAGATTCAGAAGATGGAATGCCACCAGGCATCTCTGGGTCTGAGATTGGACAATCGGGATGCTAGTCTCACAGCAGATTTGAGAGGAATCATCGTCCGTATAAGGGAATGGGCTGCACAGCAGACAACCATGTGTTCGGAGCAGGTCCGTTACTTCAAGGCCCTATTTGCCAAAATGCTAGTATGCATTGCGGACACCTCTATGTATCAGGAGAGGATGAAGGAATATATTGTGAGGATGGGAACTTCCCATAAGTCGGATATGGAGTCTCAAAGACTTTCACAAGACCGAGATCACTCTCTTAGATAACAAAATGAATGAAAAGTTGATCTTGATGGCCGAGATGAAAATAGTGACGGTGAGTCAAAAGCTACTCGTTCGATTTTTGCAAAGCCTACTCCGCAGAGACTCCAAGCAAGACTCGACAAACAGACGACTAGATTTCCTCCAAAGTGGACTATTCCCTAGGCTTACCCTTTCGTTTGGTGATGATGCCAAAAAGGGGGAAGATGAGGCCCTTAAAGGATTGAAGCAAGAAGTGAAGAAAGAAGGTGACACGGTGAGGCGAAAGGAAGTTCAAAGAATCAAATTGATGTATGTTGAAACCCCTGACTAGGTGAAGTCACGGACCTCTATTCTCGGCAAGCTACCCCGTAACCTACCTGTTGAGAAAAGTGCGGTGGCCAAGAAATATAAAAGAAAAGCCACCGAAGCTACATTTGAGGAGGTAGGGAAAAGCAATCGGCTCGCGTTCGGGAGATCATGAAGCAATATTGGGGTCCTCCGGTGAAAGGAAAGGCTATGGTTGTGATCAAACCCCAAAGAACATTACCATGCTCGATGATGGATCTCGAGCCCGGATCAATAGAAGAATTCCAAACTCTAGAATCGAAGGTTACTTTCAAGGGATGACTCGCGCAAGCACAGGACTTGTATTGGAAGAAGGGATTGGATCTGTGTCAATCGGTGATAAGAGACTTCGAGAGTCACTCATTTGGAAAGTCGAAGGCTCCAATCTGATACTCCCAGGAGGAAGAGGAGTCGAGTCGGGGAAGGGAAAACGTGGTGGTGGTGGAAGAGGCTCTCAACCTCGACCAAAACCAAAAGACGTAGCATACGTAGATCCAAACAAGAAGGGTCTTATATATTGGGATGTGTATGATCACCTTGCCAACCTAGAAGTTGCTAGAAAGAACGCTAAAGCTCTTAGAAGGCGGGAAGCGAGAATGAGAGAAGAAGCCGCTGAATGGGAAGAGAGGCGTGAAGGGATGACCTGGCTGCTAGGCGAGCATATGAGAAAAAGAAGAGAGAGGAATAGGAAAGAAAGATAAGAAGATCAGAGGATGACAAGAAGAGAGAAGAATGAAGCAGCAAAGGCGATGAAGTGTGTTGCGAACCCCTTCATGTATTTTGTTGTAAATACATAGATGTAAGTCTTCTGTAATAGCTCAGTGAATTTTCTTGTAACTTAGCTTAGATACATGTTGTATTGATGTACTTGTATAAATGCTCGAAAAAGCTTAAGTGCTCACGATACATATTGTATGACTTTGTAAAGGACAAGAATGTTATGATCAATAAAATAATTATTCAAATCATACATTCTTTGTTACTGCACTGCTTGTATGTTTGTTGTTTACTTATGTTTGTTTTAAGTTTTGGCATCATCAAAAAGGGGGAAATTGTTAGGAAATTTATTTGTTAGATTTTGATGATACAATGTAAAACTTAAACTAGGAAGTTGGCACCCCATTTTCCTTGTAATTGTGCATTATAATAGATAGGACTGGAAGAGCTGAGTTAAGTCAGCTATGTCAAAGATTACAAAAAGTTAATTGCGGACTGGAATGAAGACTCTGTTGTGTGTCAGCTGAGTATGGCCTAGAAGGAAGTCAATGACTCGACTGAAGGAGAGTCAGCTGTGGAACAGCTGTGAGAAGTGTAAGTCAAGTCAACTCAAGAAGCAAATTCTATCAATTGAAGTGACAGTTGAGTCAATCCCATGATTGGAGCAGACTTAAGTCGCATGGGGTAAAGGCAGCAATCAAGTGAAGACAACTGACTTAGATCCATTGGAATAAAGTCAAGAATATTACTCGATATAGTAATATGTCAAGCTGCCAGGTCTTAAAGTGTTTGGCCCAGAATTGTGCAAAGGGAGGACCCAATGGGAAACACTGCACCTTGTGTTAGACCCTACAAACATGAAATATCATTTAATACGAGGAAAGATCAACATCACAAAGGCTGCAGACCAAGACAAGACAAGCCAACGAACACAAAGTGACATTTAAAACTAGTATATCTCTTCAACGGCCAAATTTCAAATGTGCACTATAAAAGGCCGAGGAAGCATTTGAGAAGAGGTTACCTTGATAACTGAACCACTAACGAACAAGCAATATTCAAGCAAGTAATCGCAATATTCTCAAAGCAATTCAAGCAATTCCTCAAGCCTTAAACTCGAAGAAACTCGATCCAACATAAGTTGTGAAGGAGAGATAACTTCAACCAGTTGAAGAGGAAACTTTTGAAGAAACAAAAAGAGTCTACTTTCCAAGTTGAAGGATTGTAGAAAGGTTCAAGGTCGAACCGAGTAGAAAGTTTGTTGGAGGGCTTCGTGATCAAATCTAAGAACTTGAGAAGTGAGTCAAGTAGCAAAGCAATTTGTATGCCCGTGAAGAAGCCGAGTCGCAAGAGAGTTAAGCTTGTGTGATCGCGCCGTCTCGGATCGATAACCGCTTTGTAAACTGATCTGTTACATAGTGGATTCTTCCAGGAGTTGGAGAAGAGAGGATTAGAAGAATTATCCCATCTTCGAACCTCTATAAAATACTTGTGTCAATTTACTTTCAGCAATTTACATTCCTGCATATTTACTTATATCTGATGTTAGTATATATTTGCTATCCAATTGATAAATAACTAAGTGCTAAAATCAAGTGTTAAAAACAAGCTTTAAAACAATCAAAGGGTGTTAAGTCTTTTGCTGGTAAAAACCAAATAAGCCAGTTAAGTATTTGGCTTAAGCAGCCAAGTTATACTATCAACAGCCCTATCGAGTCTGTTGAGTGGGTAACTTAGCTGAATAGCCAACTTAGTTGTCCCCCAAGGACACAGCTGATTTGAGTCAACTCTGTTGAACTCTTTAAAAGGACTAAATCGAAAATTTGGTAAGGCTTATTCAATCTCCCCCCTTCTAAACCTTATACCACACCCCTTGGGACCTACAGTAAGGTTTAGAGAGGGGGGTTGAATAAACATTACAAACTTTTTCTTTTTAGTTTTTTTAAAAATTCAACAAAGTTGACTCAAATCAGCTAAGTCCTTGGGGGACAGCTAGGTTGGTTGTCTTCAGCTAAGTTACCCACTCAACAAACTCGACTAAGTTGTTGAAAGGTATAACTCGGTTGTGTCATCTAACACTTAACTTTTAGATGATTTAGTTTTTAACAGCGGAAGACTTAACACCCTTTGTAAAATATTTAAGCACGTTTTAACACTTGTTTTAGCACTTGTTATTATCAATTAGCTAGCAAATTAACTAATCAGTAGATAAAAGAAAATGTGTAAAAAAGTAAATGCTGAAAGTAAATGACACAAGTATTTTATAGTGGTTCGAGGATGGGGTAATTCCTCTAATCCACTCTTCTCCAACTCCTGGAGGAATCCACTAAGTAATAGATCAGTTTACAAAGTGATTCTTCAGTCTAGAGATAACCTTGATCACACAACTGGCTTATCCTGCGACTCAAGTTCTTCACAAGACAGATGCCTTGCTACTTCAGCTCCCGTCAAGTCTTTGGATTTGTTTCCACAGCCCTCCAACAAACTTGATCCTTCTGGTTCGACCTTGAATCTTACTACAGCTACTTCAACTTGGAGAGTATACCCTTTTTTCGTTCTTTAAACTTTTCCTCTTCAACTTGGTTGAGGTAGTTTTTCCTTCACAATGAGTGCTCGACTGAATTACTTCGATGTTCGGCTTGAGGTGTTTTCTTGATAAGCTTAGAGAGAATGTATTGCAGATTTTCTTGTTTCAGTTGCTTCAATAATTTAATCTCTCGTGTGTCATCTGTCTTTCTCTCTTGCTTCCTCAGCCTTTTATAGTGTTCATTTGAAAATTTGCCCGTTGAAGAGATAGGCAATTTTCAAATGACACATTCTTGATCGTTGGCTTGTCTTGTCTTAATTTTTCAGCATGTGATGGAGACTCTTCCTCGTATTAATGAATTCTCCAGCTTTTCAGAGTCTGACACATGTTTCGGTGCTTCCCATTAGTTTATTCCTTTTGCATGCTTCTGGGTTGAGCACTTTAAGACATGGCAGCATGGAGGTATTACTAAATTAAGTAAAGACCTTGACTTCTGTGCAACGGATTTATCTCAGTCGAGTTGACTGGACAGCTGCCTTTACCCCTTTGACTTGAGTCAGCTCTCAATCATTTGATCATGACTCTTCTGTCAATTCAACTGATAGTCTTGACTGATACTTCAACGTCCTTCACTCAGCTGTTCCTTAGCTTTTGACTCTACTCAGCTGACACACAGTTGGGTCTTCATTCTTGCCTTTAGTTGACTTCTTGCATTCTTCGACATAGCTGACTCCACTCAACTCTTTCAGTCCTATCTATTACAACATAGAAAATACAAGAAAAATGGGGTGCCAACTTTGTACTTTAAGTTTTACATGGTATCATCAA
This sequence comes from Rehmannia glutinosa, assembly GCA_016081115.2. Lineage (NCBI taxonomy): Eukaryota > Viridiplantae > Streptophyta > Magnoliopsida > Lamiales > Orobanchaceae > Rehmannia > Rehmannia glutinosa. The sequence continues at coordinate 115,755 of JABTTQ020000400.1, forward strand.
AATCTAACAGTAAATTTCCTAACAATACCACTGATGAAGACCCTAATACAACTCAATCTGCAGAAGGGAACATTGAAGGCCTTGCAACGGTTGAGACTGCTGCTAAGGTTGCTGAAGGCCCCCAGGAGGTTGGGACTTCCAAGGGTGTAGTTCAAGAGAAAGGGAAATTTCTTGTATCTACTATGTCTGCATCAGAGTCTACTGATTTGGAAGAAATAGATGCATTGCATGACTCCGATGATAATGTACAGTTGGACTTCATTGACTCAGAGAACGAAGCTGAGTCAACCCCCATTGATCTAGTTGAGACAGAACACGTGGCAAAGTTGAAAGTGGCCCATGACAAAGCTGCCTCTTCAAAATTCGTTTTGGTTGATGGCCAACCCCAATAGAGTATTATTGAGAAATACTCTATTAGTTCAAAAATATATATTTTTGAGTTTAAAATATAACAAATAATCTAAAAGTCAAGGATTTTATCAACACTATCTTTTAAATTTGCGACACTAAAATTTTATCTTTAGACAAATCACGTGTAACACACAAGTATTATTCTAGTGAGTTTCTAAACAAAATATCAGTTCAAATTTCCAACATAATTATATCCACATGCTTATAGCCATATTTCCAAGTCAATGGATAATCAAGAATCATACTTTAAAAAAATAATATTCTTTTGGGGAAGTTTTCTGTCAGGTCGTCTAATGGATCTATTCCGTTAGATGAATCCAAATACCCGACCCGCACTCAATTCACCCATTGACCCGCATAACCACTAACACAACAACAACCACATCCATTGCTAATACTTTTTAAGAGGGCTACTAATACGTTTTCAGTGGACTACTAATACTTTTCAGGAGAAATACTAAAATACCTTTAATCGGAAAATCTAATACTTTTCAATAAGACTATTAACGTTTTTGGAGGAATACTAATACTTTTGCGGGGGAAAATCAATACTTTCCTTAAGGTTTACTAAAAAAACTTTTCAAGGGGGGTTACTAAAACTTTTTCGAGGGATTGCTAATACTTTTCATGGGAAAACCTAATACTTTTGAGGGTTGCCTAATATTACGTCACTGATGAATATTTTTTAAGGGGGCAACTAATACATTTTAGGTGGATTACTAATACTTTTGATGGGGAAAATCAATATTTTTACTAGGGCTACTAAAAATATTATTTAAGGGGGTTATTACTATTTTTGAGATGTACTACTAATATTTTTCAGGGGAAAAACTAATACTTTTGAAAGCCCATAATATTACAAAAATGCCACCGGTCCGGAGATCCTATGACACCCACCACAGAATATTATAAAAATATCACCGGTACATGAAATTACAAAAAAAAAACCATGCTAGATTGGGTCCAACTAACAGAAAAAAATATTACAAAAATACCACCGGTGCATAAAATTACAAAAACAAAACTAGGCCGGATTAGGTCCGTATAACGGAAAGACTCGTTAGAAGGTCTGACCAAAGTATTTGTCTAATATTTTTTGCAATATCCATATCAGAAGGGCTATGAAATACACACACATATATATAATTGGTATTGCCTTATTCAAAGTTATTTTGAGGTACTGACGTGTTTGTGTTGGAGTGTATTACCAATTACCAGGGGTGTAAACGAATCGAATCGAGTTAAATTAAAGATATTCAAAATTCTAACATATCTTTAGTCTTGAATTATTTAGAAATTATAAAATTGAAATAAGAGAGATTTTCTAAATTGGAAGAAGGGAGTTTGATTATTCTCAATTTATTTAATAAAACAGTCTAACAAAAAATGCATTACTCTATAATTCTCTAGAACTTTTCTTCTTCAAAGTGTCTAAATATTTTCTCAAGATATTTGTTCGCCAAAAAATATTTGGATCTCTATACTACGAGTGTACAGTGTAGTTTATAGGATAATGGCAAGTAAGGTCGTATTTCTCAGGGATTGACTATGAAACACTTAGCTATAATAACATTGCATTCCAATTTTACTGAAGCGACTGAATATCAAGAGTTTAAAGCAATAATCGAAAATAGAAAATAAAAGAAATAAATTTTGAACCCCACAAATACGAAAGCATCCTAGGCACATAATCTCAACATGCTTCTTTAATATTAAATCCAATTAATGTTTCACAAAACCAATTCATGCAATTTTTATGGGTTCAATTCCTAAGTTAGTCTATTTTCCCTCACGGGCGGCGCATAAACAGTAGATTAATGATAATTATAGATCTCCCGAAATGTTACAACTATTGTTAACTCCCAAAAGATCTATGAATTGAATGACTCCCCACAAGTAGTTGTAGGTCTCCCGACTCGTTACACCCATTTATGTCTGAATTCGATTTCCGTCTTTGTTAGAACTCCTCTCCCGAATTTCGCATTAACAAATATGACATGCAAATTAATGGTCAAATAATAAGCAATTAAGAATAAGCAATCAAATTCATAAAATAGAACACACGAATCAATTAAGAAAACAATCAATCAAGATTTAACATGAATCCACAGTTTTGATTATGCCCTAGGATCCGAAAGATTAGCCAAACATTGATAAGAAATTCATAGACAAACTTGAAATCAATATTGTGACATCATTGAAGTACAGACAAGAGATCTAAACTATGAAAGAAAACATCTTCTTGTCAGAATGGATCCTCTTTCCAAGCCTTCAAAACTCTTGTGCATCAGTAGATGCGAAAGCCCTTGTGGTGTTCTTCGTAACCTAGTCATCCTCTCTCAAAAGACCTTTGATTTATGTAATCCTGTGTATTTTGGTGTGTTGCATGTTGTATGAATGATTGAATTTTCGTCACTACAAGAAATTAGAGAAAACATGACGATAAAATTCATCATATAAATGTCATTTTTCGTCACTAAAGTTATTAGGTGACGAAATTTGAGCGTCATATTGATCATCACTATAGCCCCGTGGTAAAAGGTATATGTGACGATTTTTCCGGTTCTTCACTAAATATTTAATCTTTGATGACGCTAACGACCAGTGTCATCATTTATATCATTTTTTGTGACGACTAACTCGTCACTTCAATGATCAAACTTTTGTCTCTCAAATTTTTATTTTGTCACCAAAAGGTACATTTTAAATGATGAATGCATACTTTGTCATCCAAACATTAGATTTTGGTGACAAAAATGATTATATTGCCAAATTAATCAAATTTTAATGACGCTTGATTGTCATAATTGCGTATAGCTAATTCGTCATATATTATATAATTTGTCATAAAAGAGATGTTTTTATATTTGAGAAATATCGGCCGTCACTTAATGAGCATATATATAATGACAAAACAATGTGTCACACAAAGTAATATTCAATGACACGACATTCATTGTCACCAAAAGATTCTCAAACGTGATGAGATGTTTCGTCACGAAAAAATTAACATTACATGACAAAGTTGATTAGTGTCACTAATCGCATAAGAATAATGATGAATTGGTTCGTCATAAAAAGAATATGTTATGACAAAATCTACCGTCACTAGATAGATGTATATGATGACACACGATTCATCATAAATGACTCATTTTGCGTGATAAATTTTGAATCAGATGTGACGATATCGATCGACACCATCATAGATTATTTTTAATGACTAACTATATATTGTCACTAAATTGATATGTATGGTGACGTACCAATTATTATGAAAATGATTGTTTTAGTTACAAAATGACTAACTATATACCGTATCAAAGTTTTGAATAATGGTCAAGATCTCACCGGAAGAATACACAAAAAAGTATGACCATCGTTTTTAATCAAAATGACTAAAACACATGTTTTTTAAAACAATGCTATTTTTCATTTTCAGAAAACACAAGTAGCCATCACCAGAGAATTCACGAAGAATATGACCATCAGTTTTTAGTCAAAATGGCTTAAAACACATGTTTTTAAAAAACATGGCTACTTTTCATTTTTAGAGAACACAACTAGCCAATTAGGCCTATTACCACTATAAAACATATTATATAAATAAATAAATATACATATATATAAATACATATAAATATGATGTAAAAATATAATTATATATAACATATGTTTAATATATTATTTCAGATCTGGTTAATTTTGAACTTTCGAACCGGATTAACTGACAATCAAAATTTATAAAAATATTTAACTATTCACCGAACCGAAATATTTTGATCACCGATCGAAATAACCGAATTACTTCGGTTAACGATTAACCGAAAAAAAAATCGGTCTAACTGTAAATTAGATAATATAAGTGTTTTAAAAAAAGATAATATAAAAATAATATTAAAATAAGCCATATATATTTATTTTATTTCATAATTTACACGTACGTCTATTTGTGTGTTTTTAATTTGCCAAATTTTGACTGTAATAATTAATAAATACTTATAATACGCTCATACATATTAAATTCTGGTTATTTTCCATTTCGTATTTAACAACTACGTTAATTTCCAAATACCAAAATAATTAAAATTTAAATCATAAAATATTTAAATTTATAACTATGTCAATGTAACGTAATTATAAACTACGCGTGACTTTTTTTTAATGAATATTTTAACTTAAAATATTAAACTTGGATGCTATATATGTTCGAGTTTAAAATTATAGTTTAAATATATAAAATTTAATTTTTTAACTTATAGCCCAATAATGGTTCGTTTGCCCGAAGCCCGCTATGGTTAGGTTCCAATATGTTGGCCCATTTCATAGCGGCTTATTTAGCCCAAAGCCCGCTAGAGCTGGCCCGAAACCATTAGGGTCACCCGTTTAACCTCTCTAGGTCCAACCGATTTAAAAATAATTAATTACATAATATATAATCAAATATTTAAGAAAAATACATTTAACAAAATTCAATATTCATTCCACTTGGATCTCTGTCATTAACAAGGACATATTTTTCTTTAACCTCTCTAGGTCCAACCGATTTAACAATATTAATTACATAATATATATAATCAAATATTTAAGAAAAAAATACATTTAACAAAAATTCAATATTCATTCCACTTGATCTCTGTCATTAACAAGGACATATTTTTCTTTAACCATTCTTTCATAATAATCATATTTACTTGAAGATAAATCAGACAGATGCACAAACTAAAATAAATACACAAATTAACATTAAATATCTACACTATTAGGTGCACAAACCCACACATGGTTGCATAGTGCACACAAGCACAGACGGCAGACCCACTGCCACATATCGGCACACACAATCGCAACTCTCGTACAAAGGCACTCACTCCCCACACACCTGCACACACACACACACACACACACACACGCATATATACATATACCTATATAATTGAGAGACAGAGAGAGAGGGACGCAAGTTAGAAAAAAAATCAAGAAATTGAACCCATTGTCCAAGAATTGAAGAATTTAATCAAGAAAAAGATGATTAACTGGAGTATTTTATCTGTTGGGATGGGAGGAAGAGGAAGGGGACGACGAACAACAGAAGGGGCTTTCTTTCGGGTTAGGGCTCTCGACTTTCTTTTCCCCCTCTTTTTCATTTGGCAAACAGGGCATCTTGAAACCCTTTGGATTAATAGGAACTGAAATTGCTTGTTTGTGAATTTCTTGTATCAAAATGGCACTGGCTGATTATCTGTTTGACCATGGACCTACTTGGACATTATATTGACTGATCTACCATCTGATGGTTGAAACACGCATCCCCACCCACATAAACCCATCAATATTAATGATAGGTAAAATTGTTTTTTTAGTTCTCTAAGTGGCGCTACTCGGAAATTTAGTCCTGTTTTTTTTCGACTTTGAGTTTAGTCCTTTAAATGGACAAAATTCTGACTTTTAGTCTCGTCACCGCTATAACAGGTAAATGTTATTCTTTAGTGGATTATCTTTAATTCAAATTTTTAATAAATTTTAAAAAATAATAGAATATTATCCATGATAAAAAAATGAGTTTTAATTTTATACTTTTAATTTTTATTTGAATTGTGAATTTCATATTTTAGAAATAAAAAAAATATGTTTCCTACAAATATTTTACTAACACATTTTTTTACTAAAACTATTTCAAAAAAAATATTTATTTGTATTTCCTTTTTTGGTTTAAGTTACTTATTGATTTTAAAAATAATAAAAAAATATAAAATTCACATATATTTATTGAAAATATATTCAATTCAACTATAAATAAAATAAAATAGTTTATAATATTGAATACTTTCATAATTTATAAATATAGAAATTATTTTTAAAAATAAGAAAAATACTATTAAAATATTTTAGATTTCTAGCTAAAAGTATACTTAAATTACAAATATATAAATAGTAACAAATTATACATTTTCTCAAAAAGTATAAATGGTTATTCAAACTTTACAAATATTAAAATAAATATTATTTCAATTTCTATTTATTTATATTTTTATTTTATTTTTAATCAAACATTATATATATATACGCATATATATTAATATACACGTTACATACGTATGCATAACATACATATATATACAGTATACTTGAAAAGAAGTATTAGTACTTGGTAATTATAATAACTAATTATTAGTACTAATAATATATAATGTTTGATTAAAAATAAAAGAAAATATAAATAAATAGAAATTGAAATAATATTTATTTTAATATTTTTAAAGTTTGAATAACCATTTATACTTTTGAGAAAATGTATAATTTGTTAATATTTATATATTTGTAATTTAAGTATACGTTTACTTAGAAATATAAAATATTTTAATAGTACTTTTCTTCTTTTTAAAATAATTTCTATATTTATAAAATATGAAATTATTAATATTGTAAACTATTTTATTTTATTTATAGTTTTAGTAAAAGATTTTTTTAGTAAAATATTTGAAGGAAATAAACTTTTTTAATTCTAAATATTAAATTCACAATTTAAATAAAACATTTAAAAGTATAAAATTAAAACTCGTTTTTTATCATGAACAATATTCTATGTTTTTAAAATTTATTTAAAGTTTGAATTAAAGATAATCTACTAGCAGTAACATTTACTGTTATAGCGAATGAATGAGACTAAAAGTCCGAATTTTGTCCATTTAAAGGACTAAAATCAAAGTTGTTAGGAATTCTATTGTTTAGATTTTGATGAATGCCATGTAAAACTTAGAATAGAAAGTTGGCTCCCAATTCTTGCTTTGAAATGTATTGTAACAATTAGAGCCGCTGCCAAAGGCCGAGTTAAGTCGGCCTACGCTCCAACTTGCAAGAAGACAATCAAGGCTTGAAGGAAAACTCTCTTTGTGTGAGACAACCGAGTACAACAAAGAAAAAGCATGTGAGAACTCGATCATTGAAGAAGCGGTGAAATGCGGTGAGTGGAACATCGGTCAAGTCAACTCAAGAGAAGCAAGTCTCAACCGAGTGACGGGAAGAGTCATCCATGATTGGAAGTCGACTCTAAGTCACCTGGGGAAAGCTAGGAAATGCGGTCAAGTCGAGATAATCGTAAAAAAAGAACCGTTGCACGTAAATCAAGAGATTTACTTAAACAAGTAATATCTCCATACTACCTTTCTTGGAGTGCTCGGTCCCGAAGCGTGCAAAAGAAATGAACAATGGGAAGCACTACACCGTGTCGAACTCGAAAAGGTGATAAAACATTTCATACGAGGAAATGGCAATTCCAAGAAGCGCACACCAACGATCGCAAAGTGATTTTCAAAAATGAGCCTATCTCTTCAACGGGCAAATTTTTGAAAGTTCACTATAAAAGGCCGAGGAGTTTGATTGAGAAGGATAATGCGTAGATGAATGACACACGTGAGATATACAAGCTTATCAATAATCGAAACATTCTCAATCCTCAAGCCTACATCTCAAGTACATCAATCCAACACTTACCGTGAAGGAAAGAGAACTTCAATCAGTTGAAGAGGAAAATATCGAAAGCGAGGGTCTACATTCCAAGAAGGATTGTAGAAAGGTTTGGTGAACCAAGTCTTAAGCTTTTGGAGGGCTTCGTGATCAAATCCAAAGTGCTTGAGCAAGTGAGTCAGTAGTAGCAAATGCACGCCCTGTGAAGAAGTTTCGAGTCGCACGAGAAGCCGGTGAGTGATCAAGGCGTCTCGGCATCGAGTCCCAAAGGATCAAGTCTTTGTTGTGATCAAGACTTGTATCCGGACTGTTACCACTTTGTAAACCGATCATTACTTAGTGGATTCCTCCGGGAGTTGGAGAAGAGAGGAGTAGAAGAATTACCCCATCTTGAACCTCTATAAAAACTTTATCGTGTCATTTACATTTCAAAGCATTTAAATTTACGCACTTTTAATTGCTTATATCTCACGATAAATTTGCTATCCATTTGATAATCTATAAGTACTAAATCAAGTCAGTAAAAACTTGCTTAATCAAACTTAAGGGTGTTAAGTCTTCCATGAAAACAAAACCACAAGTGAGTCAAATTATAGCCAACAATTTGAGTTACTCTATTAATGACTCAATTTGACCGAAGTCTGTTGAGAGATTAACTCTCTTGAGGACTAATTCGATTTGTCCATCAAGGACACACTGTTTGTGTAGAACTCAGTAGATTTAAAAGGCCTAAATCGAAAACTTGGTAAGGTTTATTCAACCCCCTTCTAAACCTTACACTTACACCCCTTGGGACCTACAAAAGTCGAAAAAAAAGGACTAAATCTTGAGTGGCTCCACTTAGAGAACTAAAAAAACAATTTTGCCTTAATGATAATAACCTTGTAGTTTGAAACAAAAATTTATGAGGTGGTCTTCTAAGGCAAGTTATTTTTGTATTATTGGTTTTACTTAATATTGTTACAATAGTCTTGATGTTAAATTGCACCTCAAGTCCAAAATGCTAATGCTTTGGAATGTCTATAGTAATTCTGCAACTCAGAATGTTTTCTTCTGTGCACATATATAAATATAGCTGCAACTCGCTCTTAGTTCTGCAAATGATGTTGATTTAGGAGTCGAGATGGTCCAATTGTTATTGCAGTGTCCTCTTTGCTCTTGTTTTCATCAATCCCCTGTATTTCGCCACTTGCATTTTAATTTTGTCATCCTGGAAACTTTCCAGTTTATTCTCATTTTAAAAACTTAAGTTGTCAGGATGAAGAATATTGTATTTGTTGGCAGAACAATGGAATGGGACAAAAGGTGGAGAAGAATTGACTCTGTTAGGAGGTAATGTCAAGTTTACTTTGCTAGTATACAACATTTGGGTTTATAGAGGTAATTATACCCAGATTAGGAAAAGAGGATTTCAAATTTATTGAAAAAAATATGACTATCCTTACAACATGGCTTAATTTTCTACGAATTTCTTCCACTTCTCTACTGCCCCGGATCGCTAAAACTTACCGTAATTTTAGTGATAGTCATAATAAATTTAATTGCATCCTCGGCTACACAAGGCAGCGATGTCTCAGATTATGGCACTATATAGAAGTTCGAAACAACTCTTCAAGAGTTGTTTCGATTGAGACTAACAGATCAAGCAACATCTAATGATCATGACAATGGCATCTCGCTTATTAAATCTCATCATTTCATGAGCTCCGCATCTTGAATGAATTGAATATTTCGAATGTTTGATTTTCAAATTGAGTATTGTAGAATCTTTTAATGTGACTAAAAACTAAAGCGTTTGTTGTATTTATGTATTTTTCGCACGAAAAAGCAGTTGTGGTGCTCGCGGAGATTACGGTTGAAGAAAGCTGTCATTCTCGAGAAAAAGATACAACCTGGACAATGTAGCGAGGACATTCTTTACAAAACTTGGATAAAGCCATGTTCAACAAAGTCAAATCTTGCAAAACGGCTAAGGAAATCAGGACAAGTTGACTTTGATTTGTGAAGGTTGAGCAAATCAAAGAAAACAAATTATCGATGGTGTCTGAAGTTTGAAAATTTCAAAATGATCTCGGGAGAGAACCTGGACCAACTAGACGCTCGATTTCTGAAATCACAAATGAAATTTGTCTACACTTGGAAAGGAATATACACAAAAGGAAATGTGTATGAAGATCCTAAAAAGTCTTCCAATTTGAATGGGAAATGAAGGTCATGGCATTGAGACACTCCATGGACCTATCAAAGACATCCAATCACGAGTTATTCTCGGACCTCAAAGCCTACGAGTTTGGTGAGAAGGAAAGACGAGGAAAGACAGAATTTGTACCCAAAACATTTGCTCTAGTTGTCAAAGACGGAAGGAGAGCCGAGGTCAAAGAAGCAATTGACCCGGAAGAAATAGCCCTAATGGTTAAAAGATTTAACAAGTTCTTTAACAAGAACTACAAGAGAGGAAAGGGTGAATCCTCCGGAAGACACTCGGCTCCCTCCAAATCAAGAGATGATAGGCCAACAAGAGAACAGATCATCAACAAGTTGAGTATCAAAGGCCGACAACTCAAGAATAGAAAGAGCCGATCAAAAGGCTGAATATCTATGTTGGAATTGTAGACAACCAGGTCACTATGCCATTGATTGCTCATATCCTGTAGTCAACAAGTACAAACGAAGAAGAAAGAAAGGTCTTGAGAGAAAGAAGACAAGAGAAGAAAAAGGCAATGATGGGCAGAGATTCTTTGAGAGCCAAGTCAAGAGAGACGGTGACTCGAGAGAGAAGCGACTATTCAAGTGACTCGAAGAAGAAGCTTTGATCCGCTTTAATGGCCAAAGAACAAGATCAAGAAGATGAGGTACAATCTAACTCAACAAGCTCAGGACACTAGTGATAGTGATGTGACACACACACACTTCATCACCCACTGATCTTTATGATTCATTAGGCAAAATGATGAAAGATTTTGAGCACATTAAAACCTCACACACACTATTGAATGAGGAAAACAGCCTACTCAAAAATCAAAACTCAAAGCCGACTAAGGAGCCGAGTACTCTAAGTCAAATAGCCGATGAGAATAAAAGTTTAAAAGTGAAAATGCTAAATTAATAGCGATAAATTTTGCTATAGAAAAGAGGGAGAATGACCTCAAAAATGTTATTGCCTCATTCACTAAGGCATCTAAATCATTGGATGATCTTATTATGAGTCAAAGAGAATGTGGAGACAAGACAGGCTTAGGATTTAATTTCTTTGTGCCATGTCAAACCTCAAGAGTAATTTTGGAAAAAGGATCTTCAAGTCATGAAGAGTCCGAAAAATCCAAAACTCTAAATGATGCACACACTTTCAATCCAAAGCACAATGCTAAGCAAACTGGCCTTGGTTACAAGGGAAAAGGAAAAAAACCGAGTTGAGAGTCTTGAAATACGGTGAGAAGAGATTGGTGTTGAGTCCCTCTGAGACTCCAAAGAAGAAAGTACTCTGAAAGAAGAAGCAGAGCTACCAAAAATCCCGGAAAACTCATAGAAGAAATACATATGATGGGAATGGTAGAAAATATCCAAGCAAGTCGATGGAATAATGTGAACTACCGGCTAGACTTATGGAATACAAGCCCAAATGGCAAAGGTCTAGAACTCAACAAAGGCCATTCCAAAAGCATAAGAGCTTTCATCAAAGACACACATATGCACCTAGGCACTACACTCAAAGACACCACAATTACCCAAGAAAGGCAATTGCTAAAACACATATGCAGGCATACGGACAAAAGAGACAATTTGTATGAACCTAGACTCCCCAAGCAATTTGCCAGGATTGATTATAATTATGGCACCGATAGATGGCAACCTCTTAGAGTCAAATCATTTGGCTATAGGTTGGTTGGATCATCTTATAATTCTAACCCCTCGGGACCTGGACAAGAATGGGTACCTAAAACTTAATTTCCTTGATTGCGGGTTCAAGGAAGTGAGTGCCAAGGAACTGGTACATGGACGTGGTCGTTCCGGACACATGACAGAAATAAGAGAAATCTGTCAAAATTCAAGGAAGTCAAAGGAGCAAAAGTCATATTTGGAGGAAATGAAGCTCTGGTGAAATAAGAGGCACTTTGGATCCATCAAAAGGAATGGTTTAGAAATCACGGATGTTGCATATGTTGAAGGACTAAACTTCAATTTACTAAGCATCGACCAACTCTGCGACAAGGGCTACAATGTTGGATTGATATGGGAATATGCCAAATCAAAAATATTGTATCTAATGAAGTTGTCTTTGCAAGGATGTAGACAGAGAAAAATATGTATGTAGTGGATTGGTCAATTGCAACACCCAAAGACTCGCATCTACTAGCAAAGAGCACAATGAATCAAGTTGGTGTGGCACAAAAAGCCGAGTCACCGAACTTCAAAACAATTAATAAGCTAGCAAGAAGTCATCTTGTAGAAGGACTTCCGGACTCGAAGATACAAGGAAAGTATATGTGATGCATGTCGGAAAGGAAAACAAATCAAGTCGTCATTCAAAGAAAAGACATGCCCATTCTCAACAAGAATATTGCATCCGCTTCATATGGATCTATTTGGCCCATGGAACCGGCAAGCATAAGTGGAAAGAAATACACCTTGGTGGTAGTAGATGACTACTCAAGATATACATGGACAATATTCATGTGCAAGAAGAAAGAAACTCTACAAAAGCTACCACGGTGATGAAGAGAATACAAAATGAGAAGAGTCAAACCATTATCAAAATAAGATCGATAGAGGAACCGAGTTTGTCAATGGAATAATAACTCGATCTTGTATTGAGAATGGTATTGGTCATGAATTATCAGCAAGGACTCAAAGCAAAATGGAGTTGCGAGAAAGAAGGAAGCAGAACTCTCAAGGAAGCAAAGAGACCATGTTAGGCAAGCGGGGTTACAAAAAGATTTTGGTCAAGCAATCAACATGACTTGCTACACCCAAAAACGGATGTATGATAAATAGGCGGTGACAAAGACTCCTATGAGATCCGGATGGAAGAAAACCAAATGTTGCATATTTCGGGATATTTGGATGTAAATGCTTCATCCACAATAATGGCAAAGACAACCTAAAGGCTTTTGATGCTAAAGCGATGAGGGTATCTTCTTAGGATACTCACCAAAGCAAAGCCTCTGAGAATACTCAACAAAAGAACTATGGTTACAGGAAGAATCCATTCATGTAGTATTCGATGAGCCAAACATAAATGGAAAAGACATTGAAGAGTCGGTGATAAGGTAAACATCCAATCTCACGAAGAAGAATCCTATCTTTCAAGCCGGCGGGGATTATCAATTGAGAAGAAGATGAGATAGTGAATCTCAAAAACAATTTGGAAAATCTGCGGTGAGTGATCACGAGAGAGCGACCCACAAAGAACACACGGCAAGTCGATCAATTGAATCCAACTAACTTACTTCAACCCGACGTAAGATGGCCGAGAGACCATCCACCGGATCTTGTCATTGGAGACATGAGAGAAGGTGTCAAGACAAGATCGAGAACTCAACAAGAAGCAATGTTCACATGCTTCATCTCGCAGAATAGAGCCCAAAGATATGTCACAAGCATTGGATGACACATTGGATTCAAGCTATGCAAGAAGAGTGAATCAGTTTGAGAGAAATAAAGTATGGGAATTAGTACAAAGACCCATACATCAAAATGTTATTGGAACCAAATGGGTATTCGAAATAAGATGAACGAGGAAGGTTCGTGGTAAGAAACAAAGCAAGATTGGTAGCCAAAGGATATTGCCAAGAAGAAGGAATAGATTTTGATGAAACATTTGCTCTGTAGCAAGATTGGAAGCTATAAGGATGTTTCTTGCCTATGCACTCACAAAAACTTCATTGTATATCAAATGGATGTAAAAAGTGCATTCCTAAATGGATTATTGGAAGAAGAAGTGTATGTTGAACAACCTCCAGGATTTGAGCGAGAAGACTCTTGGAGACAAAGTGTACAAACTCAAGAAAGCCTGTATGGATTGAAACAGGCACCCGAGCATGGTATGATACCTGTCACAATTCCTAATCGAAAATGGATTCACTAAAGGAAAAGTAGATAGAACACTTTTGAGAATTCAAGACAAGAAGAGTATCTTGCTTGTTCAAATATATGTGGATGACATCATTTTTGGATCCACTAACAAAGAGTCTGTGTGAAAAATTCTCAAACCTCATGCAAAGTAAATTTGAAATGAGCATGATGGGAGTCGACATTCTTCCTTGGACTTCAAGTGAAGCAGTGAAGGATGGAACCTTCATAAGCCAAACAAAATACACCGAGAGATTTAATGAAGAGATTTGGTATGGAGGAGAAGTCTTCGTAAAAATACCAATGAACACATCATCAAAATGGACATGGATGCGGATGGCAAGCTCGTAGATCAAACAAGATCTGAGCACTTGGATCGATCATCGCTTATCTCACGGCTAAGCGGGCCGGACATCGCCTTTCTTTGTAGGTGTATGTGCAAGATTTCAATCGCTCCAAAAGAGCAAGTCGATCCCAAGACTACTCGTCGGACCTTTAATTTTGATGATGAGCCACCAATGGAAATCTCATCATCGTCCGATGACGCTTCCGATAAGGCCGAGGACCGATCTACTCAAAAGGAGAAATCGGTGAGACCAACGAAGGTGTTAAGGACAAATTGAGCTCGGCAAGCCAGTCTTGCCCAAAACCACAAAACCCGGTGAACCGGCGATCATCGCTCTCGGCTCCTCAAGCTCTGGTGGATCGATTCCCACAGAACTTCACGCCCACCGCTTATCATCGAACAAATCCCGGATGGCGGTGATGAATCCTTTGAGGAATCTTTCCCTTTCTCACTTTGGAGATACGAACTCCACGAAGAGTCGAAAATGAGCAAGCACGCTATCACAGACCACTCTGCTTTTTCACTCGAGCACCATTGTTCAGCCGATTTCGATTTCGATTTTGTATGGCCATCACCGAAAATGAAGAATCGGTGAAGTACGAGAAGTGTTCAAGGCACTCTTTCTTTGAAGTTGAAAAGATGGAGAGGCATCGGCCTCCTTGGATATCTTGCCGGACAACAGAGATGCCAACCTTACTACGGTGACTTGAGAGGCATCACGATTAGGGTGAGGGAATGGTGGCAACAAGACAATCAATGCGTGTGGAACAGTGAGATACTTGGACAATTATTCAAAAAGCCGTGGTGTGGAGAGTCGAAAATGTTGATGCGAAAAACGAAGGTCGGGAACACATTGAACATATGCACGAAGCTCACTTTCGCGAGATCAAGGCCGGCTGCGTGAAGTGAGCGTAATGCAAATGATATACGGCGTTTGGAAGAACACATGACAAGAAAATTCAGCCTTCTCTCATGGCCGAGATGAAGCGATTTGTGAGAATCCAACGCTACTTCGGTCAATTCCGTCGCAAAGATACAACGCAGTTGGACTTGAAGCAAAATTCAACCATCAGAGACTTCGACTTCATGCTTGCCAAAGCATGTTCCCTGGGGTTCCTCTATCCTTTGATGATGCCAAAAAGGGGAAGAGGAATACCTTAAAGCAAAAAAGAAAAATCAAGGTAGAAAAGAAAGGAGTGACATGACAAGGAACAAGTGAGAAGGAAAATCGGTGAGGAAATTTTGAAATCAAGAAAGGAAAATCTGAGGGGGAAGGATCAAAGAATATGACCTTGATGATTGCACAAACCCCAACAGGGTCCTCACGGTGACATTATAAACAAAGAACTCCCGTGACTCGCCACTCCAACACTGCTTTGTATCTATGGCCGAGAAGAGAAAAGAAATTGAAGCGAGGGATGAAGGAGGTGGAAGGAAGAATGGATGCCAGGGTGATGAACATTTTGAAAGAACACGGAGGCATTCCAGTTGACGAGAGACACGTATGCCATTTCGGATGTCGGGACAGAGCCAAGAGTTGACGAATTCAAAACGCTCGAATCAAGGTTATTTTGCAAATATGTCCTTCGCTCAAGCTTGGGACTGTCGGGAAAAGGGTCTCACATTATGTGAAGAAAGCGACAGTGACAGCAGACAACCGGCAGCCATCGGTCACTCCGCCTGGGCACTCCGTTTGGAAAGAAGAAGAAGACAAGATACGCCCAGAGGTAGAGGAAAAGCGGCGGTGGAGGAAGAAGCTTGACCCAGGCCTCTCGCCAAGAATATTGAACACGTAGATCCGGAAAGAAAGGAGGGATCTCGGGGGGCGGGCTTGACCATGTGGCGAACTTGCAAGTGGCTAAAACCAACGCGAGTATGCAAAAAGGATAGAAGAAGAAAACAAGAGACAAACTCGGCTATGGCGGAGAGACGAGGAAAGAATAAGGAAAGATGAAGGCGCCGAGGGAAGGCATATGAGAAAAAAAAAGGCGGTGATGACGAGAAGAAGAGAAGAAGAGAAGAAGATCTTGATCAAGATGAAAGAAGGAGACAATGAAGGAGATGAAGTGTTCTTTGCCCAACCCTTCGTGTATTTTATATGTAAATACATACAATGTAAGTCTTCGTAATAGTGCAAATTTTTTTCATACTCACGATACACCTTGTAAACTTGATTGTGTTAAGTACAAGAATGATATGATCAATAAAAAGATTGATTATGTGCATACATTCTATGTCAATACACTATCTGTATGTATCGTGTTATTTGCATCTTTGTATGATTTAAGTTTTGGCATCATCAAAAAGGGGGAAATTGTTAGGAATTCTATTGTTTAGATTTTGATGAATGCCATGTAAAACTTAGAATAGAAAGTTGGCTCCCCAATTCTTGCTTTGAAATGTATTGTAACAATTAGAGTGGCCAAGCCGAGTTAAGTCGCCTACGCTCCAACTTGCAAGAAGACAATCGAAGGCTTGAAGGAAAACTCTTTGTGAGACAATTTGAGTACAACAAAGAAGAAGACAGAACTCGATCGTGAAGCAAAGCGGTGAAATGCGGTGAGTGGAACATCATCAAGTCAACTCAAGAGAAGCCAAGTCTCAAGTCAAGTGTGAGAAGAGTCATCCATGATTGGAAGCGACTCTAAGTCACCTGGGGAAAGCTAGGAAATGCAG
This sequence comes from Rehmannia glutinosa, assembly GCA_016081115.2. Classification (NCBI taxonomy): domain Eukaryota; kingdom Viridiplantae; phylum Streptophyta; class Magnoliopsida; order Lamiales; family Orobanchaceae; genus Rehmannia; species Rehmannia glutinosa. The sequence continues at coordinate 132,724 of JABTTQ020000400.1, forward strand.
TCAAGTCGAGATAATCGTAAAAGAACCGTTGGGTAGTAAATCAAGAGATTTACTTAAACAAGTAATATCTCCATACTACCTTTCTTGGAGTGCTCGGTCCCGAAGCGTGCAAAAGAAATGAACCAATGGGAAGCACTACACCGTGTCGAACTCGAAAAGGTGATAAAACATTTCATACGAGGAAATGGCAATTCCAAGAATCGCACACCAACGATCGCAAAGTGATTTTCAAAAATGAGCCTATCTCTTCAACGGGCAAATTTTTGAAAGTTCACTATAAAAGGCGAGGAGTTTGATTGAGAAGGATAATGCGTAGATGAATGACACACGTGAGATATACAAGCTTATCAATAATGAAACATTCTCAATCCTCAAGCCTACATCTCAAGTACATCAATCCAACACTTACCCGTGAAGGAAAGAGAACTTCAATCAGTTGAAGAGGAAAATCGAAAGCAAGGGGTCTACATTCCAAGAAGGATTGTAGAAAGGTTCAAGGTGAACCAAGTCTTAAGCTTTTGGAGGGCTTCGTGATCAAATCCAAAGTGCTTGAGCAAGTGTTGAGTGTAGTAGCAAGGCAAACGCCCTGTGAAGAAGCCGAGTCACGAGCTTGGTGAGTGATCAAGGCGTCTCAGATCGAGTCCCAAAGGATCAAGTTTGTTGTGATCAAGACTTGTATCGGGACTGTTACCACTTTGTAAACGATCATTACTTAGTGGATTCCTCCGGGGAGTTGGAGAAGAGAGGAGTAGAAGAATTACCCCATCTTCGAACCTCTATAAAAACTTTTTCTTGTGTCATTTACATTTCAAAGATTTAAATTTCTCGCACTTTTAATTGCTTATATCTGCCGATAAATTTGCTATCCATTTGATAATCTATAAGTACTAAATCAAGTTTGTAAAAACTTGCTTAATCAAACTTAAGGGTGTTAAGTCTTCCATTGAAAACAAAACCAATTTGAGTCAAATTATAGCCCAACAATTTGAGTTACTCTATTAAATACTCAATTTGAGTCATTTGAGAGATTAACTCTCTTGAGGACTAATTCGATTGTCCATCAAGGACACAAATTGTGTAGAACTCAGAGATTTAAAAGGCCTAAATCGAAAACTTGGTAAGGTTTATTCAACCCCCCCCTTCTAAACCTTACACTTACACCCCTTGGGACCTACAAAAGTCGAGAAAAAAAAGGACTAAATCTTCGAGTGGCTCCACTTAGAGAACTAAAAAAACAATTTTGCCTTAATGATAATAACCTTGTAGTTTGAAACAAAAATTTATGAGGTGGTCTTCTAAGGCAAGTTATTTTTGTATTATTGGTTTTACTTAATATTGTTACAATAGTCTTGATGTTAAATTGCACCTCAAGTCCAAAATGCTAATGCTTTGGAATGTCTATAGTAATTCTGCAACTCAGAATGTTTTCTTCTGTGCACATATATAAATATAGCTGCAACTCGCTCTTAGTTCTGCAAATGATGTTGATTTAGGAGTCGAGATGGTCCAATTGTTATTGCAGTGTCCTCTTTGCTCTTGTTTTCATCAATCCCCTGTATTTCGCCACTTGCATTTTAATTTTGTCATCCTGGAAACTTTCCAGTTTATTCTCATTTAAAAACTTAAGTTGTCAGGATGAAGAATATTGTATTTGTTGGCAGAACGATGGAATGGGACAAAAGGTGGAGAAGAATTGACTCTGTTAGGAGGTAATGTCAAGTTTACTTTGCTAGTATACAACATTTGGGTTTATAGAGGTAATTATACCCAGATTAGGAAAAGAGGATTTCAAATTTATTGAAAAAATATGACTATCCTTACAACATGGCTTAATTTTTCTACGAATTTCTTCCACTTCTCTACTGCCCCGGATCGCTAAAACTTACCGTAATTTTAGTGATAGTCATAATAAATTTAATTGCATCCTCAGCTACACAAGACGACGATGTCTCAGATTATGGCACTATATAGAAGTTCAGAAACAACTCTTCAAGAGTTGTTTCCAGTTGAGACTAACAGATCAAGCAACATCTAATGATCATGACAATGGCATCTCAGTTATTAAATCTCATCATTTCATGAGCTCCTGCATCTTGAATGAATTGAATATTTCTGAATGTTTCAGTTTTCAAATTGAGTATTGTAGAATCTTTTAATGTGACTAAAAACTAAAGCGTTTGTTGTATTTATGTATTTTTCGCCTGAAAAACAGATTGTGGTGCTCGCGGAGATTACGGTTGAAGCAACTGTCATTCTCAATTCATCACTGCACCATCAGCAGCAAAATTCATCTATGCACCATCATTAGACCATACCGAGTAATTGTATTGCAGTTAATTATTTCAATAATAATAATATATAAGCTTGCTCATGTATTGTAAGCACTGTACGAGGTTGAAGTGTTTAGGATGGACAAAAGTGTTTATTTTATGGATGATTTGATATCTTAGTAAAATGCAGTCTTGCTTTAAAAAAAAAACTAAAAGCTTGTTTATATTGGTCCAGTAAGTAATATTAATTTGGAGTTTATTTTTGTGTATTGCATGATTTCATTCACATGTTATTAATTTTGTTTATGTCTACTACCTCTAAATTATATACTGTAAAACCACAGAACAAGCTTGATTTCCGATTCCTAAGATCATCTCCGTAGTCTACACTACTTTGATTTGATGTAGAATTTGCACTATTTTAGTGCAAAATCTACATTTCATCTCTAGCAGTTTGCACTACTCTCTACACTAAAAAAGAATATTCTATAAGATTCCTTCTTTTATTTATTTAATAATAATTTTTATTACATTATAATTGATAAAAAATATTATATAAATAATTTTATTGAATATAATGTTTATTAAATATTTAGTTCTTAAAATTAAACATAAAAAAAGTTATTAAATTTAATGAAATTAATGCAAAATTGAAATAACAATTCATAAAATTACGTATTATATTGTTTAAAAAATTACCACATATAATTAAATTAATTTTAGTAATATTTTTATTAGATCAACTGAAATATAATAATATTATTTAAAGTTTAATAAAATCCAAAACAAATTACAAAAAAAAAGCAAAAAAAAAAATAATGGTGCTGCTATTGTGCAGCGCCATTTTTGGCGCTACACTGTAGCAGATGTCAAACTAGCGCACAAAATAGCATTGTGCTGGGAGTGAAAAATGGCGTTGGGCGCCATTTAACATCTCGTGCTGGATGGAGATGCTCTAAGTGGGGTTATTTTTCAATCTGTGGCATTTGCCACAGATTTTTTTGTTTCTATAGTGGGTTGGGAGGTTTTTAAAAAAATAGGTATAGGCGCCCTTAGAAAGGGCGCCTACTAAGTAGGCGCCACTACCAAGGGCGCCTACTGCACACTTAACTTTTTTTTTTTTAAAAAAGCGTAGCGGCGGCCAAAGAGGCGTCTGCCAAACTCCGACACACCGCACTGGGGCGCCATTAGGAAGGGCGCCCACCCCTCTATAAATGACGTTCCCCCATTTTTTAAATTTTCTTTTAAATATTAAATAAAAATACAATTTTTGGATAACTATAATATAAAACATCACTGGATCAAAACCCGATTAAATAATAAAAACTACAACAAATATTTAAAAACGAACAAGAAATTACACATTAAAAAACTGGAATAAGAAACGCCATCCCCATTATTCGAATATATACGAATCATTTCTAATAATCGTACTTAAAATTCTAATATGTATTTATTGTTGGGTTATTTAGAGAGTTGTTTTAGTATAAATTAGGGCCGGTCACTTTGCACTCAGACAAAATTGAAAAGAATCAAGAAAACACATTTACTCCCTACTAAGAAATATCTCTTATTCCAAACATATAATTTCTAAATAACCCAACAATAAAGATATATTAAAATTTTAAATACGATTATTCGAATTGATTCGTATATATTCGAATAATGGGGATGACATTTCTTATTCCAGTTTTTAATGTGTAATTTCTTGTTGGTTTTTAAATATTCGTTATAGTTTTTATTATTTAATCGGGTTTTGATCCAGTGATATTTCATATTATAGTTATCCAAAAATTGTATTTTTATTTAATATTTAAAAGAAAATTTAAAAAATGGGGAAACGCCATTTATAGAGGGGTGGGCGCCCTTCCTAATGGCGCTCCCAAGTGCAGGTGTCAGGTTTGGCAGGCGCCTCTTTGACCGGCGCCTGCCATAGTTTTTTAAAAAAAAAAAAAAGCTAAGTGTGCAGTAGTCGCCTACTTAGTAGGCGCCCTTTCTAAGGGCGCCTGGCAAATGCCACAGATTGAAAAATAACCCCTCTAAGTGGGTTCAGTTGTTGTCAGATTTTTCTCTTTCTATATATATATATATATTAATATCATTATAACAAACAGTCATATATATAAACAATAAAATATTTTTTTAAATTAAGGAAACTTGATTTCTTTAGGCCAAATAAGGAGAGTCCAAAATTACAAGTTCCCTCCATCATTTTAATCTGAGAACAATTTCCACTACCATGAATAACCCGCTGGCGTTCTTTCCAAGTTCCAACAAAACCAAGTGTGCGGTGCAAAGGCTTCGAACTCACTCTGGAACAGATTAGTTTGCATCCAAACACAAAGCTCCACAATCAAACCAAATCGGGCCAAATAAAGCCAATGTGATTACTCCTGTTTTTCCATATTTTCTTTAAAGCTGGGCAGAAGAAAAATATACAATAAAATATTTAATACACCATGACATATGAATATTTGACAGTTCACCCGTTAACATGGTTTTCTTTAGTGGCTTGTAATTTCTTTTATTTTTTGTTTTATGGACAAACTTGTGCATTGAAATGACATTAGCAAGTAAAATCAAAATTCTCTCGGGTAACATGAAAAATTGTTATTGCCTAGCAAATTTGTAGCATACTAATTTTCTTTTAAATTTAATTAGGACAAAAATATATAAATCATCACATAATTAAATTATTATGATAGAAAATTAAGTCTTGTCTCTTATTTGAGCATCTAGATCTTGATGAAAAATTATCTTGTAATATAATGTTGACATTTATGAAATTAAATTGTATTAATTTTTCATCATTTTGCCTTAAAAAATATGCCTCCTAAATTTTGAACATTAAATTATGGCGACAATTTTTCTTTTTTGACGTATTCAGCTTACAACTTCAACCTATTCAAGCTGAAAATTTTTGTCACTGTTCAAATAACTCATTAATGACGAATTGTTATTTCGTCATATAGAACTACCATACATGACAATCAAATTATCATAAATTATTTGTTTACATCTTCAACAAATTTTCTTATTGACGAATTTGTTTGTATTTGTCAGTAAATGTAAATAGTTAAGACGAACCAATTACGTCACTTATCAATTCAACTAGTTAATGACAAATTACTATCTCGTCATATAAAATTTGTATTTGTGACAATAAGAATTGTCATAAATTAATTTACCATAGAAAATTTGGACAAAAAAATTAGCCCCCAAAATAAAACGGCGAAGAATTCATATTCATCGTCGCTATAAGGGGGTCACTAGTTGTTGGGAAAAAACAGTTGGTGTATCTTAACGGCCTTCAAAAACTTGATTGAAAGCGGAGTAGTAACGGTAAAATCAAGACGCCGAGGCAAGAGTTGGACTCTTTCTCTTTAAGACGAGATTGCCCCGCTCATGGTGCTTACGGAATACGGCAATCGTCTCCTAAGATACAACGACGAACTACTTGCGATAGTTGCACTACAAATCGCAAGTACAACGAGCACTTTGATGCTCTTAAACTCTCTTTTACAATGCAGAAATATGAAGTGAAATTCGATTTTTGATGTGTTGAAATGAATCCTGGGGGCTGGTTTATATAGAGCTCCTGGTGCTCTCTTCAGACCGGTGCATCCCTGGTCCGGATCGATCTTGACCGTCGATCGCCCGTGGTTAACGATTGCGATCCGATGGTCCCGATCCTATCTGCCTGAAGGAACACACCTATTAGCATGCACCCATTCACACTGGACAGACGCGTCCAGTCACGGTGCCCCGTCAGCGAACAGACGCTTCCAATCAGCGCCACGTGTCACCACTGTACAATCCTGCCAAGTCACTGCCACCCGAGCTGCCCTGCCACGTCACCGAGCCACTGGACTGAACCCTGGTTCGATTTTCCAAAACTTTAAGGCTCCTCAAAGCTCCCCGCGATGATGCGTACGTGCGAAGTGCAAAGTACGCCTCGAAAGCGCCCAATGCGACTATGTGCGACGTGCGCGGGCCCGGGCCCAGCTCCGGCTCCGGCTCCGGCTCTGGCTCGGACGGTGCTCCGCACCGTCCTCGGTGCCTTTTGAGCTATCCAAAGGCTAGTCAAAATTGACTTGGTCCACTAGGGTGTACCATAAGGAGTTCCACATGATTACTCCTTATTAGTGGCGAAGCTCTTTATTAACTAGTCAAACATTTAATATGTTTCCTATGTGGGATATGACTTTCCATATTCCCACCCTTTTATATTCCATATAAAAGTATTTTAAGTGGACAACTTTATGCATTTATTTCTCATTCACCCGATATTGGTTTTGAGAAATTCAAAATGCTAAACTCATCTACCCGCGGCGTAGATGACGTTTATCTCATTTATTTCATACTTTGAATAAATGACCCCACTTAAATAATTGGTCAAAATCGGGTCAAAACCTAATTTAATAAAACCAATTCCAACAATCCCCACATGAATGAAAATAAATGCATATGAGAATGCATACACTAAGAGAGTTCAAACGGAAAGCTATTGCATCGGGAGAGGTAGCTTGTGGCTTTGAACCTTCCTTAGTGGAATACTATCAGATTTACTAAGCCGCACTGATGACGCGATGTCTTGAATCGTTTTGTTTATGTAAACCAAAACAACAAAGATCATCCACACAATATCTTTCCTAACACCATTTGGTTTCACGGTTGTGTCCATTTTGGCCCCGGACACCATCTTCGATTCATAAGTATTTTTTGCTGAAGCGCCCGTCTTCACACTTATATAGGTGATCTCCTATTAAGAGTATCCGCCATACTCCACTTCTTTAAAGTATAGGAATCATTAAAAGTTTATAACTTAACCTCACCACATTCAAGAGTTTCTTCACTTGGACAAGAATGAGCCGTAATATGCTCCAAGTGTTTATCCGAATATTCATAACTTAGTTGTCCCATTGAACCAAGGTCTTGGGATCTCCAATTCACAAGGTTGGGTTACCGTTATGAACACTCTTATTTTGTGGATTTTAAGCCCATTCCTTTCGATAAAAGTATACTTGATCTCTATTCAAACCTTTAGTTAACGGATCCGCTAGGTTTTCTTTCGATTTCACGTAATCGATTGTAATAACCCCATTTGAGATCAATCGCCTAACAAGTGTTATGTCTTCGACGTATACGCCGAGACTTACCGTTGTACATACTATTTTGAGCCCTTCCTATCGCCGACCGACTATCACAATGTATCATGATTGCAAATGCACCGACTTAGGCCAGAAGGAAGATCCTCTAAAAAGTTGCGAAGCCATTCGCTTCTTCACCAGGCTTTATCCAATGCTATAAACTCGATTCCATCATAGATCGAGCTATACAAGTTTGTTTAGAGGATTTCCATGACACCGCTCCACCACCAATGGTAAAGACATAACCACTAGTGGACTTGAGTCTTTTGAGTCGATATCCATTAGCATCACCGTATCCTTCTAATACAGTTGGATATCTCGAGTAATGTAATCCATAATTCATGGTGAGTCTTAGATACCTAAGAACCCTTATCAATGCCTTCCAATGGTCATTTCCGGATTACTTGTAAATCTACTCGTTTGTTCACTGCGTAGGCAATATCCCGGACGTCGGTGAGCTTTGTTACATACATTAGACTCGCCAATGATCCGAGAATATTCTAGTTGAGATACAGTGCTCACCTTGATTTTTAGCTAAGTAAGCTTAAATCAACAGTGTTTTAGCCGGAGGACTATCATAAGCATTGAACTTTCAAGATCTTGTCTCAATATAATGAGATCGTGATAAAACAAGTCCATCGATGTTTTAGAAATCTTAATTCCCGAGAATAATAACATCCGTTATACCCATATCTTTCATATCAAAATGTTTGATTAACATTTTCTTAGTATTCATGATTATATCATGATTACTACCCATAATTAACAAGTCGTCAACATACAAACAGACAATTACATAAGCATTAGGTGTGTCTTTAATGTAAACACATTTATCACACTCGTTAATTTTAAAACCATTTGACATCATAGTTTCACAAATTTCTCGTGCCATTGTTTTCGGAGCTTGCTTAAGGCCATACAATGACTTAACGAGTTTGCACACCTTCTTCTCCTGTCCAGGAGCAACAAACCCTTCGGGTTGTTCCATGTAGATTTCCTCTTCTAATTCACCATTTAGAAAAGCCGTTTTCACATCCATTTGGTGTATCTCAAGGTTATGCAATGCTGCAATAGCAATGAGAACTCTAATAGATGTGATTCTTGTCACAGTGAATACGTATCGAAGAAATCAAGGCCTTCTCTTTGTTTAAATCCCTTAGCTACTAACCTGGCCTTGTACTTATCAATAGTTCCATCGCCTTTATATTTCCTTTTAAGGATCCACTTGCATCCTAAAGGCTTATTTCCGGTGGGAGATCTACCAACTCCCAAGTATGATTTTGCATAATGGAATCTATCTCACTATTAATAGCTTCTTTCCGTAACGGAGTTTCCGGATCGACAATGCTTCACCAATTGTCCTTGGTTCATTTTCTAACACATAAGTTAGAAAACTGGACCAAAAGACTTAGTTGTTTTGGCCCTCTTTAATGCTTTCTTGGTTCTTCATCCCTTTGATGATCACCATCGGCAAGATTATCACGTGTTCTTTTGCTAGAACTAGCCTCTTTCTTTTTCTTGACAAGGAAACACGTCTTGAAAAATACAAAGATTCCTTGACTCAATAATTGTACCTTCTGTACATCCGGAATTGATTGATTTGTGCACTAAAAAAATCGATATGCACTATCATCGTTATTTGCATATCCAATGAAAATGCAATCGATTGTTTTAGGCCCTATCTTGACTTGTTTTGGCTTAGTTATTTCTACTTTAGCCAAACACCCCCACACTTTCAGGTATTTATATGAAGGTTTTCGACCTTTCCATAACTCATGCGGAGTTTTATCTTTATTTGTTAGGAAATTTATTGTTTAGATTTTGATGAATGCCATGTAAAACTTAGAATAGGAAGTTGGCACCCCATTTTTTGTTGTAAAATGCATTGTAATAAATAGGGCTGGCCAAGCCGAGTTAAGTCCCTACGCCCTAACATGCAAGAAGACAACCGGAGACTAGAAGGAAGACTCGCCGCGAGACAACCGAGTATGGCAAAGAAGAGTAGACGAGAACTCTATCAAGAAGCGGTGAGATGCGGCTAAGTGGAGTATCACCAAGTCAACTCAAGAAAAGCCAAGTCTCAAGTTGAAGTGATGAAGAGTCATCCATGATTGGAAGTCGACTCTAAGTCACCCGGGGAAAGCAAAGAAATGCAATAAGTTGAGATAATTGAAAAAGATCCGTTGCACGTAAATCAAGAGAATTACTTAAACAAGTAATATCTCCATACCACCTTTCTTGGAGTGCTCAGTCCCCCGTAAGCAAAAGGAATGAACCAATGGGAAGCACTACACCGTGTCGAACTCGAAAAAGGTGAAAAACAATTCATACGAGGAAATGGCAATTCCAAGGATCGCAACAAGACAAGCTAACGACGCAGTGACTTTCAAAAATAAGCCTATCTCTTCAATGGGCAAATTTTTGAAAGATCACTATAAAAGGCCGAGGAGTTTATTTGAGAAGGAGTAACCAAGAAGAGACCGAACCAAAAACGTTCTAGCAATTATTAGAAAATCTAAAATATTCTCAATCCTCAAGCCTACACTACGAAGAACATCAATCCAACACTCACCTGTGAAGGAAAGATAACTTCAATCGGTTGAAGAGGAAAATATCGAAAAATCAAGGGTCTACATTCCACGAAGGATTGTAGGAAGGTTCAAGGTCGAACCAAGTCTTGAGCTTTTGGAGGGCTTCGTGATCAAATCCAAAGAGCTTGAGCAAGTGAGTATGTAGTAGCAAGGCACCGCCCGTGAAGAAGCCGAGTCGCACGAGAAGCCACCGAGTGATCAAGGCGTCTCCAGATCGAGTCCCAAAGGATCAAGTCACTTTGTGATCAAGACTTGATCCGGACTCATTACCACTTTGTATACTAATCAATACCTAGTGGATTCCTCCAGGAGTTGGAGAAGAGAGGAGTAGAAGAATTACCCCATCTTCGAACCTTTATAAAAATTTCATTGTGTCATTTACATTTCAAAGACTTTAATTCCTCGCATCTTAATTGTTTAAATCACGATAAATTTGCTATCCACTTGATAATCTCTAAGTACTAAACCAAGCACTAAATCCTTGCTTAATCAAACTTAAGGGTGTTAAGTCTTCCATCGAAAACAAACCACGCTTGAGTTAATTTAGACCAACATTTGAGTTATTCCATCAACACTCAGTTGAGTCCGTTGAGAGAATAACTCTACCGATTAACTAAATTGGTCATCCACCAAGGACACAAAATTGTAGTATCAACTCGAATATTTAAAAGGACTAAATCAAAAATTTGGTAAGGTTTATTCAACCCCTTCTAAACCTTACACTTACACCCCTTGGGACCTATAAGTGGTATCATAGCGGTTGGTTCATTGAACCCTCAAAGATCGGTTATCGAACTAGATCTCCAAACTTTTCAAAGTCCGCTTTAGTACTTAGACTTTCAAAACTCTTTTTATCATTAAAAGTTATTATCATGGAAGCAAATTTGACACGCATCCCTATGTTCACTATTGAAGAATTTGATGATTGGAAAATTCGTATGCAGTGCTCATCTATCAAAGATTACATGATGAGATGTGGATAGTGATAGAGGATGGGCCACTACAAATCTTAAAGGTGAACACAATCGTAAGAAGAGTCGAAACGGTGAAGGAGAAGAGGATGTTGCTCCTGCACCAACCATGGTTGAAAACCAAGAACCGAATGGACAATGATGACAGAAAAGATACAACCTGGACAATGTAGCCAAGGACATCCTTTACAAAACCTTCGACAAAGCCATGTTCAATAAAGTCAAATCATGCAAAACGGCTAAAGAAACTGGGACAAGCTAACATTGATTTGTGAAGGCTCGTGAGCAAATCAAAGAAAACAAATTATCGGTGGTCAGATTTAAATTTGAGAACTTCAAAATGATCTCAGGAGAAAACCTGGATCAACGGACGCTCGGTTCACGTAAATCACCAATGAGCTATCTCGCACTTGGAAAAGAATATACACAGAAGGAAATGTGTATGAAGATCCTAAAATGTCTTCCAAATTGAACGGGAAATGAAGGTCATGGCACCGAGACATTCCATGGACCTATCAAAGACATCCAACCATGAATTATTCTCGACCTCAAATCCTACGAGTTTGAGCCGAGAAGAAAAGACCAGGAAGAGACATGTACCCAAAATAGTCTGCTCTAATTGTTAAAGATGGGAAGAGAGTGAGGTCAAAGAAGTCATTGATCCGGTAAGAAATAATACGATGGTTAAAAGGTTCAACAAGTTCTTCAATAAGAACTACAAGAGAGGAAAGGGCGAATCTTCCGTAAGACACTCGGCTCCTCCAAATCAAGGGAAGATAGGCCAACCAAGAGATCGATCATCAAAAAGTGAATATCAAAGGGCCGACAATCCAAGAATGGAAAGAGTCGATCAAAAGGTTGAATATCTATCTTTGAATCAGACAACCAGTGTCACTATGCCATTGATCGCCCATATCCTCGTAGTCAATAAATACAGGAATGAAGAAGAAAGAAAGGTCTTCGTGAGAAAGAAGACAAGAAAATAGAAAGGCAATGTTGGCCGCAGAGATCACTGAAATAGCCAAGTCAAAAGACATAGCCGATTCAGAGAGCAGTGAAGCCGACTATTCAAGTGACTCAAGAAGAAGCCCCGATCCGCTTGATGGCCAAGGAACAAGATCAACTCGACCAAGAAGATGAGGTTCAAGGAACAATTGAGTGCCAAGGAACCTGGTACATGGATAGTGGTCATTCCGCACATATGATAGGAAATAACAAAAATCTGTCAAAATTCAAGGAAGTTAAAGGAGCAAAAGTCATATTTGGAGGAAATGAAGCTCCTGGTGAAATAAGAGGCATTGGATCCATCAAGAGGAATGGATTAGAAATCACGATGTTGCATATGTTGAAGGACTCAACTTCAACTTATCGAGCATCACCAACTCGCGGACAAGGACTATAATGTTGGATTCAACATGGGTGTATGCCAAATCAAGGATATCAATCGAATGAAGTTGTGTTGCAATGATGCGACAAAAGAACATGCATGTAGTAGATTGGTCAACCGCTACACACATCAATTGCCTATTAGCAAAGAGCACAAATTAATCAAGTTGGTCGTGGCACAAAAAGTCGAGTCACCCAAATTTCAAAACGATTAACAAGCTTGCAAGAAGTAATCTTGTGGAAGGACTTCGACTCAAGATACAAGAAGGAGAGTATATGTGATGCATGTCGAAGGAAAACAAATCAAATCTTCATTCAAAGAAAAGACATGTCCATCTTCAACAAGAATATTGCATCCGCTACATATGGATCTATTTGGCCCAAATGGAACCAGCCAAAGATAAGTGGAAAGAAATACACCTTGGTGGTAGTAGATGACATCAAGATATACATGGACAATATTCATGTGTAAGAAGAAAGAAACTCTACGTAAAACTACCACGGTGATGAAGAGGATTCAAAACGAGAAGAGCCAAACCATTATCAAAATAAGATCGAGAGGAACCGAGTTTGTCAATGGAATATTAACTCGTATTGTATTGAAAATGGTATTGGTCATGAACTATCACAGAAGGACTCCACAAAGAAAATGGAGTTGTAGAAAGAAGGAATAGAACTCTCAAAGAGGCAAAGAAGGACCATGTTAGTCAAGCGAGTTACCAAAAGGATTTTGGGTCAAGCGATCAACACAACTTGCTACACTCAAAACAGATGTATGATAAAATGCAGACGGTGACAAAGACTCCCTATGAGATTTGACCGGGAGAAAACCTAATGTTGCATATTTTAATATTTGGATGTAAATGCTTCATCCACAACAATGGCAAAGACAATCTAAAGGCTTTTGATGCTAAAGTCGATGAAGGTATCTTCTTAGGATACTCGGTGAAAGCAAAGCCTACAGAGTACTCAACAAAAGGACTATGGTTGCGTAAGAATCCATTCATGTGGTATTCGATGAGCCAAATGTAAATGGAGAAGACATTGAAGAGTCACCGATAATTTGAATCATCCAACAATACGTAAGAGTCCCTATGTCAAGTCAAGTCGAATTATCAATTTAGAAGAAGATGAGATAGTTGAATCTCAAAAACAAACTGAAAATTTGGCTAAGTGATCACGAGAGTCGACTACAAAGAACACAAACCGCAAGACAATCGAATCCAGCCTAACTTACTCCAACCTCGATGTAAGATGGCCGAGAGACCATCCACGTAACTTGTTATTGGAGACATAAGAGAAGGTGTAAAAACAAGATCCGTAACTCAACAAGAAGCTATGTTCACATGCTTCATCTCGCAAATAGAGCCCAAAGATGTGTTACAAGCATTGGACGACGCACATCGATTCAAGCAATGCAAGAAGAGCTGAATCAATTTGAAAGAAATAAAGTATGGGAATTAGTGCAAAGACCCATACATCAAAATGTTATCGGCACCAAATGGGTATTCGTAAATAAGATGAACGAGGAAGGTTGTGGGTAAGAAACAAAGCAAGATTAGTAGCCAAAGGATATTGCCAAGAAGAAGGAATAGATTTTGATGAAACATTTGCTCCTCGTAGCAAGACCGAAGCTATAAGAATGCTTTTGCCTATGCACGGCTCACAAGAATTTCATCGTATATCGATGGATGTAAAAAGTGCATTTCTAAATGGTTTATTGGAAGAAGAAGTGTATGTTGAACAACCTCCAGGATTTGAGCGTAAGACTCTTGGAGATAAAGTATACAAACTCAAGAAAGCTCTATATGGATTGAAACAGCACCCAGAGCATGGTATGATACCTTGTCACAATTCCTAATCGAAAATGGATTCACAAAAGGAAAAGTAGATAGAACACTTTTTAATTCAAGACAAAAAGAGTATACTACTTGTTCAAATATATGTGGATGACATCATTTTTGGATCCACAAACAAAGAGTCGTGTGAAAATTTTCAAACCTCATGCAAAGTAAATTTGAAATGAGCATGATGGGAGAGTCGACATTCTTCCTGACTCCAAGTAAAACAATCGAAGGATGGAACCTTCATAAGTCAAACAAAATACACCGAGACTTAATGAAGAAATTTGGTATGGAGGAGAAGTCTTCTCGTGAAAATACCAATGAATACATCACCAAAATGGACATGGATGCAGATGGCAAGCCTCGTAGATCAAACAAGATACTGAGCACTTATTGGATCATCGCTTCTATCTTACAAAGAAGCATGCAAGACATCACCTTTGTTGTAGGTGTATGTGCAAGATTTCAATCTGCTCCAAAAGAGAGCCATATGACAGCAGCTAAGAGAATATTGAGATATTTGAAAGGAAGCCAAGAAGTTGGCTTATGGTATCCAAAGGAAGGTGGATTCAAGCTAATTGGCTATTCAGACTGACTATGCCGATGAAGAGTTGACGTAAAAAGCACCACAGCACATGTCAAATGCTAGGAAACAGCTGATTTCCTGGTTTAGCAAAAAGCAAAATTCAATAGCCACCTCCACACCTGAGGCGTAGACATACATATGGGCAAATTGTCAGCAGTCAAGTCCTATGGATGAGACAAAGAAATTGAGAGACTATGAAGTTGAGAAAAAGAAATTCCAATCATGTGTGATAACACAAGTGCAATTGCAATCACTCAAAATCCTCGTGTTGCACTCAAGAACAAAGCATATCGATGTCGATATCACTTCATAAGAGATCATGTTGAAAAGAAGGACATCATCTTAGAATATATCTCAAGTGATAAACAATTGGCCGACATCTTCACAAAACCATTATGTGAGTCAAGATTTGAAGAACTCAAACATGAGTTAGGGTTAATTGAAATGAAATGACACACTTAAGAATCAAAGAAAAGAAATGGAACACAAAAAGGGAAAAAAGAGTGAACTCACAAATCAGCCTAAGTAAATCCTATATCGGAAAGACAACTATACCAAGTCACCGTTAGCCGAGTCACTAAGAGAATCGTGAGAAGAAGAGTTAAATCGCCTAAGGGATGTTTCGAGTCACTTATGAGCAAAGTGACAAAAACGCAAATGCTTTTACTAAGCGGGAATGTTTTTAAGAATGACGTCAAGATAATGATGATGTTTACGTACATAAAGCCGCACATCAAGCTTATGATTGGATATAAATGCCGCCGCATTAAATACGAGACATTAAATGCTAAATAAAGGCGTGCAAAATCTAAACCGTTGATTTCGATCACATTTCAAAACCACTCGCACGCCCTTTCATAAACCATACTTAAACCATTTCCGTCCGTTTCTCTCACACACTACCAAAACTGCTTCATTTTCTCTCTCGAAGCAAAGGCAAAAATTCTCTCAAAACCCTATCTATCTTCAAATCAATCTCTAAGTTTTTTTTGATAAAATCCTGAAAAATGGCACCAACCTATGATTTTATCAAGTTAGGAAAACAAATCCACACCGGTCTATTGTGGATTTCGACTTGATGGTGAAATAGGGGTCCGATAACACCCTAGTGAAGAAAATTCCGAGAAATTGGAAACGCCCCGGGCTGAAATCGCTTTTTCGATGATGGAATATTCGATGACCTATGTGGAGGAGGTCGCACAATTCTACGTGAATGCCGAGATTCACGATGAAGGGATAAAGTCATCTGCTCACGGAAAGCGGCTCACCATCTCTCGCCAAGGATTTGGTCAACACCGCGCCACTACCAACGGAAGGAGCATCGAAATTAACGGCCGATGTAAACCTGGCCGCCGCTTGGAAGGAAATAGCCAAGCCCGACTATGCCGATAAAATAGTTTACACAAAGAAACAAGAGGTCGCCAAGGAGGACTATTACAAATCGTTGGACATAGTTGCCAAATGCATAGACATCAAATTTGGCAAACTTTGACCAACTATCAAAGCAAAGCCGATCGTAATGGCCGCGATCATCGAAGAAAGGAAAATAAATTGGCCGAGTTTGTTTACAGCAGACTCGCTTAACGTAGGGAACAAATCCTTCAAGAAAGATGGTGCATTTGGAGGATCCTAGATATGGCCCGGTGATTGGCCGACGACCGATGGAGGTGAGCGAGTCCTCTAGACATGGAAAGACTTTCCATGTAAACAAGAGGATGTTCAGATCAAACCTCTCTCGGCGCACGTAAGAGAGCCTACGCCAAGAGAGCCGACACGAGTGAGGGGAATCAGGTGACCTCAAGATGTTGCTTCTCTCCACAAAGAAGAAAGCCGCCCGCACTGCGGAAGAAGATCCGCTGCCCGCAAAGAAAGCAAAAAAACAAACTCGCTCCCGCCCCCGCAGCAGTCACCGCCTCGCAGCTCGTGTCTCCCGCCTCAAAGAAGCAGCCGGTCGAGAAGGACTCTCAACTACCTTCTCCGATCGTCAAAAGGAGGAGATCTCGACAAGCCAAGACGGCGCCTCCTCGTAAGAAAACACCAAAGACGCCCCCGCCGCCAAGATTCGTAAGAAATCGTCGAACCGTAAATCCTCTCGGTACGAACTAGAGACGAAGAAGAATCATCAAGCACTCCTTGATCGACTCGTGATCCAAAGATCGATGAAGACAATCGCACGTATATCCCGCAGATCTTCAAGCGATAAGGAAAAGGAGAAATCGCGTATAAGCCGAGGCAAGAGAGAAGGCCAAGATCTCCGCCCTCTCACCGGGACCACGTAACATACACATTCTCACTTCGATATTCTATCGTAAAGTGATGAGGATCTGACCCCGCCGCCACAAAAGAGTTGCAAATGCAAATGAGCAATGCATGAATCGCATTCTTCATGAGAAGAGCATGATGGACGGACCAGAGAGTCCTCCGTAACACAACCGAGATTGATCCAATGGGAGTGGTTCAAAGAAATCGCCACCGTTGTTGCCGCTACCACTTCCCCACTCACTCGAAAAAGAAGGAATTAAGGGAAATGGCGATGAAACCGGGATAGTGGGGACCCCACGAGCCAACCCCTATTGAAGGTGTTTTACCACCGCCCCAACTACTGAACACTCAATAGAAAGCTGGGAGTTTGGAGACGAGTGACCCCATTCCAAGTCACTCACCGGGTACGCCACCGAGGGGGAAACTCCCCCTCCACCGCAGAAGGTCTGAGAATGCCGCAGATGACTCAACAACGAATCCAGGAGGCGAAGTGGAGAAAGTACAAACACTAAACGAACAAAGAAGTTGTCATCAACGGCTCGATAGCTTGAGACTATTTCACCGAGGTGCCAATCGCTCCGAAGGCTAATGACGCCGATGCGATGCGGTCGAGGCACGAGGGAAGGAACAGCCCGGGAGTTAACACTGGGCGATGAAAGTGCAATCCATGGGGTTGAGACTCCAATGGATGCCACCCGTGAAGACCCTAAGACAAATGACATCGTTGAAAGGGAAGTCCAAGGCCTCGCCGTAGTCGAGATCGCCGGAGGCAATGAAGGCCCACTGAGGTTGAGACTTCCGGGGTAAAGAAGTGAAGTAGAGAACATCCTCCCGCTATCATTGACCCATCCGAAAAGGAGATAAGCGCTTCATGATTCCCAGGATAATCCTCGATGTAACCTTTCTCGGGATCAGAAAGGCGACGAAGAAGCCGAGTCATCCCCGTGTGATACTCCAAAAGACTCGGGCCGGATGTTCCAAGCACGAGCAAGTTCCGATCCCAAGACTACTCAAACCTTTAATTTTGATGATGAGCCACCAATGGAAATCTCATCATCGTCCGATGACGCTCGATAAGGCCGAGGACCGCCTACTCAATGGAGAAACCAGTGAGACCACCGGCCGTGGAAACAATGAGGCTCGAGGTCCAGTCGGGTCCACTTCACAAAAGACCCCACCGAGACAGAGTCCATCGCGCAGCTCCCAAGCCGCAGCAGGTTCGACTCCAAAAGGAACTTCACGCGCACCTCTCATCATTGAACAAATACCAGCTTGACCGTGATGATTCCTTTATAGAATCTTTTCCTTTCTCTCCTCGGAGGTACCCGACCTCCCCAAGAGTCGAGAACGAACGCGCACGCCCACGCACTAGTTCCCGTTATTCCATCGTGTACCATTGTTCCAATTGACATGACTTTGACGCAAAGATGGCCATCACCGTGAACGGAAGAATCACCAAGTTTGCGAGGTGTTCAAGGCATTATTTTTGAGATTGAACGGATGGAGTGGCATCAGCCTCTATGGACATGCAATCGACAACAGAGATGCCAATCTTATCGCTGACTTAAGAGGCATAACAGTCCCGGGATCGGGGGAATGGTGGCAACAAAGAAGAAACAATGCGTGTGGAACAAGTTAGATACTTCAAGACATTGTTCAACAAGTTGTTGGTATGGAGAGCCGAGAATGCCGATGCAAAACGGTTGAGAGAACACATTGAGCACATGCATGAAGCTCACACCGCCGAGATAAAACCGCGCGTGAGCAAAATAAGAGTGATCTACAGCGTTTGGAAGAAACCATGAATAGAAAATTCAGCCTTCTCATGGCTAAGATGAAGCTAATTTCAGAGAGTCCAACGCTACTCGATCCGATTTCGTGGCCGCATACTCAGAAAGCACTGAGATTTAACTCGACTATCGCCAGGCTCGACTTCCCGCTTGCGCAAGATGTTTCCAGTGTCCCTCTCCTTTGATGATGCCAAAAAGGGGAAGAGGAATACCTTACAAAGATAGAAGAGATCCTCAAGTCGAAAAAGAGGATGCAATGCAAGAGAAAGAAAATAAGGAAGTAAACAAACAAAAGAAAGGAAAATCTGCTGAGGGGGAAGGATCGAAAGATGTGACCTTGATGATTGCACAAACTCCCCAACAAGGTCTTGTCACAAAATGACATTATCGCAGCAAACTCCCCGTGATTTCCGCCACTCCAACACTCGCTATATCTATGGCCGAAAAGAGAAAGACAATTGAAGCAGGGATGGAGGAAGTGGAAGGAAGAATGGATGCCCGGGTTATGAACATCTTGAAACAACATGGAGGCATTCCAAAGAGTGGCAGAGACACTTATGCCATCTCGATGTCGGGACAGAGCCACGATCGTTGATGAATTTAAAACGCCGCATCCAAGGATACTTTGCAAATATGTCTATGGCTCAAGCTTGGGACTTGTATCGGGAAAATGGTCTCACGTTATGTGAAGAAGTCGACAAGCTGTGCCAGACACCGGCACACTCACGGAAAATGGTCACACCGCCGTCACTCACCGGGAAAGAAGAAGACCCCAAAGACAATACACGCCCGCAGGTAGAGGAAGAAGCAAAGTGGTGGAGGAAGAGGTTTGGGACCCAGGCCTCGCCCAAAAACATGAATACGTAGATCCAGGTAAGAAAGGAGGATCTATCGGGCTGGTCTTGACCAAGTAGCAAATTTGCAAGTGGCTAAAAGTAATCCGAGTATGCGAAAAGAATAGAAGAAGAAAACAAGAGACAAACTCAGCCTATGGGAGGAAAGACAAGAAAGATTAAGAAGAGATGAAGTCGCCAGGAAGGCATATGAAAAAAGAAGAAAGCAAATTGACGATGAGAAAAAGAGAAGAAGAGCGTAAGATGCCGAACACGATGAAAGAAGGAGACAAGGAGATGAAGTGTTGCTATCCACCCTTCATGTATTTTATGATGTAAATACATACTATGTAAGTCTTCCGCAATAAAGCTATAAATTCTTTATTTTCTCGTAGACAAATGTTTGCTCGATACACCTTGTTGTGTAAAAGAACAAGAATGTTATAATCAATAAAAAGTTTGATTCTACGCATACATTCTATGTGAATACACTATCCGTATGTATCTTTGCTATTTGCATGGTTTAAGTTTTGGCATCATCAAAAAGGGGGAAATTGTTAGGAAATTTATTGTTTAGATTTTGATGAATGCCATGTAAAACTTAGAATAGGAAGTTGGCACCCCATTTTTTGTTGTAAAATTCATTGTAAGACAAATCGGAGACTAGAAGGAAGACTAGAAGGAAGACTCCACGCGAGACAACCGAGTATGGCAAAGAAGAGTAGACGGAACTCTATCAAGAAGCGGTGAGATGCGGTGAGTGGAGTATCGATCAAGTCAACTCAAGAAAACCAAGTCTCAAGTTGAAGTGATGAAGAGTCATCCATGATTGGAAGTCGACTCTAAGTCACCTGGGGAAAGCAAAGAAATGCAGTCAAGTCGAGATAATCAAAAAGATCCGCAGACGTAAATCAAGAGAATTACTTAAACAAGTAATATCTCCATACCACCTTTCTCGGAGTGCTCACCCCTTAAGCGTGCAAAAGGAATGAACCAATGGGAAGCACTACACCGTGTCGTAACTCGAAAAGGTGAAAAACAATTCATACGAGGAAATGGCAATTCCAAGGATCGCAACAAGACAAGCCAACGACTGCAAGTGACTTTCAAAAATAAGCCTATCTCTTCAACGGGCAAATTTTTGAAAGATCACTATAAAAGGCTGAGGAGTTTATTTGAGAAGGAGTAACCAAGAAGAGACCTGAACCAAAAACGTTCTAGCAATTATTAGAAAATCTAAAATATTCTCAATCCTCAAGCCTACACTACGAAGAACATCAATCCAACACTCACCTGTGAAGGAAAGATAACTTCAATCAGTTGAAGAGGAAAATACTGAAAAATCAAGGGGTCTACATTCCACGAAGGATTGTAGGAAGGTTCAAGGTCGAACCAAGTCTTGAGCTTTTGGAGGGCTTCGTGATCAAATCCAAAGAGCTTGAGCAAGTGAGTCTGTAGTAGCAAGGCAACCGCCCTATGAAGAAGCTAAGTCGCACGAGAAGCCACCGAGTGATCAAGGCGTCTCCAGATCGAGTCCCAAAGGATCAAGTCGCCTATGTGATCAAGACTTGTATCCGGATGTTACCACTTTGTATACCGATCAATACCTAGTGGATTCCTCCAGAGTTGGAGAAAAGAGGAGTAGAAGAATTACCCCATCTTCGAACCTCTATAAAAATTTCATTGTGTCATTTACATTTCAAAGACTTTAATTCCCGCATCTTAATTGTTTAAGTCACGATAAATTTGTTATCCACTTGATAATCTCTAAGTACTAAACCAAGCACTAAATCCTTGCTTAATCAAACTTAAGGGTGTTAAGTCTTCCATAAAAACAAACCACGTTGAGTTAATTTAGACCAACGGTGAGTTATTCCATCAACAACTCGGTTGAGTCCGTTGAGAGAATAACTCTACCGATTAACTAAATTGGTCATGTCCACCAAGGACACATCCGTAGTATCAACTCGAATATTTAAAAGGACTAAATCAAAAATTTGTAAGGTTTATTCAACCCCTTTCTAAACCTTACACTTACACCCCTAGGGACCTACATTATTTTTGTGTGGTATTTTGTTAAGAATGTGGTTAGCCGAGAGAATTGCTTGCCCCCACAAATTCTCGAGGTAAACCGTAATTTATCAACAAAGCATTCATCATTTCTTTTAGAGTTCGGTTTTTTTTGCTCAAAGAATACCGTTTGATTGTGGTGAATAAGGAGCCGTCGTTTGATGAATAATACCGAATCCGAGCAAAATTCATCAAAAGGAGCTCCATATTCTCCACCTCTATCACTCAATTATCTTAATTCGCTTGCTTAGTTGATTTTCAACCTCATTCTTATAGCTTTTAAAAAGCTTCTAAGGCCTCATCTTTACTTCTTAAAAGATATACATAACAAAGATTTTGTGCAATCATCGATAAAAGTAATAAAATACTTTTTCCCACATCTAGTTTGCACAAACTTTAAATCACATATATCACCGTGAATTAACTCTATAGGTTCTGTTTCTCTTTCCACCGAGTGGAATGGTGTTTTGGCCATTTTTGCCTCAACACGATTTCACACTTGTGATGTGAATCTATTTTAAAGTTAGGTAGTAATTCCAAGTTTACTAACCTTTTCAAAGTGTTAAAATTCACATTTCCTAATCTCCAACATGCCATAAATTTGAACACTCAAGCAAATAAGAAGAAGCATTAATTTTATTGCTTTCAAAGTTTGGAGTACATTCATTACATTCATCTTGAATGTCCATTATCTAATTACCCTTCCCTATGAACTCGTCCATTTTTCATAAGTACAAACTTTTGAGCCTCAAATACTAATCTAAACCCCGCTTGACCAACAACGATCCCGACACTAAGTTCTTCCGAATGTCCGGAACATGAAGGACATCAACGAGGGTCACTCCTTGCCCGAGGTCATTTTTAGCACCACCTTGCCGAGACCGACAATTTGACGCGTTGCATGATTCCCCATATATAGCTTCCTTCCATTGATAGGAGTATACGTTGAGAACATGTCTTTGTCTGAGCATATGTGGCGTGTAGCACCTCGTGTCCACCCACCATTCTCTCGGGTTCTCCACCATGTAGCACTTGTTGCCTTCATACACTATAGCCGAGAGATCAAGCTCGGACATATCAATTGGTACGATTTGTCCTCGGTCACATGCACTGGTTCCGATTGGCCTTTTTAGGAAGACGACAATCTTTAGCCTTGTGATTCGGATTTCCACGTTGAAGCAGATTCCTTTGAACTTTTAGCCTTCCCCGCTTCCGATTATTCCCGAGTGCTTTCTCTTATTGCTAGCATTGGGCTCCACCAAGTTTGCCTTTGCCTCCATAGAAGCTTGCTGCAGACTTAATCTCGACTTGCGATTGTCTTCTTCAATTCGCAACCGACAATTAAGTCTTCAAGCCCCATCTCCTTCCGCTTATGCTTCGTAATTTTTAAAATCCTTCCACAGAGGCGGTAGCTTCTCGATTATAGCAGCTACTTGAAAGGATTCACTCACCACCATACCTTCTCGCAATTATATCTTGCGTAATTAATCGATCTCTTGAACCTGGCTGATCACCGCCTTGGTGTCAACCATTTTGAACTCAAGGAATTTGCCGACAACAAATTTCTTTGTGCCAAAGATCTTCCATTTTATACTTCTTCTCTAAAGAGCTCCACAACTCTTTAGCAGATCTTATCGAACAATACACATTGTACAATGTGTTGTCCAAATCCGTTGAGAATGTAGTTAAAGCACAGAAGTCGCTTTGACTCCAAGCATCGAACGCCATCCTCTTCTCTTTATCAGTCTCCTCTTCCCCCACAATTGGGGCATCCTCCGTAAGGAAACGGGCAAGGTTCAGAGTCATAAAATAGAACAACATTTTTGTTGCCATCTTTTGAAGTCCGAACCCCAAACTTCTCGGTTTCTCTCCGGTCTTTAAAGGCCGAATCAAGACGCCGAAGCCATTTGATATACACGAAAATCTCGTCTTTAAAATGTTGGGAAAAAACAGCAGGTTGGTGTATACCGAATGGCTGAAAACAGTTGAGCAGAGTAACGGTAAAATCAAGAAGTCGAGGCAAGAGTTGGACTCTTTCTCTTTAAGACGAGATTGCCCCGCTCACGGTGCTTACGGAATACGGCAATCGTCTCCCAAGATACAACGACGAACTACTTGCGATAGTTGCACTACAAATCGCAAGTACAACGAACACTTTGATGCTCTTAAACTCTCTTTTACAATGCGAAATATGAAGTGAAATTCGATTTTGATGTGTTGAAATGAATCCTAGGGGCTGGTTTATATAGAGCTCCCGGTGCCTCTTCGCACGGTGAATCCCTGGTCCGGATCGATCTTGACCGCCGATCGCGCCTGGTTAACGATTGCGATCCGATGGTCCCGATCCTATTCGCTCAAGGAACACACCTATTAGCATGCACCCATTCACACCGGGATGTAGCGCCCGATCCACGGTGCCCCGTCACCAACGACGCTTCCAATCGGGCGCCACGTGTCGCCACTGCACGATCTCGCCAAGTCATCGCCACCCGAGCGCCCGCCACGCCACCGAGCCACCGGATCAACCCTGGTTCGATTTTCCAAAACTTTAAGGCTCCTCAAAGCTCCCCGCGACGATGCGCACGACGCGCGAAGTGCAAAGTGCGCCTCGAAAGCGCCCAATGCGACTATGTGTGACGTGCGCGGCCTGGCTCGGCTGCAGCTGACGGTTCGCACCGTCCTCGGTGCCTTTTGAGCTAGCCAAAGGCTAGTCAAAATTGACTTGGTCCACTAGGGTGTACCATAAGGAGTTCCACATGATTACTCCTTATTAGTGGTGAAGCTCTTTATTAACTAGTCAAACATTTAATATGTTTCCTATGCGGGATATGGCTTTCCATATTCCCACCCTTTTATATTCCATATAAAAGTATTTTAAGTGGCCAACTTTATGCATTTATTTCTTATTCACCCGATATTGGTTTTGAGAAATTCAAAATGCTAAACTCATCTACCCTAGCAGTAGATGACGTTTATCTCATTTATTTCATACTTTGAATAAATGACCCCACTTAAATAATTGGTCAAAATCGGTCAAAACCCAATTTAATAAAACCAATTCCAACACTAGTTTCTTAGAGTAAATAATGACAAAATATGATGTTGTCATTAAAAGAAATAATTTGTGGCACCAAATGTCATCACCAATTATTACCAATTCCTTTGAAAGTTTTTCCTCCAAATTTTTGTGCCAAATTTCGCCATCTTAGAAATACAATGACGCTTTTCAGCTTAATCGTCATGAAATAGGTAAATTAGTGATGACATCTAATATCAATAATGACGAAATTAAATGGCGTCGTAATAGGGTATTTTACAATGACAATAGTAAAAGTTGTCACTTTTAATTAACAAATTATGACAAATAGTTATGCGTGGTGAAAAAAATCGTCATAAAATATGTCATTTTTTATAGTGCGTGCATCCCTTGGTCCCCTTATATAAGTGCTTGGAGAGATCACTTATAGAGTTCTGGTAGGAAAAGGACACGAAAATCCGCCACAAACACCTCGCAAGGAAACCACACGGCCACAACACAAGACCGTGTGGTCCTACACGGGCTGACCGTGCTGCTTGGTTTGGCCCCTGTTTTCTCCCAAACACTTCACAAGTTCACATGAACATGTTGCTTCACACGGTCGTGTGATACCACACGGTCCGACCGTGTGACTAGTTTTTGCCCGTTTTCTTCGTGTTTTCGATCTTCTCTTTGCACTCGTCAATCTTGTCGGGCCGCCCAATCGATATCTTTTCATTTAAGCCCGTCAGAAGAGTTACAAGAATGCGCAGATCATGCCCTTCTAAGAAAACAAAGTAAGATACACTAATATACATGCAAATGCATCAATAATGTATCAAAATAAGCCCTTAAATGCACGTATATTTATTCTTGAAGAATTTTTAGAAATTGGACTTCTTAGTCTCTCATATTTGACGAACTCTTTTTAATTATCTAATCAAAAATATTCTTTAATTTCGATATTATTTGGAACAAATCAAGTTTATTTGCAACATATTTATGATAATTAATAATTTATATAAATAAACATATACTTATATATAAATATTATATACGAGTAATTTGTACACACACACACACACACAGATATATATATATATATATATATATATATAATTGGGTTCAAATGAGACCACCCTCCTTAGGTGAGATGAGATTGACTAATCTTATATATCCATCCATTTGTTTTTTGAAAGGTTGTGATTTTTCTGATATTTTCACATTTATTTTAATGCAAATAAGGGTATAAAAGTACTTTTCTATTATTCTAGCAGTTTTTTTCTGGTAAGATTTGACTTTTCAAAACCGTTTTTATGGGGTGGGATAATAACTACCGGATTTAATGACGCTATTTTAGGAAGCAGTTTTTAGTATTATTGGAATAGTCTTTAAAATACTCGAATAGATTATAATAATATTCATATTAATTTTAACATAATATATGGATCTGAACCATAAGTACTGATCTTATTTAAATTTGTATTCTTAATTTTTTGAATTTGAATATTATAATACGAACTCGAATACTAAATCAAACTAAAAAGATTCTACTCTTTATATCCCTACATATTACTAGGATGGGTGACCCCCTGGGAAGTTCTCGTGTTGCACCTCTTTTTGAACCACGAGCTTATAGCTCACGTGGTATCGTTTATTCTTAGTAAGGGTGTTGACCAGGGTTCGAACCCTATATCTTTCAGTTTCTTTGAAGTTTATCTCATCCCCTCTAACCACTACTCCCAACCTCTATTAGTTAAATACGGTACGGAATTTAAACGTTGTTTTAAATGTACGAGTATTATTCAATTTTTTTTGAATGAAACGTTCAAAAAATCGGCAAAAAATACGGAGTTTGAAATAGTTAAATACGTTGCTAATTACGAGTATAATACGTCTAATAATGAAAAAATGGGAACAAGAAAAAGGGCAACATTTTTAGGCTCGCATATTTTTTATATGAAGTGTTTTCTTTTTTTGGAAGGCAATTTTGTATGAAGATCAATGGTTTGAAACAAAAAAATTATGAAAATCAAACTAGAAACTCAACACAGCTACTGAATAGCTACTGAATAGAATTAAAACGAGCAAAACAATTCCTTATGTTAATATATATAAGATTTGGTTCAAATGAGATCACCCTCCCTAGGTGAGACAGTGTGGATTTATCTTACCCATTGATCTTAAAAATGAAGGGATGTGATTAATTCAGTTTTTTTTTTAGTTTCCCGGTTTCCGCCAATTGAAGGGTAAGGTGGTAATTTTGTAATTCAAATTAGTGGTCCCAAATGGTTTTATGGGCCGAGATTGAAACCGCACGGATTTTGTGGCGAATTTAAGGAACCTGTTTTCTTTCCAAATATTTTTATTTTACAAAGATAGTTAGGGTTCTTCATCGCATAATTAGACATCAAATAATGCATATTTAGTTGTTTTGTTGGCACTGTTTTTCAAAAACAATACAGTAATTGAATATAACGCATCGCATATTTAGTTATTTTACATCGCATAAATGGGTTCAATATAATGCATATTTAGTTATGAAAATGGGATGTTGCTTTTGGAAATTATGAAAATGGGATGTTACATAATGTACTGCATATTTAGTTATTCCACACTGCATAGATAGTTTCTAGATAATGCATAGTTAGTTGATTTTGTTGCATAGTTTATGACGTCTTGCATAGTTGGGTATATTGTACTACATATTAGTTTTTTTACGCTGCATAGATAGTTTTCAGATAATTCATATTTAGTTGATTTTTGTTGCATATTTTCAAATATGTAATATCCTACAGATATATGCATCGTTTCATAATTATTTATACATCATTTTATAAGTATCTATGCATCGTCTTATTCGTGAAAATTACAGTTTTTTAAGAGTTTATGTTAATGGCCAGTTTCTAGTTCTCCATTGATGTCTACACAGATGCATCGTCTTATTCATGGTTGTTTCTTCATTTGAAATAGAAATCATCTTATTCTTCACAATTTTTTTCTCTGTAAAATCAGTTTATAAAGTGTAGGTTAAATATAAACGAGTTCAGTTCTTCATCATTGTTTTTTCATTTGAAACATAAATTGCATCTTCTTCATTGTTTGTTTTTTTCACAGTTCGAGTTCTTCCATTTGCGTTAATGGAGGAACTGAGAAAGAGAGGGAGAGATGGAGAGAGACGTGTGTGAGTGTGCACGTGAGTGAGAGAGAGAGAGAGAGAGAGAGAGAGAGAGAGACGTGAGATTTGAGAGATGGATGAGAGAGAAAGAGATTTGATTCCATTTTTATAACTACCTTGTTATGTTATTTTACCCTATTACCTTTATGTTGATTATATTAATATTTTAATATATTTTTTATCCATTAAATCACACCCATTGAATAATAGTGGGGAATGGTTGAGATTAGTCCATTGTGTCTCGCTTAGAGATATGGTCTCACTTGATCCTCCCTATATATATATATATATATATATATATATATATATATAGTGGAGGATCCGTGAGACCACCCTCCTAGGTTAGTCCATAAGACTAAATCTACACCATCCAAATAGTAAATCAATGGCCAAGATACAAGACAATATATACAAAGATTTCATAAGTAAGTATACAACAGAAGGGATAAAATAGGAATCTAGGAAATTAAATATAGTAACCGCTTCCTAAAAATTAGGAAGGTGATTTTGTATTGATCACGTCCCCATAATCAAGCGATTCACATTTCCTTTCTCTCCCTTCCCATTTGAACCTGCAAATTCAAATATGGCAACAAAATCGTGCAACAATTAATGAAAAGTATACAATTACACTAAACTAACTATACATTAAAACATTACTAAGTATACATAAACAATTAACTAAGTATACAATTACACTAAACTACCTGTACATTAAAACTTTACTAAGTATACAGAAATATTTAACTAAGTATACAATTACATTGAACTAACTATACATTAAAATAATACTAAGTATACAGAAACATTTAACTAAGTATACAATTACACTGAATTACTTATATAACTAAGTATACAATTCCATTGAACTATATAAGTATACAAATCCACATAACTAAGTATACAAATTCACTAAACTACTTATATAACTAAGAATACGATTCCACTGAACCAAGTATACAAATCCACCGAACTAAATATACAATAAAACATGACTAAGTATACAAGTCCAATGAACTAAGTATACAATAAAACGATAAAGCATTCACAAATATGGCGGAAATAAGTATCAATTTTGAAAAAACGCATTAACAAAGTTGATGATTTTTCCTCCCTAAAAATCAATGGAAAAAAAAGGTAGGATTATGTTTCCTTAAAAATAGCTAATAACCGCCCAATTAACATAACTAATTAAATATAAAAGTACAATTATACCCTTATATGCCTAATTTAACTAAAATGATCTACACCATCCAAAATTTTAATCAAGAGTCCATGTTGTTCTTATGGACTAATTTCCCAAAGGATTGGTCCCATTTGAACCAATCCATATATATATATATATATATATATATATATATATATATATATATATATAAGCGCAAAAACTCTTGGTCCCATTTAACAATCCTAATCTATAAGGTATGACCTGTTAAACGGATCTCGACCCGAGGATCGGTGGCATTTTCTTAATATTAGTAGTGGTGTTTTAATAGTTTTTGTGAGTATCGGTATTAGCAAATCCTTCC
Source organism: Rehmannia glutinosa (assembly GCA_016081115.2). Classification (NCBI taxonomy): domain Eukaryota; kingdom Viridiplantae; phylum Streptophyta; class Magnoliopsida; order Lamiales; family Orobanchaceae; genus Rehmannia; species Rehmannia glutinosa. The sequence goes on from JABTTQ020000400.1 coordinate 162,200, forward strand.
AAATGTATTAGTCGCCCTTCTAAAAAGTATTAGCAGCTCTTTTCCGAAATGTATTAGTAGTTCCCAAGAGTTTTTAGTATTTCTCCTAAATATACTCCCGAAATGTATTAGCAATCCTCAAAAAGTATTAGTAGTTTCTAAAAGTATTAGTAGTTCCTTGAAATAAATTAAAATTTTTCCCGAAATGTATTAACAAATTCTTCGTAAAAGTATTAGTCATCCTTCTAAAATATATTAGCAGCTTCTTCCGAAATGTATTAGTAGTTCCTCTGAATATAATTAAATTTTTCTCCCGAAATGTATTAAAAATGTTCTTCCGAAAAGTATTAGTCGCCCTTCTAAAAAGTATTAGCAGATTATTCTCAAATGTATTAGTAGTTCATCAAGAGTATTTTAGTATTTTTATGAATATACTCTGAAATGTATTAGTTGTCCCTCGGAAAAGTATTAGTACGTACTACGTAGTTCACTTGAAAATATTTATTAGTCCCTCTAAAAAGTATTAGTTTTTTCCGTCAAAAGTATTAGCAATCCATGTGAGATGTATTAGTAATTATCCCGAAAAATACTAATTTTTCCCCGAATGATTTTTAGAAATTCCCTCCGAAAGTATTAGGTTCTCAATAAAAAGTATTAGTAGCCATACTAAAATGTATTAGTATTTCCATAAAAAAGTATTATTAATTATTGTTCTCTTAATCGTTCTCTGTTTTCAAATTTACAAGTGGTTTTTCTTGGTAGGCGCAGTATCACTCTTCTTGATGTCAGCGACAACAGTAAATTTAAGTTTTGTGTTATGCAAACTGATTTACAGCATTCAACCTCTCTTGCTCACATAATCGTAAATATTTTCAAGTCATGTTTTGTATTATGCAATCTGATTTACAATCTTCAAGCCTTGTTGCTCACCTAACCATAAAACACTTTCAGGTTTGATCAGGAGGAGTACGAAATGGAAAAGAGTGCAAGGGAACTACCCGTGGAAGAAGGTGACCGGAATTAAAAGAGGAGAGGTAGAGAAATGAAAGGGGAAGGGTGCTGCAAATTGAAGATTTGATTTGAGGGTTAGGGTGGAGAATGAGAAAATTCTCGCTGGTTAGGTCGGGTCAACTGTTGGGTCAGATTTTGGTTTGTTGGTGGGGCTCCGTCTAACGAACTAGATCAGTTAGACCATCTGACTGGAGACCTACTCATATATAAGAACTCTACTCTTCAATTTGATGAACTGTAACACCACCATCCAAAAATCAAAAAATAAAGCAAATGGATTCATGAAAAATAATAGATATTTTCAAAGAAGAAATCTTAACCCCAACACAAGATTTTTCACATAGACAACGAGTAAATAAAAAGAAGCACAAAATAATATTAAACTACAAAAAGATTTTAAAGAAAAAATACCAGTAATACGTACGATTATACGAGTAATCTTTATTTTTTAAGGTATTATGCGAGTAATCTAAAAGTGATGATAAGGATGAATTTTGGAATAAGAGGGACTGCTGTAAAAGAAATGATTTTTGGATAACTGTTGAGCAATGCTCAGGTGGTGATTGGATGCCGTATATTTAGGGTTTTGTTCTATCTTTTGCCGGTTCCAACTTAATTAAAAAAAAATATATCCCTAGATATTGCATTATATCCGTGAATTGTATTTCAATTAGAATTTAAATTTGGTCCGAAAGTTTAGCTATAGTCTGTCTGATATGACATATCTTAACTGATTGTTAGTCTATCTCATATCTTAAACGATTAGTTATGTTATATATATATCCGTCCAGATGTGAATGCAATTATAAATACTTTGAAGACAGGCTGGGGATAAGAATCATAAATTTGCAATAATGCCAATAACAAGTAATCCACCTCTCCCCACACACGAGCCTACTGAATCCCCGACTGGTGTGATCGAGCCATCATGATCTTCTGCAGCCCAAAATTCTGGTTCACCTTAGCGTTGATCGGCTTTTTGTGTGCGGGGCTGCTTCTACATCTTTTCCACAAGGAATTCAACGATCCCAGTTTCGAAGTCCAATCGATCTCGGTTTCTGTGCACAACAATGTCAAATCTAATGATTCACATGTGACAGCAGAGTGGAATATAGGGTTTTCTGTCGAAAACTCAAATATAGGAGGGAATCATAGTTTGGAGTATCAAGGTTTCAGTGTTTCGGTTAAGTGCATGTCTCCGGAGTGGTCAGGAGCGCCTGTTCCACCCTTTAGTCAAGATGCGGGAAACACGACTTTTCTTAATACGACTGTCAACACGTTATTGCCTCGTTACGTTGTTACTCAATTGAGCCGAGGATTATTAACACTGGAGTTTGATGTAATGTTCCAGGTTAACTACGGGACAGATAAAGCAAAAGTTATGTGCAATGATATGATGGTTGAATTTCACCCAATGCAACAAAAGGGATTATGGTGGGAGGGCCAATATTTTGTCTTAAATTCTATACATGTGGCAGTCATTGGTGCGGAGATGAAACACCGTCATGGTATAGAAGATCCCGCAAAATAAGTAGCTAGTAATTTTTTGTTGTTTTTTTCCCTTTGTTTCTTTTTTGTTAAATATTGATTATTGGTGGGGAATTAATTGCATTTTATTTCAATCACTCATCACAAGTACGTTTTATTAATTAATTAATTAATGACACTTTTTGTGGATTTTGGGCTAAAAGTATGTTTTATAACCCTTTTTGCTTATGAGAATATTTTCGTTTGTTACTTTGGATAAATTATGAATCATGGGTACATGATTATTCATGTATTTTGGTATCTTCATTTTGATTTATAGTATTCTCGGTAGCTACGTGAATGGCATCTTAATGGTATAGAGGGCCTAACCTGGGGGACGGGGTGGGCGACCGTCAAGGGCCACCAATTTTGGGAGCTCCAAATTTATGTATGAGTATATATATACATATATATAACTATATATATAATTTATTATATTTGTAAATTTTGTAAAAGAAAAATATTGGTTGGGCCATAAAAATTGCATATTCAATTGAGGCCCATATAATATTTAATTGAAAAAAATAATTTCCAAAAAATCAAAAAAGTGGGAAGATATTCCAATATCTTCTCCGATTTCTAGGATGATTTTGCTTCTTCAAAATCCTAGAAGATCTAAATATTTTAAGGCAAAAACTCATGTAGGACCGTCTTTACGGTCTCAACTGTGAAGACGGATCCTATTTGACCAAGCAGATCTCGTTGACTGGGACTGTGTCCACGGTCAAAGCCCTCACGCTTTTTTATTTTATTTTTTTTTTTTTTCTTTCGATTAAAATAACAGCTTTATGAGAAAAATATCGATTATTTTAGATAAAGTATCATATTTTTTAATATAGCCACAGATTATGACTACATTACATTGAAGGAAAATAAATATATCGAAAGTTAAAGTAACATCTTTATGAGTAAAAATATATATGTTTTGAGACAAATATCATATTTTAAGAGTAAAAATATTTGTTTTTAAATAAAGTATTATATTTTTTAATAATAAATACAAAGAAAGATGAATAATACATATGATAGAGTTAAAGTAATACTTTTATAAGTAAAAGTATTTGTTTTTTTGAGATAAAGTAACATATTTTTTAATATAGCCACAAGTTAAGAATATATTACATTAAATATAATATAACAGAGTTAAAGTAACACTTTTATACGTTAAAGTATCTATTTTTTTGAGATAAAATATCATGTTTTTTAATATAGTCACAAATTATAAATGAAGGAAAGAAGGAAAAATAAAAATAAATATGATATAGTTAAAGTAACACTTTTATAAGTAAAAGTATCCGTTTGTTGAGATAAAGTATCGATTTCTTAATACAGTTACAAACTAGGAACAAAAAAAAAAGAAAAATAAAAAGTAAATATGATGTAGTTAAAGTAACACTTTTATAAATATCTATTTATTGAGATAATGTATCATTTTTTAATAGACTTGGGTTCGATTCTTAGCCTCTTCATTTATAGGCGCTTTTAATTTTTATTAAATTTACCAGGCGTATTTATGAATGACTTTATATACATGGTTACACTAAAATTGCATAACAAGCACTAGTGGTGTAGTGGTAGAACACCACCTTAAGCTTGTATAGGTTGTGGGTTCAAATCTTGTGGAATGTTGAAATGTTTTTATTTTTTTAAATAACAGAGCCGCTACTGGGTCAAGGCACGATCCATTTTACGAAACAGGATCCGTAAGACGATCCTACAAGAGAGCTACTCAAAGTAATAATAGAGATCATGAAAACCTAATATCTTGTGTGTTTTTCTTTTTCTTTTTTTGTGCTATTTGTGTGTCTCTTTTATTTCATTCAATGTAGTCCTTTTTATTTTATGGCCGCGAATGTTTTTGTGCCACTGAATTTTGTTATGTTTTTTAGGCCATCTATTTTTTTTGTGTTTTGGCCTGTGTTTGTGTTTCTATTTATGATTTGTTTTGGGTTGTACATATATGTGTATATTTTATCCCAACAACATATGTCCATGTATTCAATTTATGCAAAATATGCTCATAAATTAAATTTTAGCCCAACAATATATGCATATATGTGTGTATTTCAGTTGGGCCTTAATATTTTTATTAATAAGTGTCTTTCTTTATTGTCTTAGATAAAAATATATTTTTTATGTTTTGTTTAATAATTCATCTATTATAAGGTCAATCTCTATCTAATGTAAGGGTACTATTAAAAACAATCTATTTTTAGTCATCGTCAATTGTATATTGCTTTGTTTAGTAATTTTTAATTTGTGATAATGATAGTGAAAGTAATCATTAAAATGAACAACCAATGTTGTTCTCAAAGAAGTATTTTGTAATTTATAATACTTTTATTTTAATAACTCTATTATTAAGTCTCTTTTTAATTAATTTGTTTGTTTTAGGGAAATTATAAGTTGTTTTGTGTGTATCTAAAGTTATTTTGTTTTATTATCTATTTATGTATTTATTTATCTTTAGTTTTTAATTGCTTTTTGATATTACACACATTGCACTCACACTAAAACAATTTTTTTTTTCTTAATATACGCTCCGTGCATCGCACGGAGAAATCTAGTTACTATGTGAAACTAATGGTATCGTTTCAATTTTATTTTAACTACAAGTATCTTAAACTTATATATTAAGGACTATATATTAATTGTGTTCACAATCAATACATAAGGTTAGTTTTGATGCAATCTAAAAGTAATTTGTAATATATAATAAGTTACTTGTGTGATAAAATATAAATTAATGAGAGAGAGAGAGGACAAAATAATTTTAGTTACTGCTATTCGACTATGAAGTTTAACATATTAAAAACGACGTTAAACTTTTCTTCTAAAATTTTTAGGATGAAAATACTATCATTAATGATACTCAAAATACATGCTTTACTCTAGTACAACAAAAGCATGAAAAAGGAAAGAACCCTTTGAACATCAAAATGTATTAATGTAACCAAATCTCAAATTTGAAATTAGCAATTGGTTATTTCTCGAGTGTCTTTAAATGAGAAGTTCAATTCTTGAATTAATTATTGAGATGCCTCATTCATAAGGTATCTCAGGATTCTGACACCCACGAAAGGCAAACGTAGAATTAAATATCCAAGGAATATGAGCAAGCAGTGTCTAAGAATCATTTGGAACATTTTCAGAGTACACAAAACAAGATTCAATTGAGCCTAGTCTCATAAATTGATCACTCCTAATACCAGATCCTAAAGGCCAAATAGAAGGTACACAAGCAAATAAAGAACATGCTACCAGTTGCTGGCTACTAGTGGCCTAATATGATCCCAAAGATCAATCAGAACATATGGTTAAAGATAGCAAAAGAAACAAAAATCAGACATAACAAATAGCACAACTTGAAAGCAACCATGTAGATATTGTTTAGAGACAAGAGTTTTGAAAAAGAAGGATTCAGAATGACCAAGTATTTAATGGAAATAGATAATAAAAGTAACTAATGCATCACCTTACACTACTACAAAAAAAGCTAATAGACACCGGTTTTAAACCGGTGTCTATTAGTAAACCAACCGTGTTAAAGCCACTGGTGTTAAAAGTCTGAACTTTTGACACCGGTTTAAAACCGTGTCTTTTCTTGAAAGACACCGTTTTTAAACCGATGTCTATTTGTAAACCAACTGGTGTTAGAGCCACTGGTGTTAAAAGTCTGAACTTTTTAACACGGTTTAAAACCGATGTCTTTTCTTTGAAAGACACCGGTTTAAAACCGTTTTCTTAGAGAAAAATTATCCGCTTTTAATGTTAAAAATTTATGTATTTGACACCGATTTTAAACCGGTGTCTCTTGATGAATAGACACCGCATCAAAACCGTGTCTTAATATTTTTAGAAGCGGTTTTAAAAGGGTTGTTTATTTACACAAAAATATGGCCCAAAGCCGCAAAAAAACCATATAAATAAACAATTCATTATGAACTCCAATTCTAGCAACCATCATAAGTTCACTCACTACCAATTAAACATGACATCCATTAATACTAAAGTCACCAATAGCCAAAATCCAACAAAAAGTACTAGTAGCTAAGTTTCCTTTCGATAAAACAACTATAAATTCATAATCCGATTAATTCCATCAACCAACAAAAAGACTATATAATTCAACTACAGCAACAAAATCCATATGATCAACAACAAAATCCAATTAAACATAGAATGTTTGACTTGATTCACCCAATAATATTTCTCCAACATTGCCCAAGCATCGTGGTTGTGCCCGACATCATCAAACTCGTATCACATTGCGTCCTTGCCTCGAAGGAAGAATATCAAATCAAGACTATAAATGAAACGAAAAATCAACAATATGATCAAATCATACTTAACTATAACATGTGCAAAGAATATTTATTATTCTTTGAAAGATAACTCATGCTTTTTGTAATTAGATTAAATTTTAGGGTAGTTTGCGATTTACCCATATCAATCAATAGGAATTACCTGTTGCAGCCAACAATATTTCATCACCACCAGGATGCCCATCCAAGAAAGTGGTCACATTATAATCCTCGTTTGAAAGAACTCCAAAATCGACATAACCAGGTTGTTAAAATACTAAAGATGGTCTATAAATTTGATGTTAAAATACATAAGACCTACAATATAAGAAATCAAGGAATAAAAACACTTGTTACCAAATAGCAGAATATCAGCAAAGGAATAAAGACTGAAATTGATATTTCATATCAAGCATTTGGGAAGAAGATAAGATTTTTTATTTGTTATCATACTTAGGTCCAATGCTATTAACAATGGATAATCCCCTTTAATGAGAACCACTCACCGTTTGATTAACAAGATAAAATGAGCCATATTAAAAAAAAGCCGTAGCATTACAAAGATAGATTTATTGGTCAGCGAAAGAGCGGACGTGAGGTCAGAGCTTGTAACTTCATTTCAACGCCCCATGTCGATCATTTTCGGAATGATCCAAAACTGTATTCTTCTGCAGCTCACCCATTTTTTGGAGGATTGGGTTCTGACATGCTGCAAAAGTTCTTGAATATGCTGCTAACCAATCATTTATTCTTACTCTTAATTATTTTTTCTTTCCATTTGTACTTATAGATTCATTATTAAGATGTCTTTTTTTTGAAAGACACCGGTTTTAAAACCGGTTTCTTAGAGAAAAATTATCCGCTTTTTAATGTTAAAAAATTTATGTATTTGACACGATTTTAAACCGGTGTCTCTTGATGAATAGACACCGCATCAAAACCGGTGTCTTAATATTTTTAGAAGCGGTTTTAAAAGGGTTGTTTATTTACACAAAAATATGGCCCAAAGCTGCAAAAAAAAACCATATAAATAACAATTCATTATGAACTCCAATTCTAGCAACCATCATAAGTTCACTCACTACCAATTAAACATGACATCCATTAATACTAAAGTCACCAATAGCCAAAATCCAACAAAAAGTACTAGTAGCGAAGTTTCCTTTCGATAAAACAACTATAAATTCATAATCCGATTAATTCCATCAACCAACAAAAAGACTATATAATTCAACTACAGCAACAAAATCCATATGATCAACAACAAAATCCAATTAAACATAGAATGTTTGACTTGTTGATTCACCCAATAATATTTCTCCAACATTGCCCAAGCATCGTGGTTGTGCCCGACATCATCAAACTCGTCTGCATTGCGCCCTTGCCGAAGGAAGAATATCAAATCAAGACTATAAATGAAACGAAAAATCAACAATATGATCAAATCATACTTAACTATAACATGCAAAGAATATTTATTATTCTTTGAAAGATAACTCATGCTTTTTGTAATTAGATTAAATTTTAGGGGTAGTTTGCGATTTACCCATATCAATCAATAGGAATTACATTGCAGCCAACAATATTTCATCACCACCAGATGCCCATCCAAGAAAGTGGTCACATTATAATCCTGTTTGAAAGAACTCCAAAATCAGACATAACCAGGTTGTTAAAATACTAAAGATGGTCTATAAATTTGATGTTAAAATACATAAGACCTACAATATAAGAAATCAAGGAATAAAAAACACTTGTTACCAAATAGCAGAATATCAGCAAAGGAATAAAAGACTGAAATTGATATTTCATATCAAGCATTTGGGAAGAAGATAAGATTTTTTATTTGTTATCATACTTAGGTCCAATGCTATTAACAATGGATAATCCCCCTTTAATGAGAACCACTCACCAGTTTGATTAACAAGATAAAATGAGCCATATTAAAAAAAAGCCGTAGCATTACAGCATAGATTTATTGGTCAGCGAAAGAGCGGACGTGAGGTCAGAGCTTGTAACTTCATTTCAACGCCCATGTCGATCATTTTCGAATGATCCAAAACTGTATTCTTCGCAGCTCACCCATTTTTTGGAGGATTGTGTTCTGACATGCTGCAAAAAGTTCTTGAATATGCTGCTAACCAATCATTTATTCTTACTCTTAATTATTTTTTTTTTCTTTCCATTTGTACTTATAGATTCATTGTTATAGCAGACAAAGTTAAGCAAATATCATTAAATGCCAAATGTTTGAAAAATTGTCACACACCATAATTCCTCCCAATGATTAATCAGGAACTTCACTTGTTGTAATATCCAAAACACCCTATATATAGTCCAGAATGATAAGAGAAACATTATCCTTGATACATAAACAAAATCAGAGGATTTTTCGTAGTTTGACAGAGAAATAGCTGGTTATCAGACTTGATTCTCTAAAACGCAGTTCAATTAATGAAAGAATATCTAAGAATCCATACAAACAACTCAATTTGACATAGGAGTAGTAACCCCATACATAGTTATACCGACTGTAAGCTTCTCACTTTGATAACTGGCCAAGGCCTGGGAAGCCGTTAACCTGCCAATCACCATTCCAGCAAAAGCAACTGCAGCATTTGAAAACACCATTCTACTCACTTTATTAATCCCACAAATATCCACCACCGATGGTATTAACACCAAATCTAAATCTTAAAAATTAACACCAAATCTAAATATCCACCACCATTTATTAATCTCAAAATTAACACCATTCTAAAAATTTTCTCAAAGTAGCAGGTTTGTAAAAGCATTAATGTTCCATTTGGATTTAAAAGCAAGGACCTTCGACATATGTTAAGTCTTGAGCATTATGTTTGCTGACTATCATGCAGAGGGTAAATGGAATAACTTCTCAAGTCTACTTTCAATATAAAAAACAGGATGCCTCCCAGGAGATTACACTAGTGGAATACCGACAAGAGTTCATTTACAACATATTATCAAATTATTTAACACGTAAACTATGAGAAGACTTTTACTTCTTTTTTCTGTTTCCTTTTTCTTTAAACTTAAAATGTGTTTTAGCAAGAATCTACATAATTGAAAACGAAAAAGGACAAAGTTACCTGTACAAAGTGCACGGAACACGTAACCAGGTAGAAATGAAAATGAATTTGCTCTGTTTTTTACAGAAAACAATTGGATTCATCAATACAGAGAGGTCGGTCTACTGATGCAGAAAATTAAGTGATACTGCATCCATAACTGATAATTAAAATGAAAGCGATTTAGTAGAGTAACATTTCTGAAATAGTGCATAAGGGAATGTAAACGTGCCTGCGGAAATTTTGTGGAGCATATGGCATACTTCAACAAACTCAATGATCATCCAAACCTTCTCTCTTCCTTCTCGCATCAATTAGAATAGGAATACCTCTGCTAGTTGCCTGCTCTGGAAAGCTTGTTTTTCTTTTCTCAGACTGATAAATAACCTAATTACTTAGGGCCTAACGGTAGAACCGGTGTCTAAAGATATGGTGTTAAAAAATAAAGACACCGGTTCTATAACCGGTGTCAAAAAAAATCTGGTGTATAATCTAAAATAATTTATATAAATAGACACCGGTTTTTTTAAATCCGATGCCAAAGCCGGTGTCTATTTGGGAAATTATTTTATAATAGACACCGGTTCTAGGAACCGTGTTATTTATCAAACGACAGCACTAATTAGACACGGTTTCTTACAAAACCGGTGTTAAGGAAAAGACACCAGTAAAGTCATAAACCGGTGTCTTTTTGGTGGTGTCTATCAGCAGTTTTCTTGTAGTGTTAAAGCTACTTCGCCATTCTTAAATGTGAATTCATTGGGAAAATAGCCAACTAAGTTTGCAAGAGCACAAGTGCTGGAATCATTGGAGTTCATTTTGGGACTAGAAATTGATGGTATTATACGTGGACAGAAGGTCGCGAGAGCTGCCACTCTGATAATGTTGTACAAAAGTAAATCACAAAGATCACCTGCAGCACAATATTTCAGATGATTTTAAAATTTCGAATACTAGAATGCTTTTATATATGTGTAATGGGAAATGGGCATCCCAAGACGTATATAGAATCTCGTCATTGTGTTAAGCTTTCATGTTTTGTTTTTTGCCTGCTTCAAAAGCCAATTCACCAAGAATCAGACTTTAATGCAATTTAGAAAACAGTCATTGCCAGAAGAGCTGTAAAATCTAGCTAGTGAATGAGTTCAAAATATTCATTTCCCTCTCAAGTCATAAAAAATGGCTTGGGCCTTCTCATTTATAGCAATGGCAAGTATTTTACTATGATAAAATTTATGTGTAAAGCATGAATGAAAGTGTCTATCCTTCCTCTCCACTTTCATTTCCATAGTTTTCTTTTCAAGATTCTATATTAATATATTCTGATTTTTCCAAATGGTTGTCAGGGTTAGATTATTCAACATATTTTGAGTGCCCAAAACAGAATACAAAATACATCCAAATCACCCCAGGCAGAAATCATGACTGCCAGTTTAAGAAATTATACCATAGAACGTAACATGCGAAGAAAAAGTACAAGTACTGAAAGCGAATGGGCATATAAATAACCTTTATGTCCATCCAATTTCATAAAATATCAGCACACCCTTCCATAACATTGACACAATCGCTTTCCGAAATCGATCCACCCACTCTCAAAACCTGCTCTTTATTGATTCTTGATAGAATTCAGAGATGAACATAACGAAGGAAGAAAATGATTTGCAGAGAATAGCCATATTTAGAATAAACAAGAAGAATGAAATCAGAATATCTATTCACTATATTCAATCTTCTGCACAGTACCATATATATAGATAAGGCCCTACACAATGATTGGCTAATCAAGAATATACCAAATAACAAACTTGTACCTCCCTACTCAAGATGATGACACTTGTCAATACAAGATTAACCTAGTACATAATGATGTAATCAATGATGTCACAAAATGATTCTCTAATGATCATTGATCCAACGGTTCTCTAATAGCCCCCTTCAATTCGAGCGGCGAGGAAGTGACCTTCAATTTATTTTGAGCCGAGAGAAGAATTGGAGACTTAAAGGCTTGGTAAAAATATCTGCTACTTGCTCGCAGAGTTGGGATGTGTTGAACATGAATAAGTTGAGCCTCGACCTTCTCTCGAATGAAATGTATGTCCAACTCCACATGCTTGGTTCTATGAAGAACAGGATTGAAGCCAAAGCTATAGTACTGCGATTATCGACCCAAATGACAGGAGGTTTGTTCGCGGGAATGTGTAATTCATGTTAAGGATTGCAACCATAATATTTCAGCAGGTAGCATGAGCTAACTCACATCCAATCACACTCTCAAAATTCAATTTTTTTCTTCCAATTTGTTTTTCACCACTATTCTCTAGCAAAATGAAAATTTTTAAAATGAAAGCATATCCAATCGCGCCTACTTAAGGGTGGCTATTGACACCCCTTTTTATGAGTACGCCCACCTTCTTCTAAGTACATCACCCCCAACTTTTTTCAAATATGGCACAATTGTTAAATACACCCCCCTTTTTCCAATTTTACCCTTTCATGAAAAAACCCTAGTGGCACGATGGGCACATTGCACGATGGCATGATGGGCTTTTGCCATGCCACCGCACTGCTGATGGCACGATGGCATTTTCACCATCATGCCACACGCACGATGGCACGATGGCATTTTCACCATCATGCCACATGGCACGATGCACGATGGCATTTCACCATCATGCCACATGGCACGATGGAATTTTTGCCATCG